>WEKY01040944.1:3141-42570 GCA_013390045.1 Picathartes gymnocephalus
GAAAATAGAAAACATAAAGGGTTTGTTTAAAAAATTGCTCTGAGTTTGGTGGGTATATTTTGCAATTTTTATCCCTTTGCCTAGTGTCAAAAGTTCCCAGATAGACTAAGATCACAATGCAGTTTCTAGGTAGTAGCCAGGTATCATGTGTAGTAACATTTCATAAATTTATCAAGTTATTAATTTCTTCCTAAGAAATGCCACAAAACCCCTTCAAACCCTACCAGTGTGAGTTCTGACAGGGAGCTTAACAGAGGACCTGATGCACCCCAACATTTTTGCATCAGTACAAAACCCCTCCAAGCCCGGAAAGATCCCTAATGTGTTGTTGGTGGTGGTGGTGGTGGTGGTGGTGGTGGTGGTTTTTGTTGTGGTTTTTTTGTTTGCTTCCTTATTTTGTTTGTTTGGTTTTTTTCTTCTCCATTATTATTACAAAAATATTTATATGCAGATTTACAGAGTGGGCAAAACAATGCCCTTTCCTTCCTCAGGGAGTGTTTGCTTTCACATCCTCATCTGTTCTTTGAAATCTGAGCTGGAATTTGCAGGAGGTGTTGCAAGTGGGACAGACCCAATGGCTCTGACACAAGGTGTTCTCTGGCACTATGGAGTTCAGAAGTGTTTTTCAAACAATAAGCATGTAAAACATTTGTACGTCCCCTAGAAGGATTACTAAGAATCACAAGGAAAGCAGACAACACCTGTAAGCTGGACTGAAATACCTTCAAACTCTAGTTCAAAAGTAAGTAACTAATTCTCCTAGTGCTCCTGCATGAATTGATCAAACCCACAGAGGTATCTAAAATTAACTTGGGCACATAACTTCATGAGAAAAATTAAGAAAGAAAGAAGAACACACAATTAATTTTTCTTCATATTTATAAAATTTATTCTCTTCTTGAATCTTCTTTCTCACATAGAAACTAATCCCAGTGCAGACTGTATGGTAAAGAGAACTTTGTAACCAAAACTTTTCTTTTTTCTATGTTTTCTGACTCAATTGTTCAAGCAGGTTACCAGCTGATGACACTCATGCTTGTGGGAGGCACAAGGAGACAACACAGGGATGGGAATGGGAAATGGGAGTACAAAAACACCTCTTTCAAATGCAGTATCATTTTATACCTGCTGAAGTAGATTACAAGGTCACAGTTTGAGTGCATCTAGCCATTATAACAACACACATGGGATTTTCTTAAATTTTCTGTTATATGCAGATCAAGTTTTGATGTTTTTCCAGCAGCTCAGTCTAGCCTGAATTAAGGCTATTTATCCTATTCTGTACGTATAATCAAATATCTGCTTTAGTCAAACTACAGCTTCAGTGAGACAAAGGGTTTAAGTTCGAGGTTCCTCAGTTTATGTCAAGGTTAAAAGACTAATTTGATTAGTGACTCTAAAGAAAACCTTTTGCATCCCTTACTTTCACCAGGAGACCCAGGAAACTGAGACTTCTTGGGTCCTGACAGATTTATTGTGGGAATGCAAAATTTAAATGTGATTTTCTTTTTCTCATTAATCTTGACATGTATGTGCACATGGACAGTTCTGTAGTTAAAAAGAGGCAGAGACACCTCTTTCACTTAAGTGTTATAAGGCAAGGTGCTGGCAAAGTATTCTGTGAATCTGTCCTACCTGTTACATCAAGTCCTATTTCTTTCTATTGCTTTAATACCATGTAAGAGTAGTGCTCACCAGCTTCCTGTTGTTGTTAAAATGAGTACATGACCATGTTCTTTCTGGTCCTTGACTGATTTCTAATAGATTTGTAAAGCCTTGTTTTCTTGTGGTACCAAGTATTATTCCAGCCTTCAAAACACAGAGCTTTCACATGACAATGAACACTTGAGAATGACCATGTAACATTACACAATTGTGAGTTTATGAAAATAGACTGAGAGAATTATTTTACTGCTATTTTTAGTGGTTATTCTGAGAACTGGTTGGGTATATCAAGTTGGTTGAATACAGATGACAGAACAGCCATTGTTTTAGCAATTATTAAAAATCAATACCAACACCAACCCTAATTGTAACTAAATCACCAGCTAGGATATTTTTTAAAAAGGATCATTCTTTAGATTCTCATGTAAATGAGAATCTAAAGGGATGAGTTATATTTGAGAACTGGAATTTCAATTCTAAGCTCCTAAGTCAGTGCAAAACTCTTTTAATTAGACCAGTTGTTTAATTTGTAAGAAGAAATATACCAGACACCACATTGTCATGGGTTACTTTCCTTTTCCCTAACAAGAAAAAGAGCAATGATCAAATAAATAATTCCTATAGGAGCAAGAACATTAGGAACAATATTTCTTCGAAGTTCAAATGAAAATACACAGATAGATTCATCTGTTATGAAATAGCATGTTGTTTCACAAATTCCTAGATGCCAAGCCATTACCTGAATACAGAAACATAGAATGGCCTGGGTTAGAAGGGACCTTAAAGACCACCTAGTTCCAATACCCCTGCTGTAGACAGGGACACTTTTCACTCAACCAAGTTGCTCAGAGCCCCATCCAACCTGTCCTGCAACTTCCAGATATGTGGCATCCACAACTTCTCTGGTCAAGCTATTCCAATGTCTTACCAACCTCACAGTGAAGAATTTCTTCCTTATATCTAAACTAAACCTACTCTCAGTTTGAAGCCACTCTCGCTTGTTCTGTCAGTATGTGCTGTTGTAAATAGTGTCTCCCATCTTTCTTGTAGGCTCCCTTCAGGTACGGGAAGGCCACAATTAGGTTACACCAAAGCCCTCTCTTCCCCAGGCTGAACAAACCCAGTTCTCTCAGCCTTTCCTCCTGCTGCATCCTTCTAATCAGCTTGGCGTGCCTCCTCTGGCCTTGCTGCTACAGACTGATGTCCTTCCTGTGCTGAGGAATCAGACGGAATTTCACAGCACCTCAAGCCTGTTCCCAGTTTTTAAAAGGGTATGGCCAGGCATATCTTCATGCTTTGAGCAATACTGAATGCTGACACTTGTTCTTGAAGCATGTGCCATGCTAATGCAGCTGTCAAAGATAACATATCCAAATTCCTTCTCTCAGGATGAGAACAAACCTTGCAAGCCAGGAGTTCTAATGCAAGGCAAGTCACCAACTCCTGTGTGATCTAGAAAGCATGTCCTTTGGGCCTCGGTTAAAATAGAAAGCAGCTCTAAGCTGGGAAAAATAGCTGGTGGGACAGACAGACCTGTCAGAAAAACTACATTTACTTGGAAATGAAAACATTTCAAAAGAATGTGTCCAGTCTGACTATATTTTGGGGGAGAACTGTCAAAACAAATAATTTCTACGTGGTTGTTTCAGTAACATAGAAAATACTGAAGTATTTTGTGTAGATGTAGTGGAAATGCTATTACTTCTGTAATATTAAAGTCATTATGACAATATACATATATTAGATTTATAATTTCTACCTTATGGAGAAAGTGTTCACATTTTTGACGTTTTAACACTTGTTAAATTATTTAAAAATTTTATTTTGTTGCAGAATTTTAACCCTCACCTGCAGATAAACATAAGCGAATTTTGAAAGATAAATATCACAAAGCATGACAATCATTTTCTATCTAGTTTTTGCATCAGATGGATTTGCAAATAAAGTGATTAGTTTAAATATTTGCCTCTGACACAGTGCTTGGAGACCCTCAGATGCAAAATTCCATGAAACAATAAAGCTGACCAAATACCCATGTATTTTAATAAATACTTGAATTACAGTAACATCTAGAACAGTTGCATTCCATCAGAAATTCTCTGCAGGCATTATCTCTGATAATATCCTATTTTTCCACAGCTATGCTATTCCCTACATCTGGATTACTCTTGCAGATGACAGCTGCCTAAACAAGTAACTTTATTTTGTACAGCCTCCTACAGTGCTTAGCATCATTAGTTTGGGACAAAAAAATCCCCCCTTTGGCAATCAATATGCTCTGTTTTATTAAATTTGTTCTCTAATCACAAGCACATTCTGTGCCATTAAGGAAGGAGAAAATATTTTACTACCTACCAAATAATTAAATGATTCTTATGACTTTCTACTCTCATTCCATCATTATTAGTATCCTCAGGCATAAAGATGGGAAGAAGGGAGAACAAAAACCAGGTAGGCCTCTAAAAGAATCCTATTGGAAATAACGAAATTAAATGATTAAGTGAAAGTCCTCGAATATCAATTTCATTTTTATTCAATAAGACATTTATCTATATCAGCTAATAAGAAAAATATTAAAAGCCATCTGCTAAAACTGGAAAATAAAATACTACACACTAATACCATGGTAATTACTTTTCAATTGCTATGTGCTAGTAATCAATTATTATTTAATATAAAATAATTGTTCTAGTGAAGTCTGGGCTTTTATTTGGTCGTGAATAAATAACAGCTAAATATCAATTACATTAATTAATCTTTCCCCCAGCACTACAGCACTTGTGGATTACTCTGCTTTTGAGTAATTCCTTTAGGAATCCATGAAACAACAAGATTTTATTCATTACTATCTACTTTGAAATTCTTTCTTAAATGCATTGGTCTGTGTTCAATGCTAGTGATTTAATTTAGGGGTGTTACTTTGAAGGTACCTTACAGTTCTCATGTCCCTTGTATTCTTTTAAAGAATATAAATATTTTGTCTCCTCAGTCTTCCCATGTTTTACCTGCTATCTCTTTTCTTCACTTCATGTTATTTCTTCTATGTCCTTTCTAGTGTCAGTCCTACATTCTGTACAGTAATCCAGATGTGTTCAAACTAGAATTTTACAGCTCTGTTTGTACCTCATCTACTAATAAGTAATATTAAGCTACACTTCCCTTTCAATAATGCAGATATGTGAGGGATGTCATGTACATGGTCTGCACATGAAGAACCTGAATTTTAGATCTGGTGCATGGCAACAACACAAGCAGGACAGGTTTGAGGGAATTCAAAACAGACAGACAAAAGACCTATTATAAACTATTTCAGTTTCCTCCATAGATCTTACATAAAGGGAAATCTTTCCTTTCCAGTTTTATGCGTAAAAACACTACCATTTGAACTCTAACACTGGCATTGTTAGTACCAAACATGAGGAGAGGTATTAACTTTCAAAGTAGTCCATAGTCAAAAATCTTTTGCAAGGCAGGCTTTGAGTTTTCTGCTTTATAGACACATATAAACACTTAGCATCAACTCCTCAGCCACTGCCTCACAAACAGAGCTGAAGAAGTCACCATCAGGTTGGGAATTTTAGCTCACTTGATCTACTATAGTCAATTGCAATCCTGAAATATATTTCAGTTTTCTTTCAGTGGGATAATACAAAATATCATAGAAGTGGTTTCAAGAAAAAATACTTATTAACAAAATAGACTTATTCTTATTTTGGGTGGCTGAAAGCCACTGCTTTATCAAGGTAGAACTTTAAAATAGTAAGGATAAAGGAAAAAAATTAATAAGCTCTAAGGAAATATGGAAGCATAATTGAACAAATATACAAGAATTTATCTAGGGTGGTTCCAGCACCCCTTCTTCTTTTATTTCATGATTCATTATTTAAGTTCGTTAGTAGGTTTTCACGCTGCTCAGTATAATTTAAAACAATGTTTGGATGTGGATAAAGATTTAATTTATACATTCTGGATGCCCAGGCAAGCAGGAAGCTTCACATAACATGATTACTGAATTTGCATGGATCTGATGGCTATAGGATACAATATTGCATAATGTTAACCCATTTCCCAACAAAATCTGGCTGTAATAAGCTCCACTGAACGAGCTGAATGCATTAGAACAGTAAAGTTGACAGTTTTGCTTTAGTATAATACTGCCCTGCAATGCTTTCTATATGCCTTATGAGGAGAAAATGTACTTTGTAATTTTCTCCCTAAAAAGTTAAAATTCTAAAGGGATTCCAGAGAAGGTGAAGAGTTCCTTGCTTTAAAGACATATATTTAGAAGAAAGTAGTCCTTCCTGATACAAAGTGAATAATAATGAAAGTTTAAGCACCTTCCTCTCCATCTGTGCAAAACTTCAGATGTCCATTATAATTTTTCACTGATATTCTTCTAGTGGCAGAAATTATTTTGGTTTTTTCCTCCAGAAAATGCCAAGGATCTTCATGTCTTTGAGAACATTCTTGGTGTGTCTCATATGAAAATGGCCAAAATGATTCAATGATTATTAAACAAGACACAGGAAAACTAGACAGACAAAAAATTTTGCCCAGCTTTAATTTCCTCAGTAGTTCAGAGTACAAAAGAACAGGCTCGAGTGCAGCTGCACCCAAAAGAACAGAGCAGGTCATGGAGCACCAGAGCTGAGAACCCCACAAGAGCACTAGCATGGCATGGGACCTGAACTAGTATAGCCTAAGTAGAGATGGACATCATGATACAGCACCCTAATTATGTGACAATACAGTGTCTGGACTGAGCTTTTATCTTCAGGCCCTGACTCACAAAACAGTGGCACAAATCTGTATTCTCACCTGCTGGCCCAGCCTGGTGGAACAACATTGTAGTGATGTTGCCGTGGCTACTTCAAATAAGTCTGTGACAAAAAGAAAAGAAACAGTATTTTATAGGCAGAAAAACCTTTGTTCAGGAGAACCATCTATCACCGAGGCAAGAAGAACTTCTTTTTGTTTGACAGATTTTGGCAACAGATTTTGGCAACAGATTATCAACGCCAGGCAGTGGCAGACATGAATTGAGCTGTTGATGAATGGGAAAGTTCAATGAAGCCATCAATCCTGAGTGTTTAAACGAGCAACAAGACATTTCAGTAGATTAAAGGGAATGAAAGATACTACAACTAAAACATTGTAATGACACTATGCTTTGCTCTATTATAAGCAGCAAGGTATGCTTTTATCCCAATTGACAATTGAAACAGACACACAGAGAAAATGGTTTCTAAATGTTACCAAATTTATTGCCACATTTTCTAGATTAAAAAAAGAGAAATAAAAATTGGCCTAAGAAGATACTTACCATGTAAGAAACCAATGGAAACCTTTTCAAGAAAATAAAGGGGAAACTTTTAACATCTCCTCTGTTTTAAAATATAAAAAAAAAGCCATCAGACTCCATCTAAAGTGATGTAAATCTAGAACCATCCAAAGCAATTATTTCTTTACAAGTCACATGTACCTATCTAGTCTATTTGTATAAACAGCCATTGAGAAATCCTGGATTGCCTATAAAAAAAAAAAAGGGCTAGGTATTTGTTGCAAATATTAATTGTATTTGTGAATATTGTCACCAGCAATGCTAAAGGATAACCAAACTATATGCATCAGAGACAGCATAATGTCATAAAAATGTCATGTTTAATTGCCAACAATTTAGTGAAAAGAAACTACCACATAAGTTCACAGATATATAATTTTACTAGACAGTTGAAACTTCTGAATGTCAGTTAAAACTAATTCATCATTTTGAATTATCTCAGCAATCTTAGGTATTCTTCTTTATAAAGGAGAATATCTTTTATCTGCAAGCCAGTTCCAGCACTGCCAATGGTTTTCATGGTGTGAATAAGCTGCTGACTACTTCTACATTTATAATGGTACCAAGCCACTGTGGTTAAATGCAGATTCTTTTCCTTTGTGCTTAAGAGGGCTTGCAAATGAGTTTTTGTTCAGTTCTATTGTCATCATGGGCTGATCATAGAGCTCAGTTCAGCATCTGAAAAAACACATATTTAAAGGCTTTCAGACTTGTGCTTAGCATCTGTATCTTTTGCACATGTAACTGAAAGTGGACTTAGCGTGCATATACCTTCTGTATTAATATCTGCTCGCTCTGAATGCCTCAGCTTTAATGGGCTTCTTCAGATTTTACTGGCTCATTCCTCCTCACCCTAGCATTTTTTCCCTCTTGTTCCTTTCACAAGAGCTCCTTCTTTTGGGTGTGTTGATTAAGTGCGTTTTTATTCCCTTATTTTCTACCAAAGGGGTAAAAATAAAACTACATGTGATCTGAGTCCATCAGTTTCAATATCCTAATGATCAGAATCTTCCAAAACATGTTTGAGGTACTTCCATTTTAAGTAGGGTACAGGACAGTCTGCCATGGACAAGTCTTTGTCAAACACCCAGTAGAAAAAATAAAAAAAATGAATCTTAAATGATGATATTTTCAAAGGGGATACACCTATTGCTAAGGCTCACAACCCTTTGTTATGTATCAAAGATACTGATTTCATTTTTGGTTTCACTAGCTTCTCAATTCTATGTCCCATAAAGAAAATATTTATTTTTACCAAGCTGAATCCATTGCATTTATTTGCTTTGCCTGGGTTTTGGCTCAGCAGAAGCAGCCCTCCCTAGCAGGATATGCCACAGCCCCATGAAAAACAAATAAATAAATAGAAAATTGTCCCTTCTATCTTAAAACAGAGGTAGTCACATATTCAAAGATTTAAGTCACAAGAAAAATATTAGTTCTCATCTGTACCACAGCTTCAAAATCACTTTCAAACATATATAATGATTTATGTTCTGGCTACTAGTTGCCCTAGAGGAAAGAAAAAAAAAAAAAAAAGCTAAAACTAACAGAATAAATTTATTAATGTTTAATCAAGTATGTTTGAGGTAATTAAGGTGTTGTGAAGAGCATGATTTACTCTCTGTGAGAAAAGTTGCTCAATACAAAAAAATATTTTGAGAGATCAGGTCGTTTGTTTTACATATTTGCTTGAATGCTTATGTCTGTGCATGCCTAGGGATGTCTCTAGCAAACAGTTTTATTTGTGACCTGTAGAATAGTTAGTGCTATAGAGGAGGGGAAATGGCATGACTGACTTCTCCCCTCTCAGCTACTTTAATTGGCCTTAGCAATTGCATCCAGCATTGCTGCATCTCCTCATTACTGAGAGGAGCAACTTCAACAGCTCTTTCACTGCCATTATTGGTTTGCTTCTTTGATAAATGCTAGCTCAGAAGTAGACATTTCCACGCACAGAGCACAAAGCTGCTAACTCTTCTTTCATAGCCCAAATCCCCAGCTGCCCATAAGGAGGGAACAGCAATCTCAACGAGATGAAAGCCAACCTAAATGCATTTCCTCAGCCAACAAGATACAAAGTGGAGGGGAGCATGACCTGATCTGTGATTTGGTTTGCTTTGCTCTCCCACTCTTACCCCAGGTCTCATTTGGCTTATATATTTTTCTTTGAACAAAACAGTTTTTGCAAGTGCTGAGAATACCCTTTGAACTTACTTGGTCTTCAGGCACCTTTGTTTACCTTGGGCAGAAAGAAGATTTGGGACATGGCAAAGGGGAGGATGGTTTCTCCTAAAATTACACCCCATGAACATGTATACAACTCTCAGCCTTTGACCTACTCAATCAGAAGAACTTTAGAACAGGACTGGGCAAACAAAAGTCAGTCCTCTAAGATAAATTAACCCTCTGAACCCTAGTAATGGTCTTCCCTGCGAACTGGCCTTTTACCTCAAAGACATAGTTTAAAACTGACTTGACAAAGAAATCAATTTAGGCTATGTCAACAGGATCACATCAGAGTATCCTGCTGCTTCTGGCTGCAGAAAGACCAGGGAAGGAGAAAGTTTCTTGCAGAGAAGCCATGGCCCATTTCCAGATGGGCCCTGAAGATCCCCAGGACTGTCAGACAGAACTGTGCTTCTGCAAAGGCTGAATAGGAGGGAAATAGTTCCAGAAACCAGTGGAAAGCAGTCCCTTGAATAACAACCATCCCCATTCCAAACCTTGCATGAGAACCAAGTGGCTGTGGCTAGTTAACTAAGTAGCAATTGAGAGGCGACAGGTTTAGTTGTGCTCACCACTCTGAGCAGCTTAGCTTGCCGTGCACACAGGAGATAACACTGCCTGCTGTGCAGGGACCTGGATGACTTGCTGCCTCTAATGCTCATTTTACCTGGGGTTACTTCAGGCTTTCAAAATTGCTTCCCATTTTTGTTCACTTACGAGGGCTTTCTGCTCGTCTGAAAAGGTACTATAAACATAAGATATTACCCCTTTTAAAGGACACAATATGATTTATCTGGCTGCCTCACCTATGATTTCTAACATAGCTATTTCTTTTGTAGCAGTTAATCTGAAAATGATTTGCTTCAAAAGAGAGACAGAGTGTATGACTTCCTGCTGATACCACAACATTTTGCACAATTCAGTGCAGAAAGAGCAGCCTCCTGACAGACTCTCTGCAGGCTTCACCTCCCATCCACACAGTCTCTGCAGTCCCTCACCAGCTGAGCTGGCTGCCAAGTGCCATGGGGACTCTGCCATTCAGGAGTTCACTTGCCCCATGCTCCAGGAGGCCACTGCTGGCCTTGCTTTGGCCTGCACCCACAGGTTTGCAGCGTGAGCAGGCCGAAAGGCTGGGCTCACCCGGGACCAGGCCTTGCAAGACGCGGTGGGGTCGCAGGGCCTTACTCCACACATGGATAACATCAGCAGCCTGCCTTTCCCAGGCAAAGGCACCCAGCTTCATCCACCCTGGCTGCTTACAGTGTCAGCCTTTACCCACATAGCTCGGACAGGGATCTGGCAGATGACTGGGCACTCAACTTTTTACTTCTGTGTTTAGGAAGCCAGAGCGGCAGGAAGCACTCAGCACTTCTTGACTCTTTGTGGCTGAATAAAACCTGTGAAGAGTTTGGCAGATGCTAATGCACTATCCTAGTGGCACAAACTTTAGAGCCAGCTTAAATCTGAGTCAAAACAAGGCAACCCCCCCTCCATTACTACCACTCAGTACTTCCTACCCACAGAACAAAAGCCATCACACAACCACTGTCTAGTAAGCCTGACATGAACTTTGACTGCTGAAGGAGAGCTTTGAATAAGATTGAAATGATTACAAGTTGACCAAAATGACCTGTTTCCATATACACCATCAGGATAGGGAATTGTGAAACACCTGCTTGATGCTTGAAAGTGTATAAAAATGTTCTTTAGAGGGCTAAAAGAAAATGGATTTCAACAGATATACTGCTATCATCTAAAAATGACATTTCCATGCCTATGTCTGCAGCACGGGAGTCTGAGCTGCCAGAGCTTCATATCTGTTCAGCAAGGTAGCCTAGTCCAAGCAGAGCACGGCGATAACTCAGGCCTTGGGCAGGAACCAAATGGGTTTCCCAGAACTGCTGACTCCCCAAATCACTTCTGTGTCTTTCTTCCTTGCAGGAAGCATAAATGCTCCATCATCAGCCAGTCAAGGATTTCAATCAGCTGGTCTTTTAAATTACAGGATGACCCTGATGGAACAGGATTTCAATAAAATATGATTTTTCATGTAAATAGTTGAGAATTAGAATAATGTGCCCCAATATTAGACACATTCAGAGAGACTAGAGATTTGTATCAATATGAAGAGCCTGAAAAAGTTAAGTAAAACCAGTAGTTTTAGACTCTGCCAGCTTACAGCTATATATATTTGGGGTTGTATGTTGCTTTCGATATATTTCACCTTACCCAGGAAACAAAGATACAGGACTGGGAACAGCTGGGGTTTTTTCACTTATCTTTGATCTGTGGTAATACAGGTGTGCATAGAAACCCAGCTGCAGTGTCTGGATTGCAGGCATTGCCCCAGTATTTTATCAGATTTTTCCCCAAACAGACATGCTTCAAGAAGAACAAGTCTTGGCTTCCAGGAGGGAGGCACAAAGGGTACTGAATGTAACGTTTCAACTGAAGACACATTTTTGCATTATTAAGGTTTTAATTAAGCTAACCAAGTCCTGGGAAATTACTAAATGTGAACTGCAAGACATTCTTTAAAAAAAAAAACCCAAAATAAATTTAAAAAACCCCAAACACATAATTATTAGTCAAAATCAGACTTCCGATGGAAACTAAGAGGGGGAAAATCCTTGGTCAAAAAATGACAAGGAAAATCTCTACCAGGTGGTCTCTGACTGAGGCAGGTACTTTGGGCTTTAAGTTCTGTCTTCAAGGCCCTGCTTTCCTAAACATAGCTGACAGTGATTCTGAAACACCAAGTATGCATGACCTTCATTTCCCATCAAAATATGTACAACTGCCATCTTACTATGATGTTTGAGGCTCCGAAACTCTGACACAGCTTTTGCAGCTAGTCATTGCAGAAATAATGAGTGGGACTGATATTTGAAAAAGACCAAGAAATTATGCAGAATCCTGCATGGATTTAAAAAAAAAAAAAAAAATACTTGCTATATCTGGATAACAGATTTGTTGTAAGTACTTAAGATCATATGTTGTTTGTTAACTGGTATTAAGTTTTGGCAGGGAAAAAAGAAGCAGCCCTGGAAACTGTATCTTTAAGTGCCTCAAATTCACAAGCACATAAACCTAGGGGCAGGGGCATTGAGAAACAAATGTTTAATAAACAGAGCTTGCTGGAGGTGGATACTGAATAAAGATGAATGAGATTCAAGTACTTGAAAGCATCTGTGCTCCTACTGGAAATCAATGACAGCTGCAAAGAGATTCCAGGCACCTCTCCACTCCATTACCAGCTCTAATGCTGGAGTCATTCACTCCTAACCAAAAATGTTGCTTGAAAGGCTTGTGCTTCAGTGAGTCCAAAATTCACTTCTTCCCAAACTACATCAGATTGTGGGATTGCATTTATTTTATTAAGAGAGAATGTGCTCCCCACAGGTGAAAAGAGCAGTAGCTGATTCTATTAGTTATGCAGCTGGCTCCAGAGAATTCACAGATAAGAGATGCAGACCAGTTTTTACTCATTTGCAGAGCACTTCTTTTTCCTTAAGCTGACCACCAAATTGCAGGATTTGAGATGCCTGCTAGAAAGAGTCAAATCCATTACCACTGAGGCATATATCTGCAATAAAAGCTAAAATTAAAGTCTTCATGTTTAAACATCTGGTCACAACCCAGGAGGGATATATCCCCACTGGCCATGAAAAAATAAATCTTAAATAAGTATAAATTAATTGCCTATAGTAATATGGAATCTTTGTATTCATTTATGTTCCAGCATATGAGTGAGTATTCATTAAATTGTGTTTCCAGACATTTAGAGAGATTATTTAACACATACATTACCAAGATTATTGGCTTCAATTTGGAGAAAATACCCTGTACACGGACATTTTCATTTTATTCTACTCAGTGTCATCAAATCAAGGAAATAGATAATCTATTTACATGACAGGAGGAGAGGGTACACATTTAGGGCTTCTGTATCTGTTTCTCCTCACCTGAGAACACACTCTGCATCTACCAATACTTAATGGGTCACTACCTTGCCCTTTTCCAGCACACAAGATGCATTGGGGTTTTTAGACCTGACCTGTGCCTTTTTTGTGTCTTCTGGAGGTTTTAGTACATCACTCAGAAAAGAAAAAATAAAAGGGGTGAACATTCCAGTATTCTTCTTATTCTACTTCAGATTTCTATTTCTGTCTTGATCTCCTTCGTCCCTGCACACTTCTACCATATTACATTTGCAGAAAAGTGCAGGTGAGAACCCTCATAGGAGTAGAAGGGGAGAGGTTACAGGGAGTGAATACCAGCAATGCAGTCAATGGGAGGGCTGCAAGGAAAGCAGAGTGACAAAGATTTATTCATTCTTCTGCCAAGCATGGGACACTAGAAGTTATATTTCACCTGTGTGTTTTGTTTACCCCTACATCATTGATCAATGTATATTATTAGCCCTTTGCTAGTTTCAACTCCCTAACCATCAGATGACCTAAGTCATCTTGTGGACAAACTTGCTACAGAAACTGAAAGCCCTAAACATCAGCAGAGAATGTTATAAAAGTTCAGACACACCAGTATACAGATGATACAAACTCAGCCACCAACCAAAACTGAGAAATACCCAACTGTTCTGAATCAGTTACAATGCTTCATACATCTTTCCTAAAAAAGCCTGCAGAAAGATTTAATATAGCTTGAATATCTCCATCAATGATAATTAGTGGCAAGATTTCCACAAAGGAAAACAGTGTTTAATATAATAAGCCCTAAACCAAATACATCCATATAAATCACAGAATCACAGAATAATCTGACTTGGAAGGGATCCACAAGGATCATTGAGTCCAACTCCTGACCCTGCACAGAACAGCCCAAGAGTCACACCATGTGCCTGAGAGCGCTGTCCAAATGCTTCTTGAACTCTGTCAGGCTTGGTGCTGTGACCACTTCCCTGGGCAGCCTTTTCCAGTGCCCAGCCACCCTCTGGGTGAAAAAACTTTTCCTGATATCCAACCCTGACATAACTTCAGGCCATTCCTTGGTCCTGTCCCTGGCACCACAGAGAAGAGACCAGTGACTGCCCCTCTGCTTCCCCTCATGGGGAAGTTGCGACTGTGATGGGCTCTCCCCTCAGTCTCCTCCTCTCCAGGCTGAACAGAACAAATGACCTCAATCGCTCCTCATACGGCTTCCCCTCCAGGCCCTTCACCATCTTTGTTGCCCTCGTTTTGATTCTTTCTAAAAATAAAGAATAGCTAATAATTTTTAAAAGAGAGATACTTTTCAATGTGCCTACAAGCAGAATGTGGCCATGGCAGAAACAGAGTACAAGCTCTGCTTCCAAAAAAAATTGGCCCTAGCACTTCAAATTTTCAAACAAATTATATGTGGAAAATATGGAACCAATGGGAAGTTTCTTACAGTAGATGGCCTTTCAAAGATTATGCCAAATAGAAGCAGAAAGCTTCAGGAAAGAAATCTGAACAAAACACCTTTCAGCTGCAAAAATGGAGAGATACTTGCTCAAATTACAGCCATGTAATTGTTGTGCATCACAGTGTTAGGTTTGATTGGGCTACATTGGGTCATAGCCTCATATGAGTCTTTGAAATCCCAGGATAGTTTACCATGCATGTTTGTATACTATGAAACAAATGTAAGAGCAACCCCAAAGTAGTTCTACATTGCTTAGGTAGCCTAGTGTGGGATCTCCAATAAATACAGGAAAAAATATAAAAGAATCACTTAACCATAAATCTCCTAGTTTAGGTTTGCTCCAGGGTTTCTGTAAACCTACCTGGAATATCTGGGACATAGTGTCATTTTGTGTCGATATTATCATCCCTGTTATAACAGTTTATGAATACAACAATTATAGAATCACAGAATCATTTGGGTTGGAAAAGACCTCTAAAATCATTGAGTTCAGCCTTAGACTGATTGCCACACTGTAAACTAGATCAAAGAACTAAGTACCACTTCCAATTGTTTCTTGAACACTTCCAGGGATGGTGACCCTACTTCTTCCCTGGCCAGTCTATTTCAGTGCTTAACAACTCTTCCTATGGAGAAATTCTTCCTGCTCTCCAATCTGAGCCTTCTCTGGTACTATGTCCTCTTATCCTGTCACTGGGAGAAGAGGCCAACCCAAACCTGGCCATAACCTCCTTTCAGGTAGTTGTAAAGAGTGAAAAGGTCTCTCCTGATCCTCTTCTTCTCCAGTCTAAACAACCCCAGATCCCCTAGCTGTTCCTTATATGACTTAGTGTCTAGACCCTTCACACTAGCTCTGCTGCCCTTCTCCGGACTTATTGCAGCACTTCTATGTCTTTCTTGTAGTGACAAACACATAAAACCGAACACAGGATTTTCTTACTAGTCTCATACTTCCACATTTTGCTTTACAAGGTTTAGAATATACTGCCATTTTAGAGACATGAGTAGAAGGATGGTTCTACATAAATAAAGGCTGTTAATGACAAATCAACCTTCTACAATGCAATTCTGTCTGGCCTGAAATATATGTCAGCAGATCAAAAAAAAACCAAGGTAATCCACCAGTTCTTTGCAAAAAAACACTGCAGGCAGCCTCAACACCAATAATAGCTCCCTCTCACCAAGTTAATACATCAAGCTCACCTGTGATATTCACATCAACAGAATAAACAGCAGAATAAATTTTAGAACGCAAGAAGAAGCCCACCAGAGCACAGTTTCATCATTTCTTGAAGATGTCTTTGGTGGTGCCCACTGCTTATGTATCTGTCAAACAATGAAAATTGTTACAAGAAATGCAAAAATCCACATGGATTCTCTGGGTTTGCTTTATATCAGGGAACAGTGAAGTAGCAGGGGGCATGTATGGAGTGCCATAAATCAGATAAAAGCATAAACTTAAACCTTCAGTTCATTTGGTAAACATACTGCCCTATATTTGGACTTGAAATAAAGACCCTAACTTCTAATCAACCACATCAAGTCATATGGTAGGGAGAGAGATAATAGCACCCTACTACAGCTAATGAAAATTCCTACTTGCTGAGACACTGAGTACATTTAATCCTCAAGCCAAACACTTCACCTGTGAATAACAGAATGTTGACAGGATATAGATTTGAATTTCAAAAAGGATACAGGGCAAAAGAAAAGTAATTTGTGCCAGAACTACTGGTGTGGTTGTGCAGCGTATTCATTTTTCTGGAATGATGTTTTGTGCTAACTCACACACAGCCTTGCCGTGTGTGATCTTATGAGCCAAGTAAAACTGGACCTTTAGACAGTAGTGCAATGACCAAACAGTCTCTCCACATGCCAGGGTAGAGACCAGGGTTTTTTTCTTTCCAGTCTCTAGCTAAAGGCATTGGACTACCTACTCATTAAAAGGTCAAGTGTAAACCTGATTTTCCATGGGTTTAGATTTCATTTTTAATAAAAAACAACATAAAAATTTCACAAAGATAACTTTGATTACCTTTCCCGTAGGCTGGCTGATTTTTGGCCTACCTTTAATTCATCGTTGCTAGAACTAGTCTCCTTTTTGGTTTTGTTTTTTTGTTTGTTTGGTTTTGGTTTTTGTTTTTTAATTATTTGTTTGGTTTTGGTTTTGGTTTTGGTTTTGGTTTTGGTTTTGGTTTTGGTTTTGGTTTTGGTTTTGGTTTGTTTGTTTGTTTGTTTGTTTGTTTGTTTGTTTTTTATTGCCATTGTCTATCACATGGCTAGCAATTATTAAAACTTTTATATATGACACTAACGTTGGGGAAGCATTTTGCATGTTCTATAATACTCTAAGTCATCAGGAATTGACAAGGGCCTGACTTTAATATCTGCTAGTTCTTCAGAGAACTGCAAGAGGTACCTCTTTAGAAATACAGTTTGAGAACTGTTTTGTCAGTGAACTCATTTTTTCAAGGACAATAGATTATATCTTCACTTACAAAACAGAATACCTGTAAAAGAATCTGGCATGGACTTTCAACATGTAGTTTGAGCTATATATACACTGAAATCCATAAACATGAGCCTATAGATCTATCTATCTAATTAGAGCCTATAAGGCACCGGTACTTGTAAATTTAAAGAGTGATGTGATAGTTTGAAAAATTGCTCTGAAAACAGATTTCTATTGTCTCACAATAATTCAATTTCAAATATGTTCTTGCAACCAAGAAAGATGCTTTGCCCCCTTCAATTTATCTAAGAACATGAAAAAAGGAATTGTTTCTAGCGCATCAATCCATGCCTGGAAAACAAGTCAAACAAAGGTAATGCAAAAAATTGAAAGGAATCAGGCATATTTTCTGTGTCTGCACTCTTTTCACAAGGCTACCATGAATAACTCTGGCCACCCAAAATACTTGAACTGAGAGTGGTCAGGTTGTGCACAATCCAGGCAGGTAAGAAAGGGTTTGAATGCTGCACATCTTCTGATGGGGATATAGTTCATATCACATTCCCCAAAAATAAACCAATGGACCACGAAAATTGCATTTAACTGTCTAAAGTTAAATACTGAAATACATGTTTTGACAGTTGCTCTTTTCAGAGCTGCTGCAGTTATAAGCTCAGTGTAACTAGGGGTGTCTGTAATCCACATTCAATTTTGTGTTAAGTGCAGACACTTAAAATTCAGATCAAATATCTTCAGCTTCTAATTATGGAGTAAACTGACTAATTTAAAATATGTAAATCTGAGATTTTTGGCTTGAGCCTACCTATGCACTTGAACCTCTGACTGCTTCTTCCACTTCAGTGACTCATAAAAGTACTTAGTCTGAATTTGTTTGAGGTCAGATTCCCAACTGAAACATTAGCAAATTGCAAGGTGGGGAATATGAGCAGATACAGCTTGTTTTGAGCTGAGTCCAAACTACTTTTTCCACTGTCTGTCTGAAATTTTTCAGTACTGTTGCAACATAAGTCCAGTGGCTCTTCTGTAAATCCATACAGAGTATTTTAAGTCTTTTTTAGATCTCCTACAAGTTCAGCTGAATTTTCTGAATGCATCTGCGTACAGAATTTTATGAAGCATCTCCTTAGAGGACATTTCTGAAATCCCACTAGTTTCCAGAAAATTAATTCCATTATACCCATAAGATTTAAAGGTAACATACTGAGAAGATGTGGGACATGAAAAAAATATGCTTAATTACAGTATTTACATGAAGTTTAATGCATAGACCATGATTAGCAGTCAAAAGAAAGCTTAAGGATTTTCATTTCAACTGTAAAAGTACTGATACGTGCCTTGAGTATTACAAAAAGCAGCTGAAGCCTGCCAGCCAAACAATGGAGTGAAACCCAGTTGCAAGGAAATTCAAAGATGCCTGGTGTGAAGGGTTTGTATGACCTGTAAGAACACATATTATACAGCCGTATTTTCTTCCAGAACAATAAAAAAACATTGTTGCACTGTTTTTGGATTGGAATAAGACCCAAATCTGCCAGGAAAAATGCCCAAATTCCTAAGGTGACTGTTCATTTTTCAAAAGAAAGCAAGTTGTTTTTCTATAGGGTTGTTTTCAGTGATCAGAAACTTTCCTACAGCTAGAAAGGAACAGAGGATGGAAAACTCCACATGTTTCTTTTCTTTCTATCAATACTCTTTGCACAAACTCTTATAACCCACAAGCTATTGAATACATTAACTAAATATGCCTAGCTTTAGAATAACTTAATGTAGCTGCAGGGGGGTATTTTTTTGACTTGTGATACACCGCACAAAACGCATCTCAAGCTTTACAATGATTTAGTTGTCATAAGAACCTTCCTCTTAAAATGTTCTGTGTGAAATGAAGATCCCTATTATTCTAGTCAACTTTTTCAAGGCTTCTTAAACTCTGACATACACCATATCTGACCTTTGGGAATTTTCTCTGTTTTCCATCTGCTGGACTCTCAGGAAGAGCTCAGTGGCTCTGAGCTCTTCATCTTACTGTCATTTTGATGTGTCTGTACACTCACATGTGGTGCTTGTGTCTACACACAGATTGGTCTGGAGAGGAACAAAACCTAAGATTCAATACTCCTCCAGCAGCTATCCAGAGAAAAATGCACTCTATAACTATAGTGGCAGTATTACTGTATTATAATGGAGTAAAGTGCCCTGCAATGGCAGAGAAAGGGCTGAAACCATTAATAGTTCTTTTCCATCTCCAACATCTACGTAAGAAGAGCACAAAAAATCTGAAATTGCTCAGAGAATACTGTAATACTTAGTGGTCACCTTTTTTTTTTGTTTCTTTTTTTTTCTTTTTTCTCCCCCAAAGGAAAACACTAGAATTTGCTGGTTGTCACGCTAAATCCCAAAAGATGTGCTTTGTGGAGAATCTTGATTGGATCCAGTTTGCTGCAATATTTAATTTATTTGAAACCAAAAATATGAGGATAGAGTACTTAATCACAGAAGAAAAGCTGCAGCCGTTGACCAGAGAAGTTATAGCCACATTGTCCCTCTGTATTCCCCATCCATAACCACTTCTGACAATAATATCCCCCTGTACCCAGGAGCTGCTATACTTTATGTTGTACCCTGTACAGTGAATTCCCAGCCAAATGCAAAGCATTATTTTTTAAAGACATACAAAAAAGAGAGACCAAATGACAAGTGTGATTGAAGAAAAGTTCAGAGGACTTTTGCTTTTAAAATTGAAGTGTTGGATTTTTTTCTTTGGAAAACAGAAAAATAATGCAAATTCTGAAAAAACTATCAAGAGAGCATCCAGAGGCCAAAATGCTTCACATGCTTATGAGTATGTAATGATCCTTCTTTCCATGGACTTGAGATTGAGCCCTGAAGCTACAACACTTTGCAAAGTGTCTTTTTTTTTTTTTAATCTTATTCTGTCTCTTTTACTAGTGATAGCTGCAGGCAAAATTTTTTTCCCTTCACTCATTTGGTTCAGTTGTGTCACACGTCATGGTTAGCTTCTTTAATGGAGTGTTTGCAGATGAGGTTGTAAAAATCATTAGCCATGGTTGGTAGATGCTAGGTACTGCTAGGATGCTGTTCCAATCACTCCTTTTCTTTAATTAAAATTCTAAATAAATTATGAGGTTTTGCAAACACAAGCCAACAGTACTTGCATAAGATGAAAGCTGTGCTGACTGCAGGCAGTCTTTATGCAGCTCTTTAGCCTCTATTTCTCCCATGTTTTGTTTTGCAGTATGTTTGGTGTTTTGTTTTTTTTCCATTGGCCATCACACAAAATCCCCATATGCACTTCTTCAGTGCTTAAAAATCATTATTGCTTGAGATCAATACCAAGAAAACATCTGTGTTTCTTCTTGGAGCACAAACAAATTTTCTCAGGGTTTGTTTTATTTTGTTTTGATTTTTTTACAATTAATGCAACTAAAATTTCATGTAAATAGCAAAGGAAATATTCTATATTCAGTAGCCTATTGATTTTTTTTGTGATATTCTTGTTAACATAGATGTGAGAGCATTAAATATTCAGAGCAGAAGAATATTTATTTGCCATGAAACCTGAATAAATTGAATCTTTTGCTCCTTGTTTCTATGGGAACAAGTTCTATTGAATAAACAGTCGTTAAATAATATTTTATTATTTCTAATTATATTAATTATAATTCAATATGTCACATTAAAATAATTCCAATAGTAATAAGAAATTTTAATACTTGGGCAAACTTAAAAAAAATAGGCTAGCTGAGTTTAAAATAATTTATGCTGCCTGTAATTTTTAGTTTCCATTGTCACAAGAGCTAATTACTCGTTACTGGGCCTGAATATTTGCATTTGAATTCTTAATGGGGTGATGTTTTATTGTGGTATTAAGAAAAGATATAAAATAACCCTGATGAAAAGACCAGAAGTGGTAGAAAAATAGTTTTACTGAAGCAATTGTTCACTGGGGAGCTTTACTTGTCAACAAAATCCCTGCATTTTCCTGTTTCCTATATAACTATTATCTTTTTTTCTTTTTCCTTCTTTTGGTAAAGTAGCTGACAAACATCCCAAATATGAGTTTTAATTGAAGTTAAAAGAAGACAGGTATTGCAACCTAGTCTGTTGGTTATCCTCCTGTTTCTATATAAAATCAATGGACTCCCTCAGAACATCTCAGAATTACCAATATGAAGAAATGGGCTTCAAAACAACAGTATGATGGAATAGAAAAATTATTTTGAAGTGAATACAATAGTCTTTATCCAAAATGAAATTTGGTTTCAACTCAGTCAATATAAATACTCTCAATATAATACTTTCAATATAAAGAAGAGCAAAACCAAGAACAACAAAACAAAACCAATCCATAAAAAAAACCAAAATAAAAGCATTTAAGTGAAGGCATGCCTAAGCAACATTATGGAAGAATTAAATATAAAAGGTTAAGTGGCCTTTTTTTACTTCCTGTTACTACATTGGTGTTGATCATCATATTGGTTTTGTCATCACATCTAACTGCTCATACACAAAATATCAAAAGCCAAGAAAAATTTTCTTTTTTAAAGGAAATGAATATCAGTTGTAGACCCACTAAATATTACCAGCCTTTTCTTAATTATACTGCAGCAATGTCAAAATCTCTTCTTCTTGAATTCCTTTTCATATCAGAAAGTCACCTAAATCATGATGTCAATATAAAGTAGAGATTAAATGATGATTCAGAAAGAGAATCAAATTCCTGGTACAATATGTAACTGTTTTATTAAAATAGCAAAGGGAAATCTGAAAACTATGTGAAAAAAATAATGTGTTATTACTTTATCAAAGATAACTATTTAAGCATTCTGGTGACTGCATTTGTTAAGAAACATTGAGCAGTAAAGTTCTGTTCACAGCATCATAGAACAGTTTGGGTTGGAAGGGACCTTTAAAGGTCACCTAATCCAGCCTCCCTGCAATAAGAAAGGACGTCTTCAAAAAGATCTGGTTGTTCAGAGCCCTCTCCAACTTGACCTTGAATGTTTCCTTTCATGGTCTCCAGAGGTAAGACTTATGATCATAGAAATAGAAATTTACTTTCAGATTTTTCATCTGCCATGACTCAAATAAACCTGTCACAATTGATCATCTACATCGGAAATATTTCAGTAAGTTTTAAAAAGCCATTGCAGAGTTTTTCATTTAACAGCTGGAATATTTAATTAATTTGAATAATGGTTTTATAACTGCAGTGTTCTAAGGGATCAGAAATCATTTTTATCTCTTACTAAAAGGGATTATTCACTATCCATAAATATTTAAAATATACATACTTGAAAATGCAATATCCTGCATTTGGCAACATGTTGTGTGAAAATGATGAGTCCAGAGAGAAAAAAATTCTTAATATGATTTTTTTTGATCTGCATTATTGTTTCTTGTGATCTGCAATACAGTCTGAAATGGCAGGATTTTTTTTTTATTGTAGAATGACAATTCTTTTTCAATATAGCCCTCTGTCTGAGAGAGCAAAATTATTCTTCTTATTACAGTTGAGGCAGCACTGCTTTTAATAGAGACTAGTCCGCATTTTATCCCAAAAAATAAGTGATAAAAAGATTTTGTAATGCCATTTTGTAGAGCTGGCACATTTAATTTGATAAGGATATTAGAAGTTGCATGTGCAATTTGTTCCAGGACCATATAACTAAAGCAGCTACTTATTGAGAAATAACTTCTTCAGAAAAAAACTTCCCATAGTAAATTCTAATGTACAGAAATGATTCTGTAAATCAAAGTTCTCACTTCACTGAAGTTTGTAACTGAGGAGGATGCTCAAAAGTAGAAAAGGCACTTAAGGCATTAATTTCAAAACAATTGAATGAGGCACTTGTCACCACAGCAGGAAACAGAAAAGCACTTAAAGCTTGTACAAGTAATTTATTTTAGTAATCATCTCAAAATTTATACAGGAAACAAAATGCAAAGGAAATAACTAATGAGAGTTCATTAATCTAAACTCCAGCAGTTACTAATTTATAGGAATGGGATATATATTAAAAGTTCCTACAATTCAAACGGTATAAAATTAAACACTTCAGAAGAGAGTTTTAAAGCCAGGTAAAAATAATTTATGCAAGCACCTTAGCTAAGGTGAAAACTTCAGGAAGTAAAACCCAGGGAGCCAGAAAACGCATATGCCCAAGAATTCGAAGTATGTGCTTTGTCATTGCTTTGACTGAAGCAGTCTTTCAGTTGAGGGCTTTACAAAATAACTGGCAATCCTTTTAGAAGTTCCAGAAGTTTAAGAAAATGCCCAGTACACTTTCCATACTTAAAAGCAAAAGAGCCTGTTTCTGGTAATTACCAATTGCTAAATTTATCTTCCATCCAGTAAAATGCAAGCTAAGTGAGAATGCTACAAGATATTTTAGACAGCTGCAATAAGGAATAGGACTATAGGAAAAGCAGCAAGAATAATACAATTCTCAACAGGAATTCATTTGAAAGAAACAGTAGAGGACTAAGTAGAAACAGACAAACAATAAAATAAGTGGTCAAATGAAGAGTATGTAGAAACTGAGGAAGCAAAGTCTGAAAAGATAGGAAGCACTGAAATAAGGAGTAGAGGGACAAAGTGGCAATGGGAAGTACATGATACATGCATTTGCTCCTCAGCGGAGTTCTGTTGTTACCATTCTGGAAACAGAACTTGAAAAACATACAGAATTCTTCAGTATGCACTTTTGATGTGGACAGTAATACTGAGAAATGGGATAAGAAATCAGAGATTAAATTCTTTATTTCCAGGCAGCAGAACTGCATTGCAAATTCTTCCATTGCAGCAGGAGCAAATGGCAAGAACCACAACCACGTTCCTGGGTTCCACTTCAAGAGAAGCGGAGCAGAATGCATCCTTATTAGAGTGCATTCTTATTTCAGACTGCAGAGACACTCTTAAAGCAAACTTCTTCGTCTTCCACTATGTTTCATTTTATACTGAAATTGGTCTTGCACTGCACACACTGGTTGCCTTCTGGATGAAACCAGAATATATAGGAGATCC
Organism: Picathartes gymnocephalus; assembly: GCA_013390045.1. Taxonomy (NCBI): domain Eukaryota; kingdom Metazoa; phylum Chordata; class Aves; order Passeriformes; family Picathartidae; genus Picathartes; species Picathartes gymnocephalus. The sequence continues at coordinate 27,298 of WEKY01040944.1, forward strand.
AGAGCCCTACTAACAAGCCTTACCTGCTAATAGATCAGTAGGTGTGAAGCAAAAGCTCTTGGCCTACACATAGGTTGGATGTCAAATCTGCAATGTCAATAGTTTGGACCTTCAGTTGCCCTCCCACGGTTCTACTCTACCAGCTTATATAGATATTGCCCTAGACACACTTGCAGAAACACAGCCTGCAATCTTGTGTCAGACATGCCCCCTATGCCTTTAAAAGTAAGAAGAATTTTCCTTGATTTTGTCTGATTTTTCTTCCCTCTCTTGGCTTCGGAAGCTCTCCAGAATGCAACTTGTTTACAATTTATATATCATTGGTTTCAATGGGTCACATATTTTGAAAAACAAAAAGAAAATTTTTGAAACTGCTGCTTGAAGACTGATAAACTGTTTTTAAATGTAGGATAATGCTGGAACATTTGACAAGAGCCTTCATAACAGATTCACAAACATCTGAGTGTTGAAAGTGAAATACCATCAGTATTCATTATTATATCTCACATTTAGAGAACATATATAAGTTGACAACATGATCACATAACCATATATATTAAAGACATAGCAAATGTGTGAAATAAACTGCAAATGTGAATGTTTCCAGTAAGATTAGTTCATTTCTTTGCCAAGAATAATGAGATAAAAATTAGAAATAGGAACAGTTTTACCAAATATTTTGAAGAACATTTTAAAAATAAAGTTTCTAAGAAAACAAAAGTGTCATTGAAACTTTGTCATTATTTTTGAAGAGCAACCTCCAAAATGATAAATTCACTTTATTTCATAAATGGATTGCTAGTAGTATCAGAAATTTCATACTCACTATATCAATAATTATTCATACTTCACTGGACATAAGTACTGAGATAAAGAGAGAAAAAGGTACAAAAAGGAATTAAGCTTGCAGGGCAAAAATATTTTTTTCAACAGACAATAAAAATATCCTGGTTTTGCAGTCCACTCTGTTCAGGACCAAGACAGACAGAGGTCAGTAGAGATAGACAAAATCTTACATGATTTTGAACACCATAAAATAATGGCTAAATATAACTAAATATCATATTAGGAATCTCAGGAAAATGATAGCAAATTATAGAAAATAATAATATTATATAGAATATAGTGTATATATATATAGCCCATTTTTGGACATATTTAAAAATTAAACTGCAGGCATTAGGACCTTTTTCCCTATCTTGTCCCAAACAGCCAATTTTTTTTTGTACTCAAGCTATACACCACTCAAAGAGTTCCCGGGTAATATATGGCATGTTAAAGTGATGTCACCACTCATCGTCCGCCTGGCCAGGCGAAGGCTGTGCCAGAGAGGAGCGTCTCTCCAATGGTGGGGACCTCACTGAGTGGCCACAGCACCGGACCGCTGACGGAATGCGCAGGGATGGAGAGCGTGAGTGAGAGTAAGAAAGCACAAAGGGGATCCCAAAGATGCAATTAATCCAATAGGAACATTTATTGAAGGGTTTGCACCTAAGGAACCTGGCCACAAGGAGCGTCACCCTGAGGATCAGCTCCAAGTGACCTCAGGAGCACAAGTGACAAGGGATTTTGTACTGAACAATCTCAGGGGCGGGGTTTAACACAAAACCAATCACTATAGGGTAAGGGAGGAGTGAGGGTAGGATTGATATACATGAAGACCAGTGAGGGAATAGGGAGGAGGGGATACATTAATATAAACCAATGGGAAATCAAGTAACAAGGAACTTTCTGGACACAAAGGCAGGGCTGAGGGAGAATTGACAGGAGAGAGAGGGGGAAACTGGCTCAAGCAGGGGAGGTACTTAACTGAATGACAGGGGGAACAAACCAACTGAAAACAGGGGATACATGGAACCAACTAAATACAATAAACAAGGAAAATCCGCCACAACAAAGTGACTTAACTAGTCCTACTTAAACTGAGGACCATGGCAAAATTATTTAATTTTAAAGATAAATGAATAATTTTCTATAGCATCTAGTAAGATTCACCAGATAACAACACCTGGCCTATTAAAAAACAACTGACAACTAATTTGATAATCAGCAGGGGCTTTCAATTGCTACTGCTTGTGAGTCACTGACATGACCAACAATTTCAATTATCATTACTAATCTAAAAATTAAATAAAAACAAAAAGGAATTGCTCATTTTTATTTTACTGAACAACACTATTTCAAAGACTAATTAAGGAAGTTACAAGTAGACAGGAAAACTAAATGACAGGAAAAAAAATGCAATATTAATAAAACAAGAGAAGCTTTTTGTTCTTTTTTTTGTAGTATCTTTTCAACTCTATCCTGTACCAGAGTATGTCCAATTGACTGGCCAAAAGCTGCATGCAATTATTCATTATTTTCCCCATCATAAACAGAAAAACGTTTTAATCTATTATTTTTATCCTGTCAAGATCCCACTACACAACCTTTCTCTGCATAAGCAAACTTGCAGTTGATGGCACCTTCCCAGAATCCAGTCGTGGTATATTTTTGGAGTACATTTCTGTTGACATAAATACATTTTTAAGAAGACACTGAAATACCATTTTAACAGTCTTCTCCAAAACAATTTATTAAAGAAAGATTTTATTAACATTTAAAAACCTGTGAAGGAAAAAGGGTTTAAAAACTCACAGGTCTGGGAAATTAAAGTCTTTGCACAAGAAATCATTCTCATGGCTTGCAACAGTTTTCTGCAGACTCTGGAAGACAGATCTCAGTTATTGTCTTTCCATTTTTCCTTGTGCATGAAGATATTGATTCCTCAAAGTTATTCTGGAAAGTTTGACTCATCATATGAAGTCCTTTGTAGGATTATTCTAATGCAAAGAATCTAAACTAAATGCACAGTCTCTTTCTCTCTATCACACACACACGCACACAAAGACAGTTCATCATATTTTTTGTTGGATACAGTTGGATCTGGCTATTTCTTGATGACATCACAAGAACGATTTTGCTTTAAGGTAATTTGAGTTTAAACAGCATATGACAAGGATTAGAAATGATCCTCTACATTTTCCCCTGTCATTACCTTTCAGCATCACTTTCCTGCATTGATAAGAGTGCTTGGTCAATTCTTTTCCTTTTGGCCTAACAGCTAAAAATCTGATTTCAGTTTTTAAAGGCTGTTTATAAAAATTTCATGAGCCATGCACCATCATAACTTTTATCATTTTCCCTATCAATATCAAGGAGAAAAGAAAGGGAAAGATTAAGGATATGCATATAGGAAAAGCAGTTTCACTAATAAATGAGAAAAACAAGTATTTCATCAATTTACATATCTTCATGCCTCACTTTTAGAGGTCTTGTTTAATAAATAACATCAGCTTGCCTATCAAAAAACTGGGTGCTGCAAGATGCATGAAACTGGTGTCTGTCTTAATGGGAGTTTTGTATCTAAACTTCAGCTGGACTTCCACAGTGAAAAATGAAAACAACATTAATAAATGCACACTTATAACAAATCTTATCTTATTGACTTCTCTCAGAAGAATTCATATTACACTGAAATAGGAATTTCTCTGTCATTTGTTACACCCCACTCTGTTGTATGCTGTGGGAAGAAAATGCAACATCAAGGCCTGGGGCAAGCAGAAAAAGAGAGTTCTCTGGTGTTCAAGCCTATGCAGAGTTTGATGGGTCTTTGTTGAAAATAATTAAATTTCTTCAGATTTACACACCTGTTCCAATCTGATGTTACTAAAGACCTCTGGCAGTCTGGAATACAATTGGGTTTTTTAGGAAGGCTCTCAGATAAATTTTGTTTTCATAACTGTAAACTTTCTATTGGTCTGAATACGGGGGGCATCTATACTAAGGTACAACCTACTGGACATATCTGTCCCATTTCACAGACAAGCCTTATGATCTGTCAGACAGATCAGGCTTACAATGACATTTTTGAAGTCAGTTCTTTGCAACAATCCAGATTCAATCATGTAGAATGCAACTCAAAAGAGGACACCTACCTATATACATACATATGTGCATATATATATATATATATATATATATGCAGACATGAACAAGTTGCTCAAAGCCCTTTTTCAATCTCACTTTGACCTCTTCCAATGAAGGGCATCCACAACTTCGCTAGGAGACCTGTTCCAGTGTTCCAACATCATAAAAAATTCTTCCTTGTACTCAGTCTAAATACACCATTTTTCAGTTTAAAAGCATTGTCTCTTGTCACTACAGACACTGGTGAAAACTCTTTCTGAATCTTTCAGGGAAGTTCTCTTTGTATAATGAAAGGCCAAAAAATACTCTCCTCGGAGCCTTCTCTTTTCCAGGAGCCTCAATTCTCTCAGCCTGTCTACGTAGAAGACATGCTCCAGTCCTTTGATCATCTTTGTGGCCTCCTCTGGACTAGCTCCAACAGGTCCAAGTCCTTCTTATGTTGGGTACCCCAGAGCTGGATGCAGCACTCCGGGTGGAGTCCCACAAGAGCAGAGGTGAAAATCACATAACTCAACCTACATGCTTCTTTTTATGCATCTTCTGAGTATGGTTGATGTCCATTATTCTACAGACAAGTGCTCACTGGCTGTAGTAGGAGTCTGGGCACCTTGCTTATGCAAAGACACCTCTGTTTAATAATTTGAACCTCTAATTGTACCTTGCAGACACCTAATGTCAGGTGTCACCTAATGCCAAGTTGCCTGGCCTGATCTGGCATTTGGCGTCTCTTGCAGAAAGGCACAAAACCTGGATTATATCTGTGTCCTAGTTTAGGGCAAATTTGGGAGGAAACCCTAGAAGGGGTCTCCTCTAATCACCAGCTGCAGAAGCCCCTCCCTCCAACTGGTTCAGGAGGGAAATCTCCTTAGAAAAAAAGTGGAAACAACTTTATTAAGCCAGAGATGTATTCATAAGCATAGAAAAGTGAACAATATTAGATAATAAAATCTCTCGTTGCTCTGAAGAGCCAGCAAAGTCAAAAAGTCCTTTTGTGGGTGTGGCTCAATCAGCTTCAGTCTCTCCAGGGCTTGGGCCAGGTACTCAGGCCCGGTGTGCAGCTTGAGGGGGCCCCCAGGCAGTTGTCCTGATGTCCTGGACCGGGGGTGCTGAACAGTCCCAGAAGGAAAAAAAACCCCACAATTCCAGTGAAGCTCTTCTTCTTTTCAGCCAATGAGGAAAAACCAGTGAAAAAAAGCAAAGAAAAATTCCCTGTCTCTCTCCCTCTGCCGAAGCCGAGAGCTCCGAGAGAGCACTGAGAGCCTTATCTCTCTCTCTCCCTCCCTCTGTCCATGCTGCAGACAACACAGTTCATGAGAAAAGGAATTCCAGGGGAGTAAAGTGCAGCTTCTGCAGATGAACTGTGTGCCACTTCTCCCCTCCTCTTTGCTCTCTCTCTGTTCAATCCACAAGCACAGAACTCAACATCCAACATAACCAGAACAAACGATTGGAGATACAAGCATCACAAAGTCACCCTAGGACAATCTGCCAGTCTTATGCAGATGTCTCATCTGGCCCAGGGCATTTCTATATACCAACCAGACAGGGACCACAGTATCAGCTCAGTGTGCATGAATTTGATTATCAGTCTCCTTGCAAAAAACAGAAACAGCATAGCTAATATCCCTGAAGACACCTTTCCCTTGAATTTCTCCATCACAAATATCAGAATGTCATATAGCGTAAATTAATATCTTTGATGTACTTGCACTCCTTTGACATGATACATCCTAAAGGGTTAAAAAGAAATAAGGACTAAATATTTTTATGCTCTGTCTACAAAGGTTTCAAGATTCCCTTATACATTCCTATAATTAGTGGGAGTAAGTCATCACACTTCAGTGAAATAATTAAAATTAATTCCCTTTAATGTATTGTATCAGACTTATTATGTGGAACAAACATGACACTGCTAATGGAATGTGTTATGATGAACATAAATGTTATTGCATGATAGTATGAAAGTTTTCTGAGTTCTTTTATATTTAGATAGATAGATAGATTCATACATACATAGATACATAGGTGGATGATAGGGAAATAAACAGGAAAATTTGTTTACTTATGAGCCTGAAAGATTGGCACATTTCCTTGCACAAACCTGTCCCTTTATACATGCCATAGATGCATAAATCCACACAAAAAGAACACAGAACTTTGTCCTGTGTACATTAACTTGGATATTTAAATCCTGCTCTTGGCCACTCAAAACTAAAATGTGTGTGTATATATATAAGTATATATATTCACTTAACATTTACTGAAGTGACTTCTGATTAAGTCAGGTCATGGAAAGGTAATTTTAGATATGATAATCTATAGCTTTCACTTCAATGGTTATGATGATAACTGGAATGTGTTTTATTAACCACAAATATGTTAATGTATTTATTACAAAGTTTAAAGATTTTTGTAAAGTTCAAGATTATTTAGTCATTGAAAACACATGTACCTGTAACTCACAGTATACAACATACAAATACACTACTATTCAAAGCAAAATCTAATTAGCTAGAACTCAAGATTTTCTTTTCTTTGGGATCTTGTAGAAAGTTAACTTGGTAAGAAATCTTAAAACCTTTCTAAATTAAACAACAGATTGAAGTTTAGGCTGAAAGAAAGGAACACAAATAAAAGTAAAATCAGGAGAAGGATTCATGAATCATTTAATTTTCTAGGTGTACATTTTCTTTAAAAGATGAAAGATTAAAAAGGATACAGAAAATAAGTTCACAGTAATACAAACAGGTCTCTGCCATGTAGATTTCTCCATTTCTCCCTCTCACACTTTTTTTTTAAGCCAGTTTATCAAAAATGCAATTAAAGCCCTGTGTGGCCTTTCAGTCGGTCAACTCCCTGTCAAGGATGCCAGAGCACTGAAATGCTGCTATTGTGTCATGGGATCCATGCTCAGAGCTTTATTTTTCTCCCATCTGTAGGCACACCCTGTTGAACTGACCCTGCCCATCAGTCAGCACGATGATTCCCAAACAGGTAGCAGCCAGGAGCAGCAGGCACAGCCTTCTGTCACTGTGCTGAGCTAGGCCTGACTTATGCCAGTTTCTAGCAGCATAAACCACCAAACTGCCCCTTTGGCCTAGGGAGCGACAAGGAAACAACAGGAGCATACTAGAAGAACAGTAGGAATAAGACCGTTCTGCCAAACTTTACATTTCAGCTTGAGAGCTACTTTCAAGCCCCTGCATCTACTTGCATTTTTTGTGCACTTAAGTTGCCAAAGTTATACCTCTGGAAAGCAAAGAAAACCTTTAGCACACGGCTTCTAACAGGACTGATATTTGTATAAGGTGCATATGCTCTACAAACCAAGACACCATTTTCTGGAAACTGGTGTCCAAAGCTTTACCCAATCCCTTAGCTACTGTCACAGCACAGAGTCCCCACAGAAATGACCTGTCTTTTCTAGTTTCCGTTTTACCTTTTACTGCCGAGCCTCCATCAACTGAACTTGCTGTTGATAGAATGCTAATGTGAATCCAGTCTATGAAAAGAGTGCTTGCCCTACATACTCAGGACAGCAGTATTGTATGGGTACAAATGAGGCTGCCCAGATCAGGAAGCTCATCAACAGATCTGTGAGCATCTCTTGTAGGACTTGGAGCTTTCACACTGATTTTCATAACATTTGTTTTTGACTTGTACATTTTAAGACCTACTTGTTTAGTAGTTCTGATTAGAAAGTTTGTGGTTGCATTTCACATGTCAGCCCATTCAGGAAGCAAGTGTCATTCATATTCATATAAGTCTAGTGAGACCAAAAAACAATCCATCCTTGACATCCTCTGTTTGTTCATAATGCTTCTAAATGACCTGGTTTATATTACAAGGACATAAACATACTTCTGTTGTTCTGGCAAAGAAATACTTTATTCATGCCACAAAAGGGTTTCAAATAGTCTATCAGGCTTAGGACAAGTGACAGCTGCCATTCATCTCCTTTTTCCTTTTCTTTTATACACAAGTTGAACAAAGCAAGAGTAAAGGTGATGAAATTAAGCTAATCTGAGTCTGAGGTCAATAGCATTGTGCATTCTATCCATTTTGAAAAATGGGATCAGAAGATTTTTTTTCAAAGGACATTTTTTAACTCTGAACTGGCCCAGCTAATAGCAAGCGACCTCTGCTTTATTCTGCAGATGCCAGCATGAGCAGAATGATGAAAAGTTCTTTCAAATGGGTGTGCTTCATGGAAAGGGACACTTTATGTGTACAGCCTCATTTACTGGCCTCTTTAGTGCCTCGAGTCTGAGACAAGAACAGATCCAGACCAGTTAGTCACTCAGGCACATGTCAGGAGTAATTTGGAGTTATATTTCCCATGATACTGGACAAGATTCATTCTCCAACACTCAACAGTGAATCAGAGTTTTCTGCTGTTATTTTATATTATCCTTCAGTTTTAGTTTGTATGCTTGCTTGTGGACATCTGGGCTGAGTTCCTTCCTCCAAAAACTCTTTTGTATCAAATGGAAGTCTCTTAAAACACATTGAAAATTATCTATGTCTCCATTTGCTTGTATGGTTGTGGGGAAAGAAGAAAAAATGAAATTATGTATTTATGTTTTATTGATAACATTATAGCTGAAAAAATATTTAAGCAGAGGCTATCTGGTTTAGCAAACCTCTCTTTTATTCTCTTTTTAGTTATGTTTTAGATTACCACCTCTGGTTTTCAATATATTTTTCCTTACAAAAAATTTTACTATTAGTTTCACTTTGAGGGGCTTTTTTCTTTCCATTAACTTAAAAACAATGTTTAGGTCTGTCTGCTTCTGTTCATAATAGCTTTCTGCATTGTGCTGATGAACTATTTCTCTCTCCTACCCAAAACATTCCTAGATATATTGTCAATATTGTCAAATACGTATCTGGGGATTTCTCCAAATAAGTACCTGAGGAATCCTCCCAATTTTTTCTCCCTTATCAGAAATTAAATCTGCTGAACATGATGGAAAAGTTGTCTAACCAGAAGGCTCAAATTCCTCCCTATTTTGATGGTAGAGGACACATCTGAAAATAAGCATTGCTTGAAAGTGTTTTTTAAAACAAAATTTCACAACACAGCACACAAATCATGGCTATTTTCTACAGTGGTTTCTCCAATGTACAAGTGTCCAAAAGAATGAAACAAATTGCTTACTTGGTTCCTGAATATTTATGAATTATATTCTGGGTTAAACAACTATTCTCACCAAGCTGGTCATCCTTGCTATTACATCCACAAATTCTTTACATACCAGGGGTGTTCTTTAGTTTATGATTGTCCATCCCATGACACTTAGAGAGACATGTAGACAGGTAAGGTCAAAACCTGGAAATTTTTCTCTGTCATCTTCATATTACCTATTTTAAAAGCAAAACGCAGGATGATAATCAGATTCACTGCAAAATAATTGTCTATGAGAGTTTTGAGGTCCTATAATAGTTTCTATTCTTACAATTAGAAAACTCCAAGGTAGTTTATCAGTTTCTGTGCCAAGACTGTCCAGTCTTGATCACACATATCCCTGTTAGGGCCACGCACAAGCACTTAGCTTTATTTTGTCAGTTACGAGACTACAGGACAGCTAATCAAATTAAGTGTGCTTGCCTTGTTATATCTTAATGAGGCATTCTTAAAATAACAAACTGTTTATTCCTCAGGCTCCTAGTAAAAAAATCAGTCCCAGTGACTATTGAATAAAACAGACAAGCCTCAACCTGCAACAAACCTCTACGGCAAACCTCTTCAGTCTGTATACTGTAGTCAGTAGCCTGGGTGAGATTTTTTCAATAATATAGGTTTTCACCATAATTTTTCAAAACTAAGACTTCTTGTTTACAGAAACACATCTCTGTTGAGAATTATTCCCAGGAGCAAGATGGGCTTATATATTGGTTGTAACCTCAGAGACAAATTGTGTAGGAAAAGTTCCATGTAAGTTTTGGACCCTTTCTCCACTGACTGTCCTGTCCATTGAAATAGCTGACTATCCCCTTTCTGGTAGCATCCAGCACATCAGAGTTCCAAGGAATGCAAGAAAATGAAAACATTTCTCATTTCCCTCTTTCAACATTTCAAGTAAGCATGCTAAAAAAACCTGTACCATGAAGACAGTCAATAAATCTAGGAGTAATCTAATTTTTCTTACAATGGTGCCTCAGGCAAATCAACTGTGGCAAGAAAGGGAAAGCAGTAAAGCTCTATAAAACTCTCTTGTTTACTTAGATTCTGCATATTCTCTTTTTTCTTAAACTACTATTCTACCAAAGGATTCAAAATCCTAGTGCTATTCAGTTCTTCTATAAACACTGAGAAGAAAGGTTTAATGATGTTTATTAGATCAATTCTGACAAATAACTCAGTAGTTTCAAACCAATTAATTTTACTTTTAACAAAAATATACTAAAAATAACATATAAGAAAGTTGCAGAAAGTCATTTAGCTCTTTTCATGGACTCTTCTCACATACTGGAGAAATTTTTGTTTCCACTTTTCAACAGAAAGTATGATGAAATTAATCTCTAACTGATGAATCCCTGTCAAAGTTCATCTGAATGGCTGGTTACTATCCTTTCTGTTCCTCAGTAATTTCACAGAAGTGTCTTTAAACCTCACTCACCCACTATCAGTAATTTTGATGCACTGCCTCCAGCTAAAAACACGTTAGTCCTGCTATGACTATCCCATAGATAGAAGGGTAATGCTCATTCTTATATTGTTGGGGTCTCTCTGCATTGTTCAGTGTTTCCATCATGAGACAGATGTGTGCCATCTAAGGACGTACTTCATATTTTTTACAGCATTCTGCTCCTTTAGCTTTCCTAGCCTGAGCAACCGTATACTTCTATTTTGTGTGTAGCTGCTTGGATAAGGATGTATTCTCTGAAGGTGACACCTAACTCTTCCAAAGCAAACATACCTTATGACAGAAAGCAAGGAATTAAAATTTTAGACAACTCACACACAAAGGTCATTCATCTTTCAGTATTTAGAAAACTGATTAGACATTACAGATTTAAATTTTAGTAGGTTTGCTAACGATACACAGTTGTGTTTGCCCTTCACATCATACAGGTATATTACCCTCACTAAATTAATCTACTTTTTGATGGAGATGAGCTCATGGATGAAGAACAACTGTTTGAAAATTAATCAGACCAAAATTAAGATTACACTGTGAGGTAGGAAAAACACACTTTGCAAATAGGTATGTTCTCCTCTATTTGATAAAGCGTAATCATGACTCGTCCATTCTTAACACAAGTTACCTGAGAATTTTTTTTCTTCACTGATAGGAACTTTTCATGATACAGTAATATCCAGGGAGAAGTAAATAATTTTGACTAGGACACTTAGTAATCACTTTCCTTAAATAACCTGACCCTATGTCTCCTAGATGTACTTAAAAAGATTACAACAACATAGCCTTTGACATAAAACAGAACTCCAGAATCTACAGCCAGGTCTTAAATCCAGCAGAGAACTTTGTAACTTGCCAAAAGGACCGTAAGCTCACTCTGCTTTGGCTTCTAGTCTTCCTGCAGAAATTTCCATAATGATCGAGATCTTCATCACCTTTCAGGGTGGGCTTCCCTTACAAAAAAACCCAATCAACAAAAAAACTGATTTTTCTTAAAAAACACTATGATTAACAAGTAAAATGCTGCTTGTTGTCAGATGAATTAAGGTTCTTGGTTAAAAAAAATTAGTTAGACCTGGTCCAATACTTCTGAAAGCATTCTCAGAAGACCTGAGAACCCATACAAACCCTGTTAACTTTATCCTCTGTCTTCACAACCAGCTTGCTTGACTTTCACTCTTCTATTAAACACCTAGTAGAACATATGCAAATGTAACAAATATTTTGACTTTTTACATCTTCAGACAATTATCCCCTAGGAGAAGGCAGAGAGAAAGAAGAAAATAACCTGAAAAAATTAACATCTCTGAATTATTCATTTTCAGTTTCATATTAATAGTGTTTTTGTATTAAATAAGGATTCTTTTTTCTGCACACTTGAAATAACCCATAAAGTTATGACAGAATTGACTGCCCCCAAAGAACAGATTTTTTTTTTTCATCATTCAAACATACCAGATGTATCAAAGTTTGACTATGCAATTAGTGTTTTTCTGCCCTGTAGGATTCATGGTGTCTTAAAAAACCTAATATTTAACCTCTATATTATGGAAGGAGCCTCTGATTTCTATCAAGAGGAAGTAGGAAACAGACTCCTACCCATATCTTTTATATTTTTTTGTCGCATCATAACGCTTAGTGTGATTTTGTTACTCATTGTCAGCTTACAAGACTCAAATATTTTTACAGGAAAATGACTAAGCGATAATGGTTTTCAACGCAAAATTAATTAAATATGAATGCTATTGAGCAATATGCTTTTCATTAACCCCAGAAATGAAATAATTGAGACTACTAGTAATGATCCAGATCTAAAATAATTAAAATATGTGGCTTCTTGTATCAATTTGTATGTTTCGAACCATCAAATAAAAAAACCCAAATCCAGTCCAGTAATTCGATTCAGAACATGGAGTATTTTATTTTTCTCCAACTATAATTCATCTACTAAGTTGCTTTTAAACTTCTGCCTCTGAAGACAGCCAGTTCTGTTGCCTGCTTACACTGGAGGCAGAGCAGAGCTTTGCCATCTTTCTTGCTCAACATTCAGCACCAAAAGGTAGAAGAGATAAGACAATACATGTAAGACAATGCCAACTTTCTTTAGGAAGCTGAGTTTTAACTGGCTGTACTACAGAGGTGTAGCTTTGGTAACTGAGGCTTCTTCTGACCTTCCTATGTTAGGCAGCTACCCATGTCCCAGATACCATATGCCTTAAAACAAGAAGATTACAAGTGCTTTGTTTCCTTGTTATTGTTAAGAAATATATCATTACTTTTAAAGAACAGATTCTGTTGCAAAACATAGAAATAACTCAAATATGTATGCATGATTGGCCATTATTATGAAAAAAAACTTCTCTAAGAAATCTAAAATCATGTCCACAACAGGATGAAATACAAGCATAATATCTAATTCAGATGCTAGATTAATCTTTCTGGTAATATATATGTTTTATATGTATATATATATATTTATAATATATATGTTATATTAATTATTCTTATAATATATAATCTCTATATCCAGGAAAGAGTAGAATTGCCTTCTAAATGTATACCTGCTAGCTGAACTGGCCTGCTGAAGGGCCTGTAATACATTATGTATTTAATAAATTTTGTTTGGTCTTTAAAGACCAGAAAAGAGAAAACGCAGCTAAGTGGATTTAGAATTTGCATGGCAACACAGAGAACTGCGCTGATTTCATTCTGTCTGACAGGCTTTGTATTACCCAGAAGACTGGTGAACCTGACTACTTCAACTCAGGGACTGCCTGCTGAGATATATTGTCTAGCAAAACATTAAGCAGAAAGGTAAAGAATTGTTCAGCATAAAAACTTCAGAAATAGCTAAGACAAGTTCAGGACAGAATTTATTCATGGAATGAAAGTGGAAAGACATTAAGAGTTACTAACTAATTTAATTTTTCTGCATTAAATAAAAATGGGAGATCTGGTTGCTGTTGTAGCCCAAATAAAGAAATTACTGAAGCTATTTTCTCTCAGAAAATATTAATCTTGTTTATTGAAATGGAGGCTGAAGTTACAAAACTCAGATATAAGTCTCAATTTCCTGTCAGAGTTGTAGTATTTCTCAAAAAGATCAATCAGAAAGAAGTTCAACCACTGTGCTGCAGAACAGATTGGTTTTCCCGTTTTCAGAAATTACAGGGATACAGCAGTTAGGACCAGAGACAAAACAGACAGTAGGAACAGAGGAAAAGGATTTGAAAAGTATGGAGGGAACATTATGTGACATTGCCTTGAAAAACAGCCTTCAAGAATTTTGCTAATTGTCTAATTTTGCTCCTTATTTTAGAATTGTTATTATTTCATTATTATCATTCATTTATTTAACAGAAAAGAATTAAGAAACTGGCCAATAATACAAAGCCATGACGTTAATCTTTTCAAGAGATAAATGGAATAACACCTAGGGAGAACCAGGTGACCTTGAAACACAAAGAAACAGAAATGTAATTGTAAAATAAAATACAAGATCCTGAACTGAAGAAATAACAGGAATTTTTAGCAACAGCTAGAACTGAAGGAGAAGGAGAGAAACACAGGTACTCTAGCTAATCATAGCAAGGCCATTAACCAGCAAAGAGAAGCAGCAACAAATAATACGATTAAAAAGTATTTCAGTCAAGCTATTTCTAGTTGAATTAGGCAAATGTGAATTATTATGCCCGAATTAAAATACCGCTTTCACAACACATATTTAGGTACAAGGAAATGAGATGTAAAACAGATGTAAAAAATAAGTACTCGTATGCTCTGATCAATGACCAGCCCATCATATGAGGTGAGTTTAGATGAAACTGGCTTGTTTTCAGTCAAGTAAAATGAAGACCAGGAGGAATTTGTTATCTGTATGTCTGGGGTAAATAAATGAGGACAAAGAATCATTTAATTTTGAATATGGAAAACATGTAGTGGGATGTAATCTGTTATTAAGAGATCAGAAAAATTCTAGTTTCTAGTCTGTCAGGTAGTCAAGTCTGGAACATCATTTTTAGAGGCTTCTCATCAATCATATGCTTACCATCTTTCAGTTTGCTTAAAATAAATTCTATTAACTTGCACTACTATTATTAAATTATAGAAAACTGTGGGCTTATAAATATTGAGAAATTAAATACACTGGTAGAACTCAGCTTGGTAGAAGTCATTGTTTTCTTGTTTGTCATTAGGTCAGGCTGGCAGAAGCAGAATTGCCTGAGTCCAGTGTTGCACCTCTGAACCTGCAGCCTTCTCCAAGGCAAGCGGTTTGTTGCTATTTACTTGAAGTATAATTGCTCATAGCAAATGTATTCTCATGTGCAACTACTCAAATGTGGTCTTTGCCGTACAATTAGCAAAAACCTGAACATCCCAAAAAAAAAGTAGAGTTCCAATGCAAAGTAGAGAGCCATTTATGGAGGCAAAGGAGCAAGCAAAAAAGGAGCACAGCCTAGCTTGGGTGTCAAGCCTGATTTTGCTCGTATAATGTCTCCTAGAGTGATGGGATGTGTATGGATAAGCTCTTCTTCATGGTACAGCTCAGAGGGATCCATGGACTTTGGGCTGGCTACCTGTACAGTGAGATCTGAACACCACTATGACAAACCCGCTGTGCATGGTAAATTTTCCCTGTTTCCTTAAATTAAGTGTTTTT
>WEKY01040945.1:2359-47412 GCA_013390045.1 Picathartes gymnocephalus
AAATTATTCTCTTATCTTTTCCTATATAGTCAGTACTTTACTATTAACTTTGTAGATAGGTCATTTCAAATTTGGGATTGTTTTTTTATGTTCTTTTGTAGATATTTAAAAGTGTTTGACAGCTTGAAGAGATCAACATGTACTGGAAGATTAAAAATTCTTTTTTGCCCTGCAAATGATTTTGGTAGGAAATAGAAGGCAATTCACAGCAAAAATAGCTTGTCACTGTCTGAAAACAACATTACCTAGATTACGCAGGCCTTGGACTAGCTTCCTCATGGATATTTGTGGTGCTGTATGATCCATCTTCATGACCCACCTGAATGTGGAGGGTTGCTAGTTTTCAGGGCTTATACTGGGATGCTCAAACCTAGACTTCAGTTGTAAGATGTGAAAAGCAGTAACATAGAGTTGAAACATGGGTACAGTTTAAGCTTTAACGTGCAAACATAAGACACAATTCTTTTCACAATGCTCAATCAATTCAGCACCTCCTGTTTAAACTGATGCTTTTACTTCATTTAGTATCCTGCTTTCATATTCTAGAACATCTATAATTTCTGATGTTTTACAGCAGCATGGTTCTAACTTCAACAACAAAATACCACTGAAATATATTTTAGTACACAGTTCCAACACATTCTGCTTTTAGTTAACACTTAACAGTTATCAGACCAGAGAAATGTAAGTAGGTAGAAAGTACCTTTTTTCTCCTAAATCCTGACCTTTCATTTTTTGTTCTTTCTCAGCACATACGTACAATGTAAAAGGCAGTTGCAGTCACTAACTTTTCTAAAGACCATTCTAGTAATAGTGCCATCCAGAAAGTGTTGGTTATAGATTCTCCACAGCCTGAGGAGACTCACACTCATCCATTATACCATGGAGATGTTTTACCCTTAGAGTTGCATGCTTCCAAAACAATAAGCCCTGTTCATCTGGTTGCCAGAATGGCTGCAGATGCCTATTCTAAGAAGTGATTTTGAAAATTTTATTAGAGGTGTTTTCTGAAAATCCCTTCTGCTCTGCAGGAGAACAGTAGGGTTTCAAACACACCTTTTTGTGCTTTTTCTTTTGACTAGCTATAAGAGACTTGGCATGTAGGTTTTCCTCTTCTGCCAAGACTCCATCCCTAGATATCTAGCTCACCATATTTGAAAGTTTCACCAGTTAACAGAGGAAATAAGTAACTCTAGAGGTCAAGAGCGTGAAATGTATGCCTTGTAATATACAAATTACAGCTAAGTCTTTCCTTCAGGATTTTCAGGAATCAGACCAATTACATTTTCAGATCTACTTTGCAATGATGACAAAAGGATTTCAAATAGCCATTACCCAATGGGAATGCATTCTCTTTTGGTATAACATAGAAAATCTGACATTATGCCTTCACATGTAATAACAAGCTCATTTCACTTACAATCAGTGGCAGAGATGAAATAAAAATTACCCAATGGAGTACTTACTTTATTGATTCATTGTCTCCACTAGCATTCAGAAGCCACGCCAGTCTCTTCACAAAAGACAACACTTGTCTTCTGCACTAAAAGATTGTTTATATAAGTCCCATTAATTCACAGATTTATTTGAATATGCTTCATTATAAGACCTGCCAGTATGATGCTGGGATATCAACATTTCATATGGGTCATTTCTTTGTATTTCTTTCAGAAAAGAAAGAGAAAACCTGACTGGTTAAAATTCCCTAGTGTTTTCCAAGAGTCACGGGATATAAGACTATCAGCAGCACAAAATAAATTTCACAACCTGAAGTGGTTTTGGTCTTAACTTTGAGTCTTAATTTAGTGTGGTGAACTTGGCTTCTGGCTCCTCAAGTGTATTCTACAACCCTAAGTGCCCTATGCACATTCTTTAAAATACTTTGTGTATCAGCTGAGGCAGCCAAAACCAATGCTGAGAAGATATTTCTTAAAGCCTGCCATTTTTGGGGCATATCCTGGTTATTTCGATCTCTGAGCAGGCCTTAAAGTCTGTATTTCAGGATACAGCTCTTGCAAAACCAGTCACTGTGCCCAGAGCATTCATCTAAGGACAAAGATCACCCATCTAATTTCAACTCCTTACAAGAAATACTCTCAGGTAATGAAACATTCCAGTCTTCTTGTAAGGTTTTCTAAGCATCTTCACCCAATCTCAGTGGCTAACTGCAGATTTTGGGGGTAAAGTAGGAAGTAGGTTTAAACATAATCTGCACAGACAGCAGATGACTTGAAAAACAGAATCCAGCCTATCTGCCCACAATTAGGGTCTGCTTTTACCTTGGAGCCAAGCTGGCAGAATTGTTCAAACCTCACTGATATTTCTGTCATTTTGTACCCCTACTGTCATGAACAATACAACCAAGGTAACTTGTAATCTCAACGCAGTACACAGAATAGGGAGCAATGTAGGGTTTGTGGGACTTGTCACGTGTGCAGGTCTCCATGACCCTCTTTTCATAAATGTTCATGTTAGTACAGTTTGTACTAATGCAGTAGAGAGCTCTTGAGCAAAGTCAATCGTAGTGTGAATATCTCTGGTAATACAAGCTACATAATAGTAACAAAAACCAACAAACAAACAAACAACAACAACCAAAAAAAAGCAGAGGGATACGTAAGCAAAATTTACAAATATTTTCAGTTTTTTTAAGTATAGCAAGAATCTTTTTATTTCCTTAGTACTGTCTTGATAGCAAATACCCTAAACTCTTAATGTTTTCTCTTTTATTATCCTCCTAATTCTCCAGCACATTATTCACAGGCATTCATAAACACAAACTTATTTAAAAATAATCTATGAAAGTTCCCAGAAATTACATAGCTTCAGAGCTGCTACTGGTTTAGTCCCTCGATGGAGCACGGAATTTGATCAATGGCTCAGTGTACAGTTATGTGATGAAAGAAAGAAAAGGCCACAAAATACAGATGTAAAATAGTAAGAGGGAATCTGTGAGAGGCAAATGATGGACATGAGAATGATTCTTCCCTGTGAGGAAGAGAAGACAAAGGGTGTCTGGTCTAAGAGTCAGTTTAAGGTTGAGAGGAAGAAAAGCCCAGAGCTAGAGAGGAAATAGAGAATAGCTGTCAAAGGAAATTGGATATTTTAAAATAACTAGCATTTTGTTTCTAGATGAGTCAAAGGGCCCTGGCTCCCTGTAGCTCAGCTTAGGATAAAGGATGAAGATTAAAGAGAGTGGATGCTTCGAGCTACGTACAAGGCTGGGAACTGGAAAGAATTACATACAAACAGGCAAGAGCTGATGCGAGAACTCTCCAGTGGAGAGTTTGGTTCCTGGAGGGAGAGGCATCCCCTGGGGTATGATAACCTATATATGGTTAGAGATGGTGTTTAGAGCAGAAGAGAGCCCATAGCTACAGCTAACGGGACTTGGCAAAGGGGCTGCCAGAAGAAATATCACTGAGGAGAATTTTTGGCCTTGCAGAGGGCAAAGGTACCTTTGCCCAAATTTCAGTGTAGCAATTGGATCCAGGGAAAGAATAAACCCAGAACTGACATTTGTAGGGGGTTATATTATACTTTTCAATGTAAACTAAGAATTGATTCTCATATTTTTTTGTGACTGTATCTTCTCTAGACAAGATAATGTATCAAGGACATGTTGTTGCTGGATATTTTGTTGTGCCGCTGGGCCAAGGGAATCAGCACAAATATCTGAAAAGTTTCATAACAGCAAAATGATGTACATCCTACTGAGAACGGAGACGAAATTGAGGAGACACATCTCAGTTTTAACAACTTTAGGAAAATGTTATTCCCTTTTAAAATAGATTCAATATTAACAGAAAAAAAACCCCAGATATATAATTTTTGCTTATTTCTTGGTTAAAATGTTGAACTGACATGTCTCCAGAAGATGTTTCTGAGCCTTCAAATTCTGGATCTGTAGCAACACAGTAAGTTTGGAAAGCAAGAAAACAAAGCACCAAAATAATATCAGTAACTGAAGAACACCTCATTAAGATAGCAGTGTGAAAAAAAGAGTCATTTTTTAGTTAAATTACAGCAGGATCCTACAGGCTTCTTCTGTTACCCCAGCAATAAGACAGATGAGGTCATATTTACAGGAAGGAGAAATGACATGAGCTTTCTCTGTGGTAGAGCAGGAGTGCTGAAAATAACACCGTGGATCTGGCCACCACCTGATTAATCTACAACCATTTCTGAGAAATAAGAAACTTTTTAGGTAACCATACATTTTGTCAGTGAATAGATCATTTTACCTTAACCGTACAGAATCCTGTCTGGTATTATTCCAATTACATTTTTTTTCTTGAACTATAATTTCATTTGTAATACTATAGATGAATCACTATTTAAAATCCTTTTTCCCTTGTGATTTTTGATTTTTTAGAGAAAAAACACATAACCATTACAGCTTCTTTCCCCACTATCAACACATCTTCTTCTTATATAATGCATTATTTCAAGTAGCTTTGCTACTGCTATTTGAACATCACTGAATTTCTAATCAATTTTCTTCTGTCTTTTAAAAGTGATGTTTTGCTGCATAAAGACAGTGACAAATTTTAGACCACAACTGCTAGGATTTTAGGAAATTACTTTATTGGTAACAACTTGGCAGTGCCAATCCCTGAATCAATATTAAAGTGACTCATGCATCTCAACTTTGTCTTTGGAAAGGCAGTGCAGACTATTAATTTCTTGGTGCTGCAGGTTGTGAGTGCTCATGCATATGGAAAGGACATCCAGGCCCATATGAGCACACTCTCGATGAAACTGTAACACTTTAGCCTTATGCAGAACACAGAAATTACATTAATTAGATTTAGCTCATACAGACATCATTCTTTTAATAGTAAATAAGCCAAAAAATTAGTAGGAAGGACTACTCTTTATTACTCTTTCTGTACCTGGATTCAAAAGGCTGCTTAATGCAGCAGCTTTGCACATTGTTTTGACTTCCAGTTCAACTGAAGAAGAGAAATTCATGAGGAAAACTTTCAGGCATTTTTGTGTTTTCTTCGAGGAATACCAGCTAAGTACTAGTGTTCAGGAATGTACAGAGGAAAAGTATAATACTTTACATTTGCAGAAAGGATACAGTTTATCTTTACCTACAATGTAAGAAGTAATTGCCACTATCTTTTGAGTTTGAGTTCAAGGGTTTAGGGTTAAAAATGTAATATTTGATTATAAGCATTTTTATTATTCTTTGACCATTAAAAGCAGTTGTGTAGCTTCAGACTCTGTAGATGTAGGTAAGTAAAATTTTAAAAATGAGTACATCAATCTTAGCATTTATTATACTCATCTACTTACAATGACTTACAGTTTTAATGGAAATGGGGTAGCTACTGAAATTTTATCATTGAAATCAAAGCAAATTCAGGTAGATCATGGAAATTCCACTTCCAGATCAAGGTATGTACAAGAAAAATACTGAATTAGACCACAGATTCTTAGGTGAGCTATATAATTCAAGTCTTTAGAACTGATTCTTTAAATTGTGATACTATGGGAAACTTACAACTGATAATTTTAAACGGACAAAGATCTAGCTGTAATTCAATGAAAGAATTCTCTTCAGATTGAAGACCAAGAATAGAGAAATAAATGAATCAGTTCTCATTTTTTACACTTTGAATTTTCTTCTGAAAGAATGTTTCTAAAAGCTTTTTTATATCTTTTGGGTTCCAACTGAATTTTCTTCGGGTCATGAATGTGAAGGTTAATAGAACTTTCATATTTTGTTAAGACGTGCACACCTTCCAGTTTGACAGAAGTGAAGAAAATCTTTGCTTAGAATAATCTACAGACAGCAGTATTTTTCAAACACAGTCAAAGTGACAGTGCACAAAGCAGCAGGGAAAAATTGATTAAGTAAAAAAAAGTACCTGGTAACTTTAGCTGGATGATTAATAGCGTATCACAGAACTCGAGGAACAGACGTTTATTAATGACAAGAGGAAAAGAAATGCCAAACAGAAAAGTGAAAGGAATACTAACTCTTGAAAGCAGAGCTGTGCCAGGAGACAGGGGGGACATAAGGGAGCCCAGCCAGGAGAGGAAGGACGTATACAGAAGCTGCTAAAGTAGTGGCATATCTGTCATCATAAATGTTAGAGGACGTTTGGACTTACTTGGGGTAAGCAGTGACTAATGTTCATAACAGAAAAAGCTGTTGGACTAATGTAAGACAGGGAAACCTGGGAAATGTGTATTCAGAGAAGTTTGGATGATGAACTATAACAAAAACACATTCAAAGGCAGAAATGCCCTTGGCTGGATCCTGCATTTCATTCCTCAATCAGTAAGGTCTAAGGTAATCCACTTAGAGATGATCTAAGCAGGGCCAAACTAGGCAAAGCCAGAAAAAACGAGTCCTTTTTTCGACTGGAAGAACTGTTGTGTCCACAATGTTTCCCTCCCTTTTTGCACTTCTTCTTAATCCTTCATTGGAAGGAATAAATTCGTTTCACTGAAAGATATAAACCTACAAAAGCGAAGTGCAAAACTCACTCAAGTTTTGCACCCTTGTCCCTCAGGATTCAGAGAGGAAAAATGTCTGTGTGCAGGCAACCTTTAGGTCATCCACAGCTCCAAAAATCACCTTGGATAGGAAAGCTGGAATCAATACAGGACTTTCTGCCATAGCTTTCCAGACATAGCAGGTATCCAATGCAGTGCTGAGGCTGAAAAGACACATCACCCAAGGTCACTATCCATAAACTCCACCCACAATTTCTAAATCTTATTTCAGGGCTCAGTATCCTCATACTTGATGGCAAAAGTGTTATAAAAAGTTCTCAGAGACAGGAAGCAACACTCATTCTATATACACCTTGCATGAAGTTTTAGGAGCTTTTTGTATGTTGTGTCCTTCATATTTGGGATGTCCAGTGTGAAGTCAGGTTGATTTTGCTTGGTAATAATTGGCTGGTGCAGACCATTGCCCTTTCATTTGTGGTTCCTAAGTACTGCAGTTCTATCCCTGGAGACCCCTTGAACTGTTACTGCCACTTGAAAAAAGGCAGATACCCACACAACCAACACGAACCGATTCTGCTGGCTTACCACACACTAAGCACCATATTAAATTTTGGCTTTAATGTCACCACATCTTTGCTTTTGCCAAAGACTTCTTTCCCTGTCCTGTATAATTTTGTGATTTGTTTAAATCTGAAATTATGCAGGAGACCAGTAAGGACCTATGACTCTCCAATTCCGGTTATCTACCAATGTATTAATAGCTTAGGTAATGTAGTTGCCTAACGGACTGTCCCAGCAGAACTGCATGCAGAAATGAGATAATTCTGTATTCATCTGCTTATCAAAGCACAAGGCTTGGAGAGCTTATTCACCAGAGCCACTAAAGTCAAGCAGCTTCAGACCTCAGTCACCATAACTGCAATTTTCATTGATTTCAGGTTGTCTTTTATGTGACAGAAATAAAAACAGAATGCCATTCTTTGAAGCAATATAAATTATATTAAAGTACCTTTTGTGCACACAATAATTTTAAACTTCAGATCGTTTGAGCCTTCTTGGTATTTGTAAGCAATTGTTTAATCTTTAATTATTTTTCTTTCATCATAATTGAAATGAATAAATCATAGTTATGATTATGTATTAATTGTTTAAAAAGTTGACTCAGGCTGCTTCAAGAAAAGTAGCAACAGACTGATACTATTCTTTAGCATTGCTTCAGCGAGTTTTTATCTAGGCAGGTAAGATATACACAAGTGAGGGAAGGCCACACGAATTTTCAAATATGATAGCAGCATGTACAACGTTAATTTCTTTGATAAAAAGAAAATAAAATAACGTATGGTGGCCCAAAAATCAGAAAATGTGTATGTGGACTGAAAAACCATAACAGCTATCAGAACAACTTATGAGATATAGCTGAAACTCTTCTTATAAATTGCAACATGTGGCTTCATAACCCAACACTTGTGTAAGATATTGTTTGGGAACAACCAGAACTGAAAAGTCTTCTTTTAAGGAGGGTTATTCATACAATTTTGTCCAATAGTCTGTTGGACAAACTCATATAAATTTCTAACACTTAAGATTAAAGTTCAAGGGGATTTACTTTGTATTAGAATGTAAAAGTTTGTTATTGCTCCATCAACAGTTCTTTCTTTGGGTCCCTGACACTGATATTTTTATCTGGCTACTGATTTTATTGTCTGACTACAATAATTTTGATTGGTTAACACACAAATACAAGGAAAACTACTTGCACTTTTCTATAATTGTGATGTAAAAGATGTGTCAAATGAGTCTCAGTACAGAACAGAAAATTTAGGAGAAAGGACAAAATAAACTATTGAGGTGGGCTGGAAGGCAAGGAATTTGCAGAATATTTTACTTACTAGAGCTAAATAAACCTTCATCTGAAGAACATGGCCAAATGGGAAAAATGGCACTTTAGAGCATGCTGTAATGGCCAGAGGCAAACACATAAAGAACTGGTCTGGAAGAACTATGCTAGGAAAACTGTCATAACAAAATGCTGAGCAGCAGGGTAATTGCAGTGCTCCAAATCCATCCATTAGAATGATGAAATCCCATGTGGTGGAACACGAGGTTTCCCTGCCTTTGCCTTCTTTTTAAGAGTGAAAAATGTTAAATTGCTTTTATTTATTGAGCATCCCAACAGATGAGTTTATCTGAGTAACAGCACATGAAACCCTGAGCTGAAGGTTTCAGTTTGTTTGACCTCTCTCATTAGGGAATTTATAACTTGTTTCCTAACACAGATGTTGCTCTGATACTTGTAATTGTAATGAGCTTTGGGGAGCTTTTTAATCCTGACAGAAGCTGGAGCTGGGTATACTAAAGTTCACTACAGTTACAAATATCAAAGAGGATAGTTAAAAAAGATCCTCAAAAATTACAAAAATGTTAGAATTTCTTAGTGTCATCCTCAATATATAAGTCCATAGTAAGTTCTCTAAGAGCTAACTCATATTAGCTAAGGTCTACCAGGTTTTTTATAATACATTGCCAACTTAACATTTACATTTCCAGCAACCTGTGGGTACAATATTTTGTGCACTAATGTTAGATCAGTCCTGCAGCCCTTCTAGCATGCAGTACAAACCCTTGCTGTGAGGAGACAGTTTTCCTGAGTGAAGCCAATTGTACTAACAGATGCATGGATTAATTCACTGTAAGAATTTTTTGCTGATATTATTTTATGGAAGTGCCTGCAGTAAGGAAATGGTCTTAATACATACACACATACATACATACATACCTAAAGGTTTCAGGAATAGTAATTCTGTTGTAATCACAAATCAAATAGTATTAAATTAGTATATAGTAAGAAATAAGAATAGTAAGAAATAGTAAGATAAACTGTGTCAGGTTAATTGTGTTTCTTTCAGGAGATAACTACTGACGATAATTTTTTCTTGGTGACTGTTTAGTACAAATACTAACATTTCAGAGTTCCTGGTATTTCAAACTACATATCACTTCTACTGATTAAAAATCAATTCCCCTTGCATTACAGAATAATTTTTTGCTTAAGAGACTCTTTGCCAATGATAGTCTTTTCAGGTATCAAATGTAAGCATGGGTGTGATCCGAGGTCAGCAGAAGCTGACCAAATATTTTAATTTTTCAATTGATTTTACCTTGGATCCTTTATTTCTCAGTGTCTCAGTTCTGCTTTTGCCTAATAAACTTGATCATACTATCATTTCTCAGAGGCATTAGTGCTCAGTGGGGCACTCAAATATTACAAAGCAGTAGGAACAAATTAAATATATGGCTGAATGGCCCGAGCTAAAACTTAAACTTTATCAATCTGAAAAATCACACTGGGATTTGTGTTTGATGCAATACCTACCATACACTACAGGATCTGCCTCAAACATACTTACAGCGTTGTTCTACATAGATAACGTTCTATTTAATCATAAAGGACTCTGTATCAGGAGAGTAAACGTAAAGTAGTTTGCAAATTTTCTGGATGGAGAGAATTAGGGTCATTACAGATTCTGCTCCTTTTCTAATTAATGTTTTAATTTTGAAAGTAAATAAATATATCTAACAAGAAAAGACAGTCAGTTGGTTTACATTATCATTACCCAATTTTACAAACTGAAAGCCAATATCTTTTTATAAAGCGTTTCTAGGAATAGTTGCTGGCTTATCACTGCATTTCCCATGGTATTTTTAAAGCTTATATGTCATAATCACAACTAAAGTTACTAATGTATATTAAGATGTAAAGGAATGAAGAGAGTAATGGAAATTCAATTAGTATTTCTTTGCTAATGGGAGAAAATTTTGTCAAGTTTCTATCTGTAGGATCTGTGCCACTATGTGGTCATTTTTATAAAGACAGCCTCTGAGGCCCTTCAATTTACTTGTTCTTTGCCTAGGAAATAGTCTTACTGTGGCATGAAGAAAAGTAGCAGTATGATACCAGAACCAGCAAATGCCTTGTTAATGAGAACTACCTGTCAGGTTCACAGTTGCAGAAGCAAAGAGTTAGAAAAATTAATTCAGAAGACCACAATGGCCAGAAGAAAAAGAAAGGAAATCTCTTACTTCATTCAGGAGACTAGGCAGGATCAAATATGAGGTTTGACAGGCTGATGCAAATGTGAGTGGTTTTATGCAAGCTAATAGAACAACATACTGAAACACAGTTTGCCTTTAATTAGAGCTGGCAAGCTGGAAGAAAAGTCCATTAAGCCTGGAAGCTTGTAAGGTTCACGGTGTTAGACCATCCCAGAGAGAATTAAATTTTCAAAGACTTTCTACTCTTCTAGGAGTTACCCCACATCAAGAATAAAATTTTTCAATTATCAACTATTTAGAATATAATTGAAAAATAATTATATATTCACTTTGTATCTTGATTGATTAATCCTCTGGAAAAGAGCACAGTCTTTCATTGTCCCTGACCATCCACAGGAAAAAAGAGTCTCCCACAGAGCTCTGCCTAAGTTACTCATCAGTAGCCTTCAGGTCTGAGGGAATGACTATTGAATCAGATCATAAAGGTAATCAGCAACAGTTTAGAAAGGAATAGAACAAACTTACAAAAATGCTCATTCTCAGTGGAACTCTACAAAGACAAGTGAATTCCATCCGATAGTTGCTCCTGGGAAGACCGAAAATTTGAAAGCAAATCTTAGAAATCTGTGCTTAACTCTTTTATACTAAGTAGTGAAAACATAAAAGCCATGAAAAATAAATGGAACAGATGTTTTAAGAGCAGATAGCATATCTCTCCATAGATAAGGGGGTAGATAGTGTTTCCATTAAGCTTAGCAATTTGTAATTCAGAACTGGCAAAGGAACGAGGAATACAGAGAGCCTAGCTAGACTATTTTGCTGTTCAGCCCAGAAGGAAGACTATTTTAGCAAACAAACCTCAGTTATCCAGCAGAGCCCAGCCCTCCAGCAACGCTAGAAACCATATGCAATTTATGTATTTGACAAGAGCATAGACATGTCTGAGCATCCATAGATCACTCATGTAAATTGCCACAGATTCTGTGTGGCTTCACATGGAAAACAAACTGAAATCTTGGAAATCATCTTTCTGGCAAGATTACTACTTTCTGTGGTTTTGAGTCAAAAGCAAACTGATTACAGGTTTACTGAGGGACAGAATGCCTAATTTCAGAGACAGTAATCTGCATAAATCTTAGACTATGAAATGCTAAACTGTTAGGAAAGAAAAACATAAAGAATTTATTTAAGCCAAGAAAGCTTAATATATTTTTAATGCATTCTGATTTAAATAGAATTAGTTTTTAATCTATCTGGCTGGCCTTCCCCATATTGAGGTATTATTAAATAGAAATTGTTAGGAATTTTACATGTGAATTTTATATGTGAAAAATTACAAGCATTTGTGCCTCTGCCAACAAAAATTTTTGTTTAATAGACTGGATCATTTAACACAGAGATGTCTAGTATTTCTTATTACTTAATTTGTTAAAATGGTACAAAGCTTTTATTAAAATATTTTAAAAAATCTTTTTGGCCTGTAAAAATTTAGTAATTCACATCTATGTTCATGGAGAATACAAGCTAAGATTCTAAGTAATTAATGAGATCCAGAATATTTACCTAAATTAGATCAATCAGAATCAGAAGGCAATTTACATGCGAGAAAATAAATGCAATTTGTTGCCATAAGTAACTCTGGAGGTGGGAAGGGCTGGGACATTTGAAAGAGAAGAAAATTTGGTTTCACCTCTTCCAAAAAGCTGCTTAATCTTTTTGTTTGGGTACAATGCATCTGTGATTGGGATCCCTAGAAAACTAATATCCCTTAGATACTCCTTAAGAACATTGTGGTGGTTTGCCTGTTTTCAGTGTATTATAAACTGTGAGATTTGTTTTCAAGTGTGTGTGTGAGGTCCTTTATCTTGCTTGTTTTGCCCTGGGTCAGGTGAGAATCTCTACAAGAGCTGCTATTCTTGGAAGAAACCATGCATCTTGGTTTAAGAAAATTTAGAGAGGTGGACACTCTAAAATTAGTTACGTCTCCTCAGTTTTAACCAATCCCTTTCTACCAATACAAATACAAGTAGATATAAGTGAAAAAATAACAGTTTAGTAACAAGCAAACGGCAACAGGCAAACAAACAAACGAAAACAAAAAACAGTGAATAATCACTAGATACAAAATGGGTAAATCTCAGAAATCCCAGGGGAACAAAGAGACACCCAAAATGGTGAGGTACCCTCTCCCAAGATGGCGGCCCCCATGCCAACCGTGGGTAGGGAGACAAAGGGAGAATGGTGTCAGCTCCCTCCCCCAGGATGGTGCCCTCCAGGCAATCACATGGTCCGAGAGCCAAAGGGTAACGATGGTGGACAGAAAGAACCCTCTTGGGAAGGCAGGAGCTTATGGAGCAGTTCTGGTGGCAGATGAGAAGTGCCAGAATCTGTGGGGTCAGCGCCGCCAGCCACAGCTGTGTGCACTCCTCCTGCTGCGTGCCAGCGCCCACGGGTGCTGCTGCCCTCAGCGCTGTGCGTGTGTTGGGGGGAGGAGGAAACCCACCTGCCCAAGCACCAAGAAAGGCACTCCAGACCCAGCTCCACATTGCCGAGCCTGCTTGGGCAACCCTGGCTTTTAACAGGACCTAGCAGTTACAAAAGCAGACCTCAGAGCTGATAGGAAAGGTGACTTTCAAGGCATTCCGCTAAGACCACGTCGAGTTTGTGCAGTTAGGAAAGCCTTTTAAAATCTGACTATAAAGGAACAGATAAAGAAGTTTCTGCCCTAGAAAAGACACAGGTGGCAAGTAAAAAGGTACGTTTTCAGGCCTTTAGTTAAGGGGACTCTCTCATCTTTCTGCCGCATTAAAATCAATGCAATCTTAGGCCCTGATCTAAGTTTTTATTTGGTTCTGCCTTGGAGCAATGACTAGAAAAAATGCCTGAAGTTCCCTTTCAGCCTAACTTGTTCCACAGCGCTATGTCCTTTGATGGGAAGATTTGCGTTTTCATTCATAACATGAATGTAACACAACAAATTGTAGTGGAAATAAAAAAATAAACAAATCGGCTCTATGAATTCAATATGTGGAAGCTTTTTAAAGGAACTGAAGAACACAGGAATTCTCTTACAGGCCCAAGGTAAAGCCTCCCATCTCCTACCACTTGCCACTATCAGTGAGGATCTCCCAGCACCTGAGAGTGTAGGTTACATTCCCTACCACCAAAAGCACAAACAGACTCAATCTTCTTAACAGAATAAGACGGGAAAAAATCCCACCCAAATGTTTACAAGCTGTATTATATGGGTATACTAGAAACTTTTGTGCAAATACTTTCTCTTAAAGTCACTGGATCAAAAAAAGGAAAGCAAAAATCTGTTAGACAGATCTACCCAATTAATCTCATTAAAAGTGCCTGTGAAATTTTGCATACTGAATATTCACTTGTATTATTAGAAATATAACTGAGACATTCAAGGTTCTCTATTTTTAATCTGAAAACCCACCATGCCCTGAAATCTATTCCAGAAAGGTTCCTCAGAAAACCATTGGGTCAACAGGAAGAACAAATTAAGAAAACTGTTATATGAACTGTCAATGCAGTGATGGAATATTTTGCCTGGTATCATTTTAAGTTACTGAAGATACAGAGATTTGTTTCTTTCACTAGAACACTATTCTAATTTGCTGGATCTGACTGTAAGGAATTTTTATTGAGTGCTAAGTTAAATTCACCCAGTTTCTTGCCATGTAAGAAGCTGAATTAATTAAAATAATTAGAAGTATTGGAAGAGGAAGCAGTGAAAGATTAACTTATTTCTCAAGAAAACATAGGTACTTTCATAGAAATTAGAAAGGACAGCTTGCAAAGCTTTAAGACCATGCATGTGAAATAAGCATAGCTTTATTTGATGTTTACATCCCCTATGTTTTTTTCCCCAGGGGAGAGCAGTATCACTAGATAGCTCTCAGGAACATATGGAAGGGGTAGGATAAGGTCCATTTCAAGGACCAATAATTTGCAGAGCCAGTTTATGGTCTTGGTAAATGTTCACCTGTAGGAAACCGAGAAATCTCACTGAAATTGCTTCTACGCATAGAAGCAATAACTTACATTGAAAGTAAAGCATATAAAATAAACCCACCAGCTCTGCTATGAGCTGCATCCATAAACCCCAGAGACAATGACTGTTGAGTAGGTATTGCCTCCATTCCTAGATGCATGGTTTCCACAGCTCTCTCCAGATCTTTGGGCTAAATGCTAAATACTGTGTTTATGTAGCAAGGTGTCTCAAAGGGGGAAACATAACAAGTATGCTCAAGTATGTTCAACTTGCCAAGATTCAGACAAAGAACGTGAAAACAAGCTGAACAGAATTACTATATCTGCTTTATTGTAAAAGTTTCTAACTTAGTGCTTTAGAATAAAAATAAGCAGCAGTTTATTGTATTGGGCAACACTTGTAGCACAGAACCAGGCACTTCTTCAGAGAACTGGTATTTAAAACCTATTTCTCTCCTCAGTTCTTCACTAATCAATGTACCTTGCCCTTGAAACATACACAGCGAACAACAGAATTCCTCCAACCACTCAATTAAGTCAGGATTTTTTTCATTTCTTTATTCTGCTGAAGACTGGAAATATTTCAAAATGGAAGCTTGAGAGAAGTGTATGATCCTAAGTTTCAGCCCTGTCTAGGGAGGTGGAGATGTGGGCTTGAAGCATTCAGAGGCAAACAGTATTCTGCCCAGGTCTCCTGTAAGCTGAAGGGCTATGTGGAGAAAGAGGATAACAGTCCACAATCTCCACATTATTAAAAGAGAAATGCCTATGTAGACTTACTGAGTTTGCTTGCTTTTCTTAGCTTTTGCACATATCTGAAGGATGCATAAATAGGCAAGAGACACTGTGTGCCTGGACTGAAAGTCAAATGCATGTGGTGTATCATGAGCTCAGATCAGAGACTGCAGAATAGATATTTTCAGAAGATATTTGCTTGTGTGAGTTTTTCAAGCAAGAGAGATCAAGAACTACTCAGTTTTCAGATTCAGATTTGTCTCATGGGGAGGTAAACAGTATGCAGTCATGTCAAATCTGACAATGTTGTCACGGCATTTGTGTTCCTGACACAGCTGTATGCTGTCTGAGAAGCAAGGTACACTGCCTGCAGAAAAACCCCTTACTCTGTGACTACTTTGCCAATGGTGACTTACACCAGCTTTAACTTGCAGCTTGCTCACGTCTCTCTACAGCACAGCAGCCACTTGTCTGCCTGCCCTGTGATGCCTGAACAGCTGCATATCTTTGCAGCACACATGGATAAGGATCCCATGGTCTGCAGAAACCTCTGTGATCCTCAAGAGCACTATGGTGCTTACATGTTTGCAGGACTTGGCAGCTATTAATCAGGATGTTCAGGCTCTTCACTTGGGATTGAGGGATCTCAGTTCCGTTATCTAACCTTTAGCAAAGTCCTTTTTCTGGATCTAGCATTGTGTAATACTGAAGCTGAATGTTAAATACTCAAATTGTAAGATAATAGAAATTTTTAATAGTAGAGTTGAAAAGGAATGGGAAAGTTCATTCAGTCCATCCTATTCCTTTAAACTAGGATCAAGTCTAAATGCATCATTTTTAACATATGTCAGGAGCAATTTTATAGTTCATCTGTTGCTGAAATTACATGACATTTCTATGCAGTCCTATTTCAGTGCTTGGCTGTTCTCACCATAAGAAAATGCTCATTATGCTAAACTAAACCCTTAATGTGACTAGAGACTATACTCAATAAATTACATAATTCATATACTTTATCATGCAGATAATTGGTTTCTTGGTATAAGCTCTGCTTCTTTAAAAAACCTTCAAGTACTTTAATTTTTGTGTGTTTCTTTCATAAAGGCTTTTTTGATGTGATCCAAATTATTTTTTCAGAAAGCTTCTTTATTATATTACTGGAATATTCTCAATAAAATTTACTATTTTATGCCAGTGTATTCTCATAATGCCCAGTGTGGGTTTGCATAAGAAAAATAACAATCCTTGTCCCAAAATAGATAGACAAATGCATAACAGACATTTCAATAGCTTTCATAAATTCCTGAAAGCCTGATTTAGCATCTCCATTTCTTTTAGGATTAGCTGTTATCTAATGGCTGTCAAAGGCGTTCAAAACTAAGGTCTGATTTATTTACTGTGCCATCTTCTACAGTGTAAGATGAAAATTGTTTTTTTCCTATCTCACCAATGGCATTAGACATGTGTACAATTTTCATGCCCATCATCTCCCTCAGAAATTGAAAGAACATAGTCCTGTAATCTGTCTTTGTATGAAAGCTGTTTAAGTTTGGACAGACATGTCTCGTTTCTTTTCTCCTTGGTAGTCCAAGAACTGTGATGATAGATCCAAATATTCCCATGTCTTGTTTCTGAAGGAAGTCAGTAGCAAATAATTGGAAATATATAAATTAGGAAAAATAAAGAAATTTTTTTTTAACTTCTCTGTCCTTTCATGTTGCAGAAATAAGACTACGGCTCTTGCTGGCCTGCTCTAGTTAACTAATTTTCTTAATCCATTTACTATTTCCATTTATTTTTTTAAACACCACAGCTTTATGAACAAGTTCCACAGTGTAAGTACATATTTTTCAAAAATAGTTCAGATTGTTTACTTAAAATCTTCTGCCTGGCACCATCCTTGAATACAACCACCTATTTCATTTTAAGAAGCAATAAATATATTTTCTGTGTAAACCCTTTTCTGTATTTTTTAAATTTTTCAGAGTCCTTAACTGTATCTTCTCGCATTCAGTTCT
The DNA here is from genome assembly GCA_013390045.1 of Picathartes gymnocephalus. NCBI lineage: Eukaryota > Metazoa > Chordata > Aves > Passeriformes > Picathartidae > Picathartes > Picathartes gymnocephalus. The sequence goes on from WEKY01040945.1 coordinate 19,645, forward strand.
GGTACTACAACAATTACTAATTCGAATACCTATTTAGAAGAATGCAAAGACAGAATTCTTACATTCACTTTCAGTATCTATCTTGCTATCTTGTTATTGTAGTTTTCCTTTCAGAGTGTCACATTTTATTGAAGTGAATGTGCACTTGTTTCTAGGTTTGTTGTTTTGGCTTGGTTTTTTTTCAGCTTTACTTGAGGATTCAAATAAGAGGATAAATAATTTCTGCTATTGCTCTGCTAGTAAAAATTTTTGTAAATGAAGGATTTGGAAATGTTTTTTTTTTTTAAATGTTGTTGCAGTATCTGACTGAAAATTTCAAATGTGAAAATTGATCCTGTAGCAGAAGGATAATATAATTATTATGGCTGGTATTTGCATTAGTTGTTGAACTAAGAACAGTTATTTACTTTAATAAAGGATTGCACAGTTTGACAAAACTAGTTTCAAAGATCCAAGGTTTTGGTCGTTTGAAAGCCATCTATTTCCCTATTATCTGTAACTTTTTTTTATAGTTATAACTGTAACTATAACTTACCTGCTACCTTCTATAGCAACATTTAAAATGTTACCATTATCGACTAAACTCAATTTCCGACAAAGTCAAGAAAATTGACTGCTCAGTCTTAGGGAGAACAGATTTGGTGATCTTGTTAGGGTTTTCTAAGTCTATGTTAACTTCCTTTGAAAAAGCTTATGGCAGTGCAAGTTAAACCAGTGGGTCTACAGCCAGTCATACGCACATTGGCTTGTGTATGTGAGTATGTGCAAGTGAGATACACTCTCAGGCAGAAACTCCAGTCAGTTCACAAAGCATTCTAATTCTGAGCAGATGAGGACACATTAACCAGGCACCTCCCACTCAAGAGAGAACCAACGGCCCTGACTTTAGCACTGTCCACTTTTCAGAGTTTTGGAGAAGGGAAGGCAATTCCTGAGGTAATAAAAAGCACTTTTACAGTATTTAATATTATACATGATGTCCTTCCTAGCTACTTTTCTTCACATGAGAGTATGCGGAGGACTTTATAAATTAATTTACCTTATAAATTACCTTATAAGGACTTTATAAGGTAATTTAGATCATCGGATCAGGTGCCTACTAGAAGAAACCAAAAGAAACAAACCTGACCCATTCAGATGCAATATAGCAACAACGAAGTTCTTGGAAGAGAAACCAAGATGATCAGTCCAATTTATCAAGAATAGTCATTAGTTTGTTGCCTAATGTAAGGGTGCAACTCAGCTTCAGAAATCCGCCAGCCAGCTGCTTCTCTCGTTCCACTCCCCACTTGGCTCCAATCCAGAAAATCTTCAATACAGAAAAACCTGTATAATCAGTGTTTACACTATTTGTGTCATAAGTGGCACAAGAATTAAGTCAGAACAGTATAACTCTTCCAAAAAAACCTTTCTCATGACTTATATATCAGAAAGACAAGTCTCTGTCTCAATGGGGCTGTAATATGTCTATTCAGTTGTTGCAGCAAACTTGGAAGCCTGGGTATAAATTACCTTGACATCACTCCAGTAATATTTTTAAGTACCAGGGTGTATATTTAATGCTGAGATCTGCTAGGGTAGATACTGGTCCATTTTAATCATGACTTATAATGAATGTTTATGTATAGGGATCTATTTTTAAAAAATAATAATTTGAATGATACAATAACCTGTTTTATCTAGCAGAGTATTATCGTAAAGACCTAATTCTAACAATCTCAGAAAGAAAAAGCATTTTTCCAAGACTACACAAGTAGAAAAATATGAATTCTGCATTTTTTTTAACTCAATAAATCTTTTTGCTAAATTGAATTCAAAATGCAGGATGTATTACACATGTTCATAGAAAACACCTCTCCAAAGGCAGTAGGTAGTGAGGGGATTCCATCTCCATTTTCTACTGTTCACAGGTTGTTGAATACGCTGAAGAAGTGACATCATTAAATTTGAGAAGGTGTATTAGATTGTAAAGTCTTCTTTTTAAAACAATTATCAACTAATAGACACTTTTCTTTCTAAATATTTGCACAATGGACTAAATCACTAGAGTACCTCTGGTCATTTTTTAAGTATTCTGCTATTCACAAAGCAGTAAGTAATTTTAAGGAATAGAGTGTGTATTAAAGTTTTCATGGGAAATTGATGAGAAGAAAAAGTATTTTTAGAATTCTTTTCTGGGCTAATTAATCTGCCTTGAGCAGTCTATGTATGTAAGTAGGAGGCAGTTAATCATCCTTCTGCAGCAGAAAGTGCAAGTTTTGTAACATGCATCCACTTGTCAAAAGCAACCACGCACCTTTGAAACAGAACCTTATTTTTAAAGCTGAAAAGATGGACAGCCCTGAGCTCTCTAAGCGAAATACATGAAATTGAAAATAAACCCAAACATAGTTCACTTAAATAAAATATAGTGTCCAAATCTCTGCAACTCCATTCTCACTGCTTTCTACACCCCTACTATTCTGAAAATTTCCAGGGTAAGAAAGGCAAACCGGAAATATTTGCTGTTTTATTAGAGAATAGAAATGCCCTTAGCTTATTGCCTAATTTACCACGTAACAGGATTATTGTATCTTTTTGTATTTCATAATGTTGACATAGACAAAAATAGTACACAAATGTGTTTAAGAGGATTTGAAGGAAATCTCTGATAATACCAGTGGCATCTGCCTTCAAGGTGTGGGTGGATTATATCCATAAAAATTACGTATGTTCAAATAAATAAAAATCATGTTTCACATAAGCATCGGAATTTAAAGTCTTACTATTTTAGCTTTCCTGAATTTCAGTACAAAATCCTATTATCACTATGGAAAGAAACACCAACCTTATTTTCCTTTCATAAATCCTATGTAAGAATGGTGATGACATACATAACTCCAAGGCCACTGTTTAAGATAAGATGCAATTGGACAAATAGATACAAAAGTGTGACTTTTAGAACCTGAAAACCAGAAAGAAATGTTCAGATACCATACACTTTTAAATGCAGTGTTCTATATTGCAGAATGAATTTATTATTTATTAAATACTACAGCTGAAATGTAAAAACGGTTAGAGGACTAATACTTTGATAAGGGACATTAAGACAAAAGAACCCATGTATCTGACTTTTCATCTACCTACAACTTACCTGCAGTACCTCTTGCAAACTTAAAATAGCAGAAAAGGGCAATTATTACATACCCAAGGGCACAGATAGATAGTCTGCCATCTTACACACGTGAAATGTCAGAGAAGAAAGACTGAAAATACTGACTACAACGACTGATTCTCATCCTGTTAGAACTTTGCAAACACTAAATAATGAATATGATTTCTGTAGTGATAACATGACACCTCTCCTATCCATTCTTCATTAAAAAGTGGTACACAGAAGAATTTCAGGGGTACTGTATGCCACAATCCTTGTAGCCACAAAGTCCTACACAAAAACAAGGGAGATTTTTATCTACACAGGTGACTTTCATTGTTTTCCTTTAGAGGCCATACCTGATAACTTCACTACTATATGTCTTAAACCACTTAATTTCTATTTTCTTAACATCAGAGGATTATTCAGACACTAAAGAGTGATATTCAAAACATGAGCTTAGTCATAAAATTACTAATAAACTCCAGACACTGCCTGGAAATTTTCCTGAAGAAGCCTACTAATTACTTGTTCTTGATTTTATTGGTTTTATTCTTTGGTTTTGAAAAGGTATGTATAAATATTGTTTTTTACCCTGTCATGAAAAACCTCATTTTCTTTAGACTGCATTTGCTTCTGTGATGCACTATAAGGAATTTGAAAAAGCCATGCACATCAGTCTTAAACTTCTATCTTCTTAATTTCAGTGATTGAGAATTAAATTTTAAGGGTTTTCAGATGAGTGGCAACTAATTAACTAGTGTTAAGATTCCTGTTTGGATGTACTGCTAAGCAATTATTTGTCAATAACAGACTTTGATTTGTTGATTCCACGGAGGTATATTTTGCATCAATAAAACCTTCAGCTCAATAAAGTCCAAACATGTTCCAGAAATACAATTTCATGAAAATATGAAAAAAAAATCCTAAAAGCAGGATCAAATATGATCTATATAAGCAATCAGCCATTTTATTAACTAATCATAGAAGATAGAACATTTTTTCTTACTAAAATGTAAGTGATCCTGACTAAAGTTTCATTATGTATAAAGCATGAACTCCAAATGCCAACTTGATAAGCTCCAGTGTTTTTGTGCATTGTTTCCTTAAGGCAAATTCTATTCCCTTGTCTTCTAAATCAGCATGAATGCATGGAGCACCAGAGATTTTCATTTTATTATTGCCCATTCCTAGTGTCTTGATTCTAGCACGTTGTTGACCAATGTCATTTCCCAGCCATATATGGCAAGTATTTTCAGTTTTTCCGCTGACAAAATTGTTAGGCAGTTCACAGTAGACAGATATTTTATTACTTAGACTTAGTTATGAATGAAAATATTTCATTGATATCATGAAATGGGGTCATAATTAGAAAAAAAAAAAATACAGGAGAATTTTAGGGATGTCTACTTCAAGAATGAGAGTGTGATTAATCTTTTTTCAATATAGATCAGTGCACAATGTGACCCTGAAGGAATAAATAGTTACTCCTTATTACAGACAACCAAGCCACAGATTAGAAACTAAATAGGACTCCCAAAATTTCCTTCTTTAATAGTAAGGGCTAAAGTAAAAATTTATAAGAATCTGTTAGAAAGCAGTCTTGCTTACGTTTTACTTTCAAACAAGAACTTTAATCACTACACTCATGTATCAAGGTTACACTATGGTTTTACTAACATGGGAAAGACTGAACCAGTTGTTCTGTTCAGTCAAAGGACAGCAGTAGTTTCAAAAATATGGTTATTTAAACACCAAAAAGTACCAATAGGCTAAAGTAAATCCAGTGTATAGCAAAGAGATCAAATTTACTTTAACGTCCAGCTGTCTTTTCTTCTCTCCTTGTCTAGTTATTGAAGAAAGAATTATTTTAGTTGCATCTATCTGCACTAATGAAATAGGGCTACTAGCAAGCAAGTGGAATGGTCATAGTCACAGCAAAAGGCCTTTTTCAACAAAATAAAAATTAAGCATCCCTGATGCTTTGCAACTTACAAAGACCAACTTACTTAAGGAATAAATCTTGTTTCCATGTAAAATCTCCATGCTCTTTCTCACATACAAAAGCACCAAACTAGAAAGTCTCACTTGTCTTATGAAGCTAATTCTGGATCATTGGTTTGATTTTTTGGTTCATAAGAGCTATTCATCAAACAACACTGTAAAGCAAAACAAGGTATATAAAATGCTATTAGATAACCAAGTCATCTAATGTTAAAAAATAGAATTTTCTTAAGTATAAACACGTTGACCAGTTAGGCAGTTTAATGAATCTGCCATCCTGCATGAGTAATATTTTCTAAATGAAGTCATATTCAGTATAAAAGCCTTATTATTATTCAGAACACTTCTCAGCTACAGCTGTAAGATTTGATTAAATCAGTACATGCCTAGTAGGCACACTTGAAGAAAAGCAGTGTGAAAATACATGCAATGCTCACAGTTCAAGAGGAACAAAAAGCCAGGCTAAATTCCACACATAAAATCAAAGTATATATTAAACTCTACCTTTCTGGGATTTTTCCTATATTAAAGCAAAGGTTTTCTGAAGTGTAGACTGTTCAAATTAGCAACATTAATAAAATTTTTTTGAGATTACTGTGCATATAGGCCTGCAGCAGCCTCTCTGGCTGTTTTTGCTTACTGCATACCAAAGCATGAAAGCTGATATAAAATTAAAAGAATGAGAAATGAGAGGTCATAGAGAATGGTGGAAATTGAAACAAACCTCCAAAGGTCATTTTGCCCAAACCGCCTGGTCAAGGAGGCCCATTTAGAACAGGTTGCTGAAGACCATGTCCAGGTAGCTCTTCAATATCTCCAAGGACAGGGGTTCCACACTTTTTGGGGAACTTGTGCCAGTGCCCAGTCACCCTCACAGTGAATACCTGAATATTTCCTGATACTCATCTTGAGCCTTCTCTGTTTCAGCTGGCATCCACTGCCTCTTGTTTGGTTACTGAGCACACCTGAAAAGAGCCTGACTCAATCCCTCGTGCACCCTCTCTTCATGTACTTGTACATACTGGTGAGAGCACCCCAAGATCTTTTAGGCTAAACAGCGCCAGCTCTCCCAGCCTTTCCTAGTATGAGAAATACTCTAGGCCATTCACCATCTTTGTGGCCCTCTGCTGAACTCTCTCCAGTACGTCCATCTCTCTCTTGTACCAGAGAGCCTAGAATTGGATGTAGCACTCCAGTTGTGGCCTCACCAGGGCTCTAAGCAGAGGGGAAGGGTCACCTCCCTTGACTTACTGGCAGCACTTCAAAGAACCATTAACTTTCTTTGCTCCAAGGGCAGATTGGTGGCTCGTGTTCAGCTTGGAGACCACCAGGATCTGCAAGTTCTTTCTCAAAGCTGCTTCCCAGCTGCTTGGTCCCTAGCATGTATGGGTGCCTGGGGCTGTTCTTTCCCAGGCGCAGGACTGCACTTTGTTGAACTTAATGAAGTTTCTGACAGCTCACTCCCCCAGCCTGTTAGAGGTCCTTCTGGATGGCAGCATGACCCTCTGGCATATTAGTTACTCCACCCGATTTTGTGTCATCTCCAGAATTCAATGCTCATTTGTAATAGTAGGACACAAAATTCACATGAATTTAATATGAAGAGGCAACAGTTTCAATTAGCAATATCAAAATTTTATTTTGATCTGCAGATATTTTCTTCTTTACGTCACAATATATCTTATTTATGTTGAGAAGGCAGAGTTCCTGGTATTTACAGTACAAAATAAACTTTCAGAAACAGCCACTTGTTATTAAAAATATCCACTCCTAGGTGCAGATCAACAGTAATGATAGGTATTCCTAAAAGATCAGCATAGAGAACATGGAAGTTACAATGTATCTAAGAAAGGCTTGTCAATGTATTATGCTAATATGCCTTAGAATCTCTTCCAAAATGGGTATGTATTTTTTGAATCATTATGTGGGTGTTGCTAAGAAACTGAAGGATATTCTTTTCATGTTTAGTATGCAGGATCCAAAGTTTTGTACACCACTTTCATGACTCCTCTATTTTACCATTAAGTTGCCTTACCCACAGCAAACTAAAGTCAAACACAAGAGAAACATGAGATGGACACTATAAATTTCAGATGATAAAGCAACATCAAATTAGCTATAACCTTGAAAGAAAGTCCATATGTGTAGATACGTATGTACACAGAAAAATATTTTTGTGCAGATTGAAAGACTGGGAAAAAAAGGAAATATAAAGGAAATTGACATGATTCAATATCGAAGAAAATATCAGATCATCACTTTTTGCATATTTCAGAAGACCCCCATGATATCCAAAAGAGATTACAACAAATTGTTTATAATGCTTCTAATGAAGAGAGGTTGCTGTGTTCTGGGGAGTTACCCACAGTAACAGTACAAGTATAAATGAGAGATACTTATCACTTTTCCTGCCCCAGCGCTAAAACAAGAGAATTCTGCCTCAGGGAAAGGAGGTCTTTGAACATCAGTTCATGATGCATGATGACACTTTGGCATGGCCTGCTGATACAATGGGAAGAGCAGAGCTGCTCAGATATACAAATAGAAACCACTACACACACCGTTTTACGTCATGGTTCTATAAATGCTTCACCCTGTTCCTAAGGATATATTATCTGGAGCATTATAAATTCAATAAAGTCAATTAATGTGAACTATTTCTAGGTAGACTACTCTTAAAAATCATGGATTTAAGTCTAAGTAATGTCTGCTTTCCCAGATCATGTTCTCTTTTGTATCAGAGATAAATAACAGATTCTGACGCAAAAGAGGAAGCTAGTATCCTATTTTAAATTCAAGTCTAATTTAAAAAATATAACCTCCAGCAACTTTACTGTCACTACAATCAATCAAAGTGATAGCCCTGGAACTGCAAACCACTTCCTCAGTCACATCTGCTACTGCAATATTTATGAATTGCTTTCCTCATCATAGCAATTTAATTGGTACTGTTATTACAGAGACAAGCACAGTCTAATACCAGCTATCGTAACTAATACTATTATTTTCAAAACATTGTAATTGCTCTTGAATTATAAAACATATAGGTTATTTTTAAAGCATAAATACCACAAAAGATTACATACGCTCAAGTCCATGCGCATAAATATGCTGACATGTGTACATTTTTCTTCTATCAGCTAAAGGTCAGTGCTGTTTTTATGCTAAAAAAGCTCCTCCATTCTCTTTTATTGAGGAGGAATATATGCAATGTTGTCTTCCTACTTTTCAAACTAGAACAGATGAGAAGGAAAGCAATATTCTGTGTTATAAACACAACACATGCATTAATTCCACAGTACCACGCAGAAGTTAGAGATGCCTTCCAGGAAGGACACAATTGGCTTCAAGCCCAGTGATGAGAACCCTAAATGCTTCATGTCTGGTCCTTGAGGAGGGTTTCAAAGCCTGAAGAGAGTGCACAAACAGGCCACAAGGACTGGGACCCACGTACATCTGGCCAGGAGGAAACACACAGGGCTGCTGCTCCCAGGTTTCATGTTTATGTACGTACCTGACAAGAGTTGTAAACTGAAGTTGTGACCAGAACATATTCTGAGCTCAGAATGGACTCCTGGGATAAACATGTGAAAACTCAGATCTCTTGCACAGCTATTTTGAGTCTAGTCATCTTATTTCCATCTAGTTCTAATCTTGGATTTTTATTCTGGGAGGTGTTGAAAAGCACCTGAAGGACAACACAGTCATTGGTCACAGCCAGCATTACTTCATGAGAGGAAAGCCAGCTTATTAAACTTGGTTTCCTTTTATGACAAGGTAGCCCACCTAGTTATCAAGGGAAACCAGTTGATGTAATCTGTTGATTTCAATAAAGCTTTTGATACTGTCTCTCAGAAGATCGTTCTGGACAAATTGTCCAGCACACATCTGAATAAAAACATCATGGGATGGGTGAGCAACTGGCTCACAGGTCAGGCACAAAGGGTTACAGTGAGTGGGGTGACATCAGACAGGTGACCTGTCACTAGTGGGGTTCCACTAGTGGGGCTCCATCCTCAGCTCTTCAACATCTTCATTAATGATGTAGCAGGACTGGATGGGATACTGAGCAAGTTTACAGATGATACAAAATTGGGAGGCCCTGCAGAGAGACCTCCAGAAATCCGAGGGTTGGGCAATCACCAACCATATGAAGTTTAACAAGGGAAAATGCTGGATTCTGCACCTGGACTGGGGTAACCCTGGATGTATGTACAGACTGGGAAATTAGGTTCTGGAAAGCAGTGCCATGGAAATGAGATCGTGGGGATCCTGGTGAACATGAGTGAGCAGTGCCCTGGCAGCCAGGAGGGCCAACCCTGTCCTGGGGGACATCAGGCACAGCATCGCCAGCTGGGCAAGGGAGGGGATTCTCCTGCTCTGCTCTGTGCTGGTACAGCCTCATCTTGGATATTGTGTGCAGTGTTGGGTACCACAGTGTAAGAAGGATCTAAAGCTGTCAGAGAGTGTCCAAAGGAGGGCAACACAGATGCTGAAGGAGCTTGAGGGGAAGCTGTCTGAGGAGTGGCTGAGATCACTTGGTCTGTTCAGCCTGGAGGAGATTGAGGGGAGACCTCATTGCAGTTACAACTTCCTCACGATGGGAAGGGGAGGGGCAGACATTGATCTCTTCTTTATGGTGACCAGTGAGAAGACCCAAGGGAATAGCCTACAACAGTAGTTGTGTCAGGGGAGGTTTAGTTTGGATATGAGGAGAAGGCTCTTCACTCAGGGGGTGATTGGGCACTGGAACAGCTCCCTAGAGAAGTGGTCACAGCACCAAGCCTGACAGAATTCAGGAAGTGTTTGGACAATATCCCCAGACACCTGCTGTGACTCTTGGGGATGGTGCTGTGCAGGGCTGGGAATTGGACTCGATGATCCTTGTGATCCCTCCCCACTCAGCTTGTTCTGTGATCCTGTGATTATTTTTATTGCTTGTACCTACCATTTATTTGCAAATCCCATAAAAAAATTGCATGAATCACACACTACTTTTACAGCCATGATTTCTGGTGAGTACAATTTGCCATATTTATACGTCATTTGTGAGCACATACAGTTTGCTGAGTAAGAATTTCACTAGAGCTGCCCACTGCATCTTCTTGTTATGTTTTAAACATAGGTAAGCCAACCAAAGACTGATCTGTGGCTCAGGCTTCAATGGAATAGTAAAACATTATTAATTACCAGTATCATTGCAATTGTCAAACATCTCAGAAAGGACCCAGACAAAGAATGGGGATTGCAGCTCTCTTCTGATCCATTTCACCTTTATCAGACTTTTATAAAATATTACATTGGGATCCTATACCTGGATTAAACACAGTCATAAGTTTTCACAAGATAGTAGAGGCTAGAGGCATATTTTTTCCTTTTCTAATCTACTTCTTTAAAATTCCTTATAACTACAAAAACAGCTGAACTGAAATCCAAAAAGGTTAGTAAAATGGCTTAGATCCATACATAAATGTTCTGACTTTCAAAAAATTTGATTCCTTTGCTTTAAGCTCTTGCCTAACACAAGTAATACTGTTGTGTGAATTCAAACAAGAGCCAGGATGTGACTACAAAACTGGAGTGCCACATCCTGATTATGCTCTGTTCACAGCAAAAACATACAAGCAGAAAAAAAGGCTCCCTGTCAGACTGTCTGCTGCACCTGAAGTTTAAACTTCCAAGCCTAAATTTAAGTAGGCTGCAACAGTTCCACCCTTCCTTCTGGAGCTAAGCATATTTAGACACTGATGATGGTCCCTTTGAGAGCAGCCCCTGAAGTACAGTCTTTTTTCATTTACCAGAAATAGTATGATAAGCAGTATAATACATAAATACTGCCCTGATATAATCATATAATTATCGAAGTTGACTTGTATCATCTGCAAGTGCACAGACAAGATACCTCTAACCCCAACTTCACATGCTCTTGCTTTTTTCAATAGATGTTGAAAAGATGGCAGCTTTAAAAATCTCATTAGTGTACTACTGATGGGGCCTGAAGGAAGTTGTCTGTGACAGACTTGTCAGATCATTTCCCTCCCAAGACTTTGTTGAACAATGGAGAATAGCAGTCCACTTCTTTGAAACTCTACAGACTATGACTTTACAGTTCGGTCTACTTTGCTTTTATAAATTAGAGAATATGATCTAGCCCAGTCTAGGTTCATAAAAAATTATGAGCAGTCATAAGTCGAAAACTCTCACCCAGCTTTTTTCAAGTAGGGAATATTACTGCAGATCAAGGGAGATGATCCTTCCCCTCTACTCTGCTCTCTTGAGACCCCACGTAGAGTACTGTGTCCCACTCCAGGGTCCTCAGCAGAGGAAAAATATGGACCTGCTGGAGTGAGTCCAGAGGAGGCAACAAAGAGGATTAGAGGGATGGATCTCCCATGAAGACAGGCTGAGGGAGTTGGGGTTGTTCAGCTTGGAGAAGAGAAGGCTCCAAGAGACCTTATAGCACCTTCCAGTACTTAAGGGGACCCTACAAGAAAGTTGGAGAGGGCGTTTTTACAAGGGCATGTAGTGAAAGGACAAGGGCTAATGGTTTTAACTGAAAGAGAATAGGTTTAAGCAGGATGTTAGGAAGAAATTCTTTACTGTGGGGTGGTGAGGCACTGAAACAGGTTGTTCAGAGAAACCGCAGCTGTCCCATCTTTAAAGTGTTTAAGGCCAGGCTGGATCAGGCTCTGAGCAACCTGGTCTAAAGCAAGTTGTCCCTATCCACTGTAGGGGGGCTGGAACTAGAAGGTCTTCACTAAGGCCCATCCTGACTCAAAACATTTTGTGATACTATGATATAACACTGTAAGGAAAACAAAGAAAAAGAACCCATTTCTCCTTATTTTTGCTTCAGTGCTCCACTGAAGTCTATTTGCCATAGGCTCATCATAACCTTTTGTTCAACTCATTGGCAGAATATGTTTTATCACTGCTATATTTCAGCCCTTGTAGAAAGTGATGTCCTAGGTGTAAAAAAGGGGATTTTAAGTATAAATTCAGGGAAGAAAAACACTGATTCTTATAGGATGAAACATTCATGGATAGTATCATTCAAATATCCAACCTTTAAACACCTTTATTATCAGAATTTCCAGTGAAGTAACTGGCTGTTCTGCCCAAGATTGAAAATTATTTGTTCCCTTGATAGCTCACAATTATGTAAATCAATTACACTTAATGAAAAGGGGGTTTGTTTACATACCTGCCCTTTTGTATGTGCTCAGTTTGATTACAACCTGGCAAAGCATCTCAGCACTTGCTTGTTCATTAGGATTTTTGCCATTGTATCTAATAACTTATTTTTAATCACATATTGTAAAACAGTGACAGTTAAAAGAGAGGCTATTCTAACTTATTTTATCTTTTTTTATTATTACTGTTTTAGTAATAGAAACCCAATAATAATTTCCTACATGCTTTCAAAAAGTTTAAATTCACAGTTCTCATATTTCTAGCTCTTGGCTATTCAGTTCATCTTGAAGAAGAAATGTCTCAGGAGCCCCAAAACCATGAGTAACCATTCTTGTCTTTCTCATGCTGCTACATATGGCATAAAAAAGCCACAAAAATGAGACGGAGCACTTAAGATACAGGGTGAAAGTAGAAAATAAATCACCAAAAACTTCAAGAATTTACCTTCTACTTTTACAAAAGCCTCAAAAGGGGAAAAAAGATTAGTTTTGTAAAAGATATTGGTTATATGAGTTAGATAAAGATAGAAAATATCTGACACAACCAGCACGGCGCTCAGGGAAAGAAAATCTAAAATTTACTTTCATTTCTATTTTCTGTTCATCACTTTTTCAATTCTTATATTCAATTGTTTTTCCTAAGAGTGCAAGTGTCCAACATCACTGCCGTCTTGGAAAACACTCTGACATGCTGTTCTAAGTGTTGGCTTTTCAGTATCACAGCCCACTGAAAGAAGAAATTCTGATAATTTTGGTGGTTCCAGAATGAGAAACATAAATTTTTCGCATGCACAGGTAAAAGCGAAAAGTTTTTGTACTTCATCCTTGTTCTTTATTGGTAGTCATGTACACATAAATACATACCTGCAAGAAGACAAAACAGAAATATGGAAGAAGGAATATATATGACATTTTGCTTTTACTCTTCAACTTCTCTATTTGCAATATGTGTATGTATGCATACAGACATAGAAAAGAAGCAATAAAGAATTAGTGAAATTGGAAACTTTCTGATCTGATAAGAAGTAACATGGTGCTAGAGGATTTCTGACCCTGCATCTTTCATCTCTTTTGTATCAATATTCACAGAAAATTTACTGCTTAAACAGTTGACACCATACAGACTTAAGGCTGAGACCAAAGAAGCATTTTCCTCCTTCAGTATTCACAGGGCACCTAACAAAACATGGGCATAGATTGTTCAGGTCCTCCAGATAATTCTGTAGTAACAGAAACAACTGTTTGTACTGCAATGCAATACCTACTAGGACACAATCTGGGAAGCAATTTAGAAAATTATGCTATTCCAACCTGCCATTTACTTTTCTAAAGGCAACATAAAACATTCTGACTGATTTTTGATTAATTTTCATATAGTCTCAATTTTTTGTTTCCTTTGTCTGTCAACTGTTAAAATGGGAAAACTAAACTTTCATCTTTAGGCTATCCCATCTGACTTCTAATAAAGACATACACGTGCCTGAAAAAAAATGAGTCATTGTGCTAAGTTTGTCTATCTGATTTCCCCCTGGGTTCAGAGTTCCCAAAACTAAAGAGCACTCTCTTTCAGCAATATCTAAATGCAAATTACTTTAATTTTAAGGGTATGTAAATTAGGAAACATGGAGGCTATTCTTAGGTTTTCAGACTTTTTAAAATTTTCTTCACTGTGAAAGCCTGGTTTCAATGTCCATTATAGAATATACAGTGATAAAAGATTATCTCGGTTTTGCAAAACTTGTGGTCATTTTGCCCTCCTCGCTGCCTTGCTTTCTGCCAAAACTTGCTGGCAGTAACATCTGGGATACTTTCCTTATTGTCCAGCATTAACCTATACAGTGAGTACACTGAACTCAGATCATATATCCTTCAATTGTGAGGTGTCTTTTGGGCACCAGGTAAAAGCTTGCATATACCATCAGCAGATTAAGACTCATTTGTCTACCAAGCATAAGACAGTTTTCATTCCCACTTCACGTAGCATTGCTTACATATCCAGTACCAGTGGTCATAGGAAGACAAAGATAAATGAATGAGATGCCTATGAGTTGCAGCTTTTTACACAAATAAATATAAGCATATCTTTTATTTGCTTTTCATGTCAGACTGATAAAAAATATATCAACATTTATTTCTGGTAAAAAAAAATTAGTGAAATTAATAGATTAAAGCAGTAAAATAAAATAGAACACAGCATTAGGTCATCTGATAGGAAATCACACAATAAAATTATGGTTGTGATAACTTGAAAACTACTATCACCTGTCAATTCTTGACTGACAAAAGTTGCAGAATGGAAGAATCAGTATCTAGCATATTATTTTAAAAATAAACCACACATTACTGTATGGATTCTTAATGAAATTAAATAAAAATTCTTCATTAAAGGTAAATTTGTGATCTTGCAGTTCAATTAATACTAAAAATGAAATAACATTTGTTTACTTTTTGTACTTTAATTCAAAAATCTAAATGTATGGAAATTTTTACCTTCTGAATTGTGGCATAAAGCATATGTATTTGCCTGATTAGAATCCTATTTGGCAGTTCACTAATTGATTTTAAAGAGCAACAGGTTGTGTTGGCTACCAGAGAAGTTAAGACTTTAAGATGTGGTTTAGCTGTACAAATTCCAAAATTGCATTCCTTTTGTAAAGGTATAGGGGAAAATTAATCAGACATGGTAAGCACACAATTCCTCCCAGCAGTACCTTCTTTAGTTACTGAGTTCTGTCATATATTACTTGAAAGATTTTTCTTTTCTTCCTAGAAAATAAGGAAGTTAAAACTACATCTAAGAATTAGGATGTGTTTGTCTTTTCAGAAAACTATAAACTGTTTTATTTGCCTTACAATCCGAAGTAAAGCAGGAGGGATTTGTATCTTTTTTCTAGCTATGAAGTGTTTCTACATACTACTTTACCACGGATTTGCCATAGGAAAAATAGACATAAACATCAAAGAAAACCCAGCAATGAAATACCTACTTAACAAAATTAATCATTTAATGCTTTTTAAATCTCTAACAGCATTACACAACTATTGCAGCCTACTCCTGAGTAGCCTGGATCCATCATTGGCCTCCAGTGGGTGACAGGAACAGAAATTAAACAGTTTAGCTAAACAAACATGGCATCGATTGATAATGGGGGTCTGATCAATTTATAAGAAGATGAAGTGTTTGAATCATCATGAAAAGAAATATTTTCTGCAATAAATCTCCAAGAGGCTTTCAGAACTGTGATTACCAGGGGGATTATTTCCTACCGTATCACACAATAGACTTTACAGGCATTTTCTTGAAATCCTAAATACACAGAGCTGGACCACAAGCCAACAACGAAGGACGCCTTGGAAAAAGTACATATGAGGATTTTAAAGCTCCTTTTCCTTGCTTTAATATCTATGAAATTAAATAAAACATTAAAAATTACCTGTTCAAAACAATACATTCAGGAACAATGTACAACCACTGTCCCTATCTCAGCACTTCCTTTATCTATTATCATCTGTTCCTTCAGCTGCATACTTTTTAAATAATTTTTCAACTAGTTTCCACTTTCTCCAGCTTCAAAGTAATTTTCTCATGTCATTACAGTGCATATTTTATTACTCAGACATAGTACTATATACCATGTAAACTCTACCTGTCCTTATTAAAGAAAGATATAAGATATTATATCTTATCTCATTTTTCAATTCTCCATTTCTTTAGCTACTTTTCTTTCAAAGCTAGTTATACCTTATATATACTTCGGAATAGCTCCTCCCAATAAAAGAGACCCAAGAACTATACGAAGAAATTACTTCTTTAAAACTAATCCTGTGTTTTCATCCTTTTCCTGCATTTCTTAATGGCTATTGTAATAGTAGAGTGGGGACACAGCTAAGCAACTAGAATTACACTGTAGTTCTTGACTGTCCTCTCTATCTCCATCTCTGACCACTGTACAATTCCAATTTCTGATCTAGCTTTAGATGATTTCATTAGATAGAAGTGGAAAGGGAAGCTAGCAAAAACTAAGCAAAGATAGCATAAAAGCAAAACTAAAAATCTAACACAAATACTTCCTGGCATATCAAATCCCCATTTTAGATAGCCTGTCTGAAATCTAATTTCATTAATTAATTTGAGGTGTGAAAATATTTTCTTAAAATCCTCACCAATATGATATGCTGTTCCTATTTTGGAAGTGGTTTTTTCCTCCTTATTTTATGTCTGAAGCTTTGATGTATCTGTTTTTACCTATTTGATGTTATTTTGGTTGGCTTTGTGAACTTATATCAAAGAGATCTGCTAGCCATAATGAGCAGAAAACAAAGTAATGTCATCATTAGGATGTCTTCAGTCAGAATACTAGAACTCCTCAGAGGAAATAATTGGTGAATCACTCAGTAAGAAATATCTTTCACCAGCCTATTTCTCAAGGTTAGAAAGACCACTGAACTGTTAAGGCCCTCAGCCTGGAGGAAAGTAGAGGGGGACACACAGCAGGAAAAGTCACAGGAAGAGGAAAATCCATCTCTCAGTGCCAAGTTAGACGGAGGCCATTGCAATGGTGTGGCAATGAGCTAAGGTCATTTCTCAAGACTCCAGATCTCAAGTAAGTGTAGTAGTAGGTGAGCCCCAGGCTATTTGCACTGTATGTGCTTTGAGGTGAACAAACAGTACATCTATTTAAAAGATGTTATTCCATGTCACTGTAATTACTCACATGCCCAGGGCTCCTGGAGGAAAGTGTCTTTTAACATTAACCATGTTGCACTCTCACAGTCAGAGGATCTCAAACACTTGAGAGAGCTGCATTCTGAGACTGAAAGATTTGTGGGGATCCACACAGAAAGATTTGAATATATCAAGGACTGATACCTAGAGACTGTTACTTCTCTTAAAAGAAAAAAAAAACAAAACCACAAATAAAGAGTACAAAGCCCTCTTTTACCACTGATCAGACTCAGGACAAGCAGTGTTATCAAGTCATCTATCTGGGTTAAAAAAATTACCCTAGTAGGAGAACTCACATGACAGAATCTAGAAGAGAGCTCACAGGTGCAATTTACCCATAAGCAGTCAAAAGAAAAAAAATACGTGAAAAAATAATAACTTCATAACTTCACATGAAATGTTTCAGTATAACAGAAATGAAACAAAAAGGAAAAACAATTCATTTTGACACATTCCTGTCAAAAACTGTATTAGAAGTAATGTAGTTCCAAAGGATGGTTCAGTTTTCTTTAGAAAAATGCTGTTTTGTCAGGATTGTTCAGTGTGATACTTTTGATCCAGATTTACAGCTGTGGCAGTAACTGCCTCTTGACATTAATATTGTTCCTCCATAACATGTGTCAATCTCAAGATGCTTTGCTACAACGGTATCATCACTAAATATCATCACTTCTGTCTGGTTTTATAAATGGAAGAAAGAGAGACCTAGATGAGGACAAGGGATATCATTCTTATACCGAGGTGCTTCATCAATGGAAACAGAAATGGAAACAACGTTTGTGCCATAGGCAGAGGACCAGACCACGGAGGGACTGTCACAGCTGCCTTGTGGGCAGCCACTGGCTCCACAGACACCGTTTACTCCGCATGCACCTACGTACTCTTCTGGCTTCCACATCACCAGGGACGCCAAGGCCTCTGGCTACCGCTCTTGCTACTCCCTCACTCCTTAAGTGAAGCTACCTATAGAAATTATTAGTAAGGTTTACTTTGAAAAGGAAACAACCTGTATTCACAATCAAGACAAGAAAGAAGACATCCTTGCCAATTACAGTAAAGGTCATCTAGAGCCATGTATCATTCCTCTTAGTTCTGTAAATTAAACACAGAAGAGGAAGTATTACTGGGATACATAAAACAGCAGCTCCTGCTAACCATCTTCCCATCCACCCAACACTACAGCACCCCAAAAGGTCAACACTCCCATTTGCACTTGAGTACCTCATGCAAATATTGGTACTCAGGGGCTGGGACTACCCTAAATCCAGAACCATGTTAAATTTCTAATAATTTAACTGTGTGGAAAACCATACAGCAGACACGGGTGACATCTGCTGCCAGTATTCACTAGCACAGAGAACAAGCACCACGAGTTTATTTCCGTATTTATTTTCTGTTAGAAAACTCTCCAAATTCCTTAATTTTCTAAAACAGTTTATTTGTGGACATGCCTCAGTTTTCCATGCTGAAATCCCATGATAGGCATAATATATCTCTGTTTATACTCCATATTTTTTTATTTAGACTGAGGCACAATATGCCCTTACATGGTGCATTGAACTATGCAACCCCAAATTCAACAAAGCCCAAGAGAGTTACTTATAATATTGTTAGCTATTATTCTGATGATAGTGTCTTAAGGGACTCTATTAAAAGGGAGATGTCACTTTTTTAATTAAAAATAATTATTTTGGCGAACTTTCTGCCAAGATCTAAGAAACTTCTTTGTCTATTTCACAAATTTTATGTGAACTAACCAAACTAGATAAAGATACTCCTTTCAGCAACTCCAGATTTGGATTCATTATAACATCTCCAAATCTGTAAATTAATGTTCTAGCACATTTCTCCTCTTAGTAAGAAAACAAGCTCAAGTTCAAACTATATCAGAAGTTTAAAAATATAAAATTATCATATTAAAGGTTGGGAGTTCTATTAAAATCAAGAACATGTTAAAAAGAATTCTAGAACATTCAGTTTTACAATTTCACTTCTCAATGAGGAAAGTCTGACATGCCATAACCAGA
This sequence comes from Picathartes gymnocephalus, assembly GCA_013390045.1. Taxonomy (NCBI): domain Eukaryota; kingdom Metazoa; phylum Chordata; class Aves; order Passeriformes; family Picathartidae; genus Picathartes; species Picathartes gymnocephalus. The sequence goes on from WEKY01040945.1 coordinate 38,728, forward strand.
GAGAGTGTGAAGTACCAGATACAGCAGGGCCAAAACTGTGAAACAGCAAACAGTGATCCTTCTGATAGCATGGGGCAATCGTGTATAGAAATGTCAAATGAGACCCCAGGAATAATACTCTCTACAAGTAAACACTAAAGAAAAAAAAAACCAAACAAAACAAAACAAAACAAAACAAAAGAACCAAAAAAAACAAGGAAAAGGTAGACAATCTAAAAATCAGACACTAGAAATATTTGAGTACTCTACATCTTTTGGATAATAATCTTATCTGACAGACTTGTAATTCTTTTTCTTGTTTATGCATTCATAAATGAAATCTGTCACAGTATTCATCTTCAGTGAAGACTCAGAATCATTGTATTTTTGGATGGTGTCATTACTGCTGGCCTCATTTTTGTCTAGAAATGTTTTGGTTGCTATAGAATACAATGTATTAATTAGAAATTCCTCTCTCAATTACAGTGCAAAAGATTTGGTTGGTGCTACACTAATTCACTAAAGAACTTGGGAAAAAACCAAACCAAAACAAAAAAAACCCCAACCAAAACAAAAACAAAAACAACAAAAAAGACCAGAAAGCAATTAAAAATTAAGAACAACCCAGCATTTCTCAAATTGCAGTTCATTAATATATGCTTTAATAAACTGACTATTTTAAAAGGCCTTTCTAGAAGGGCTTGATGCCACCTACAGCAAGGCAGGTGGTGCCAGTTCAGTCAGCTTGTCATTCATAGATTCTTCCTTGCCAAAGTCTGCTACAGGCAGTGCAGAAAATACACAAAAGCTGACCTTTTCCTCAGGGGTACTGAAATGTCACCTATCAGATCTAGGTATCCAAAAAGAAATTTAGCTTCTTGAAGCATAGTTTTGGCAGATGGCTCTGAAATTGAAGCTGTGGTCTGAAAGCCCCTGTTCATGCATGTCACCAGTGCTCGGCATGCAGTCATAGCAGAGATCAGACACTCTTGGTTTTCCTCAAGCTGGAGAAAGGTCTATCCAGAATCCAGGTTTATCTATCTCTAGAATTTGGGATGATCACTAGGCTTCAGCATCGTGTTCCCTATCCCTGAAATATCAAATTATTTGTTGCAAAAGGCTCAGTACAGACAGGAAAGTTCAGCTTTTCTGGGTTAGGTTACTCTCCTGACACAGAAAATGTGAGGTTTACGTCAGTCACGTCTTGTGGCAATTGTGGGGCTAAAAGTAAAAAGTGAGCTTTGGTCAGTTATTTGAAAGATCAGTAGAGGTCTCGGTTTTCAAACCTGACTAGTGTGTCTGAGAACAAAAGCAAGATCTTGACCCATCAGGATTGTCAGCTTGCCTCACTGGCTGCTCACAATTGCTATCCATACTGGTTCTAACTCACCCAGGTCCTGTTCTGAGGAGCCTCAGAATCTGCCTACATGGGTGGATGGAATTGAGCTTTGCCTGCACCCTGAGCTCCTCAGACATTTCTGGATTCAGTAGAAGTGCTTTATTTCAGTGCTGTGGTGTGTTCACATTACTAAGGCTGAACCAGGACCCAGATCAATGACTAAAAGGTTTCGGCAGAGCCAAAAATTGAAGGTTGCGTATCCTTCCTTCATCTCTTACCATTCCGTGCAAGCTCAAGGCACAACCAGACAATTTAATGGTAGGCAGCACTATGCCATAATCCATTAGAGGATGTTACCTTTCCATTTAATCAAAGTAATGGAGAGATATATTGCACTCAGGCTTACTAATCAGTCACTGTAAAAATATCTTGGCCAAAGTCCTGTTGCTTAACAACGGTAATAGCTTTGCTTTCTACATAGCTTCTAGGATAATTTACAAAACAAATCTAATAACTTTAACCAAGGAAAAAGCAATACTTCACTGAAAGTATTAACTAAATAGTTACCATGTCTTCCATTTCACAAATGAAATATTTTCTGTTTTTTTCCACCATCTTCCTAAGGAAACAAGGTTTCCATTTCATTCCTCTGCATATGCACAAACAAGTGGGAATATTTACCTTTTGTCTGTCTGTTGGTTCCCTCCTAAACTCTTTGAAACTTTAACCACGCTGGTCAAATAGTAATAGACTGAGCAGGTATCGCAATTTTACAATCAGCAACACAGTGTGAGAATGAGTCTTGGGGGGATCAATAGAGCAGGAAATTTATCCAACACCACATAACACCTGTACAGGGGGGAACATTTAAGAGTGTCCCAAGTTCAAGGACAGCTTTGATCAGCTGCAGCAGACTGCTAAAAACCTGACTACAAGACACACATCTGTCCATGTACACCCCATTAGTCCCACTGCTGACGAAGGCACAAGCAGACATGAAGACATAATGAGTATGACTGAACGACTGGGTTTTCTCTCTTCCTACCCCTAGTAGGAATGCTATGTCACCAGCACAGCACCTGTGGCTCCTGAGCTGAAGGGGACTAAAGGACTATACTGTTATCTTGTTTCTGAGAAGGCTTTCTCAGTCTGAACATAGCTAGTGAAAGTGGGGTCTTAAAGATCTCAGATCTGCTTTCCCACAGATGGGCAGAAAGAGCAGGAGCTATGACAGATAAAGTCCTTTGATGCCCATCTCTTGTAGTAAGCCCACAGAAAAGCAGGTTTCTAATGTACTATCTACTTCAACAGTTAAGAAAATGCAGAATTCTGAAAATGTAACTGGATATAGTACTCATATACCATATACCAGAATAAATACTCATCTTTTTAAGCAAAAAATCCAACTGTAAACAATTTCTTAAAACATGCATGTTCTTTCTAGAAACCATATTTTAAGTGTTTTGAGGAATATGTGGCTTTTCTTTCACCACTTTCTAGTCACAAATCATGTTCAAGGAGAAATGCCGCTCTTCACTGTAAAGAACTTCAGGAACATAATTACTGTTAGAGTTAAAATCTTTTTTAATATGAAAACTTACATTTAAAAAAAGTAAATTAAAACTTGTTTAATTATAGTACAAAACATAAGAACAGGAAACAGAAAAGTAATTAAAAGAACAAAACAGTAGTATTTTCCTCCTGACAGAGCTGATCATTTCAAATACTGCCTCTGCGGCTGGAAATAGGTAATTATAGTAGTAATAGAGAAAATTACCATTGCTACTGCCTTCTCACAGAATATTCATGACTGCTTAAAACAGGAATCTGAAACATCCACAGTAATAAATGAGAAATAATTACTGTTTCAATATTAATCATCCATGTTGCAAACAGTGACTTACAGAACATAAATGAAAACCAGTCATTTGAAAGACCAGTTATGGACAAATATTAGATTATCCTTATATATGAAAAATCCTTAAAGTGACTTCACACTCGCATCTGCATTCTGCAGCTTGGCAATATCTGATCAGTTCCTCCAGCAGGGCAATTAATTCTGTCATCTCATCCATTAGATCCAATGTCCTCCATGTTCTTAAGGAAATTCTTTGCCTTCAGTTGGTAGATATATAATATCATCCCACTTGCACAAATCTTTCTCTGAAATTTGTGGGGATTTGGCCATGGTTTCAACAAAAAAACCAAACTAGGCAAGACAGAGCTTGACCATTCCCTTACTCTTTTTCTCCCAGTCTAATCCATTTCTCTGCACATTCCACATCACTGCTTACTGTGCAATTGCTTTTTTAATAAAAGTTATTCAGGGTCACATCCAATTCTGTCTGCATCTTAATAATATTCTGAACATTTTCCTCTTTGGCTGCTGTTCAAAGATAAATGTCATCAATGGGTTTGGCTCTATTAGGTAAAGGCCTGAGCTGCATAGTGTCTAGCAGGAAGTTCTGCACAATTTGGTCCAGGAAGACAGTGACTCTAAGTATATGAGGACTAGGTAATTTTTCTTATCTTACACTCCAGGAAGAATCTCTAAATAACTCCTCCTCAGCAGCTATTTAATACTCCTCCAAGATATGTAAACATGTTTCTTTCACTTCCTATGTACTAAGAGGTAGCTGGGCTTATTAGAGGTATCAGATATTTCAGTATAGCTGAGGTTTGCTGAGTGTGAAAAAGGAGGTTCTGACCCTCTTATCATCCTCCTATACTCTAACATCTAGATCAGTTTCAGGAAAATGGTAGAACTCTATCCTGGTAGTTAAAAAGGGAAATTTAATAATCTATCTGATTTACAATGCAACCAGCACAAGAGAAGAGAGGAAATTGGTCCTGGAAGGGGGACAGGAAAAGAAGATAGCAAGGAAAATTCTCTTGAACTGTTAACTCAGCCTATGCCATTAATTGTGAAGTTGTGCGACTTCATCCTAACGTATCAAAATTTATTTCACTGAGACCATATTGAATGAAGCACAGTAGGAAATTGCTGCTCTTTTTCCAGAAATTCTGAATTAATCTGTCTTGGCTTTCATACCATTGCATTTAGAAGTCTAGTAGAAAAGACTGTAAAAGGGCATGAACTCACAATCTGATCAACTTACAGGTCCCTCATATCAGAAAAAAACAAAACGCTAGCAAAAGCCATAAAGGCTTCATAAGCATATAACTTTTTCCTTCCATTTCACTTTAAATTTACAAAAAATTATGTTTGCAGTGATCAAGGAAATGTATATTTTAATATATGGCTCGATTTTCATATTTTAAATCAAATGAAGTAAACTTTGAAATAGTAGACTCTTTTATGATCTCTCAAACAATAAGAAAATACCCGAAAATCCAATAAATTCCCCAGTGACACTACTGCTGTCCTGTATCTCCTGAGACTGAACAATAAATGTTAAACAGAAATTTATTTCTGCTTGTAAACAATACTCTGTCAGAAATATTGCACAGTAAAATGCACAAGCAGCCAAGAACAATGAATTAAACAATACATTTTATCTCTATAGTCTGAGGAAAGCATATATAATGTAGGATTTTCACATAGCAGCACTGCATATATATGAGACAAAAGAACAGATTGATGATACCACAGCTAAAAAGCAGAATAATAAATGACAGAGAAAAGTCTTGGAGACTCTTATGCACTGAAACACATGAACTGAATGCCATAAAATATGAATATCGAGGCATAAGTAGTGTCCTTTAATTAAACCTGTTGCTGTTACAAGCAATATACAGTTTATGACTTTCCATGGGCTGCTTAGAGGCAAGAACAGAACATGCTTGTTTGTAAGACAAAGCTTGACTTAGAAAGGTGGTAGAGTGGGTTAAAATTTCATCAATGTATTGCATCATGTCAAAGTCCATGTTAAACTTTAGTTGAATTTCAGCAAAGATGCTACTTGTTGCCATGACAACAGCTGAAGCAAGAGATATTGACGAAAGAGAACTCTACATTCCACACAAAGGATGAGTTATGTTTTAGCACAGACAAAAGAGTAATAAATAGCCTCTCTCTTCGGAACTTCATTAATACAAACACCTCAGAACCAGACTAGAAAGGATAGTTTTTCTGCTCAGTGTAGAGAACAATATATATGACAAATCTTTGACATTGCAGATCTCCTGTTCTCAAATAGCTCACCCCTCACACTGGATCTATAAACACCATCTGTGTACACTAAAGAAACATTTCCAGAAATAGATGAGTCATATACCATTACCTCGTGTCAGAACACAGCAGATAGATTTGTAGCAAATGATAAACAAAACAAGCTAATGTCCTCGAATCTATCCCGACTTACAAAGTAATTTCTTACATAGAATGGATTAAAAAAAATTGCGAGTTTATTTTCATGCTGATGACCAACTAATCAAGGTTTTCAGTACTCCCTGCTTGTTTATTACTCTACCACCAACAATGGCTAAATTGACAACTCTCAGCATACATCCTTCTGGATTTTACTCAAAGTCTTATAGTTTGAACATATACTAGAAAACCTGAAAGATACTACTAATATATTATCTACCATGGCTTTCAAACTGAACAAAGGAGAAGAAAAGGGACAAGGAACACCCACTAAAGCATACCAAATCAGACATTTTTTCACTGGCCTAGGTCAAGAGGTTTCAGGATCCAGTGAACATGACTGACTTGCACCAGTGCCAATGGTTCTTGCACCTCATAGTGCCTTCTATGATAAAATCACAGCTTAGATAGAAACAGCATGGGCAAAGCCATGCACCTGTGCATACTACAAGACAAACATAGTCCAAAAGACCTTACAAACAAGAGACATAAAAGGCAGCAAGACAAGGAGACCCAGAGGAGTATTTTGCCTGCTGGACCCATCATTCCTTAATCAGGTCAATCACTTCCTAGCCTCTAGGGGAACAATCAAATGCTCAAAGGACCTTTCTGCAAGGAAGAAGCCATGAGTCCTGTCTGGGCTAAAGCACAGATGACTGCTTCTTTCACACTCTGAATTTGCTGAGCTGAGGTCAGTTGAAATCTGAGCTTAATGTATTTATACTGTTTTACTTTCCTTTAATTGTTTACTTTGCATAAGACTAATTTTTCCTAATTAATATTTCTATGAATAACTGTCAGGCAAGGAATTATATATCTTGAATAAAATGCTGCTTTCCATGAGGCAAAATGCAGTGGGCATATAAGGCTATGCTACCCATATTTAAAGTGTACTTTCCAAAGGGCTGCTTCTGAATCAAAGCAGCATGTATCCTGAATAAGAGAGCTTGAGAAAAAAGTGAGAGTCGATCAAAGAGTACAAGAGTTGATCTTTATTTCTGAGAATCACAAATGTGTTGCAAAACTTCCTTAATAGGGAGTGGCCTTATGAACCAACCCAGAAAAGGTTTTGCAACATGGAGACAGAATGCATGGACATGACTGTATCAGCAGCAAAGAATGAATTTTTGAGAAAGACATCTTTTGCAAATGACATACAGTAGCAATATGAAGACAGAAATTAGAAACTTGGAGGTTCACCGTTATGCCAGATGTTGGGAAGAAAGATGTACAAAGCATAAGATTTTCTGCAGTATAAGAAAGGGGAAGGGAAGGTGCAGGAGAAAAAATAAATACAGTCAATCAGGTGGCACAGGGAGATGATCCCTGAGTCTTTGTGGGGACAAATGCCTATTGATGTAAAAGCTGCAAAATCAAGAGTGCTTCAAATGAAAGATTCAACTCAACTTTCACCTCCACGGACAAGGTCCTGCTTTCCAGTATAAAGGTTCTTCTAGGATAAGTAAAAGTGGGGAGAGAACTGCGATTCCACCTGTAATGTTAGCAGAATTGACTTAGAACCAGGAAGATTTAATTTTGGGATCTGAAGGGTCCCAAGAAGAAAGACAATTGAACTTGGCAAGAAAGAAGCATTGGCAATAAATGTGATGGTAAGAACTAAGTGATCAGCAGAAGTAAGTAAAACAAATGTCGAGATGGTTGGAACACACACAAAAGTGGAGAAGACAGTTATCCAGAATACAAGTCACAGACTTGAGTGAAGGAGAAAGGCTTCTTATGTTGCCTATTCTGGAAAAAGGCATGACAACAGGGTCAAGAGGAAAACAGGGAATTTCATTTTATAAAGGTAAGGTTTTATAAATCATTTCATAGAAGTTTATAAGGTGTGAGGAACTGATAAACTACAAGCAGAACTAAATATATGATTCAAGAGTGGAAAATATGTTCCTCCACTGATACTAAAAAAGACAAGGCAATCACAAGCTACTGTTAAAGAACAGAATTCAATATTCAAGTCAAAGACAGCCCTCAACAAATGGAAAAGTTTACTTATCAAATAGAAAGCATTATATTCAGAAAGTACACTGTCAGAGTGAGAAACAGTGTTCTGACACTGTAACTTTACAATATAAGGTTTCATTAATGCAATCTCTCTCACTCTGTGCATAATTACATCTTTCATTGGCTTGAATGATGCTGAGCTTTTAGACCCTGCTTTTACTTCTTTTAGCTTTGATGTCGAAACGTTATTTTCCATGCTTCAATTTTATTTTTGTTATTTTTATTACCAGTCTATCCAAAGAGAGCATTTACATTGTTCTGACCAACCACTTAAAAGGAAACCCATTAGTGAGATGTTGAATTCGTACTTTTTGTTCTGGTGGAAAGAAGAGTTCTAAAATATCACTCTTATATTTTGGTTTTATCCTTTAGCAACAACAACACTTTTAGAAGTTCAACAAGCGAAAACAGGGAAAGAATGTTTTCAAATTATAAGACATGATTTTCTTGATACAGAATATTGAAAGAATCTCAGTTTTTTCTGTCAAATAATCACTTAACACTTTAAATTCTTTCTCTGTCCTCCCCTGTTATTCTTCATCTACCTATTTTTTTATCACTTGAAATATTAGTTTAAGACTCCTGAAAGACCATGAAATATATAACACTATTAGAAGCTGTTATACAGTACCACATACAAACATGGTTTTGTGGTACTTCTAACATTTGTGGAAGTAACCATGAATGTCTTCCTACCCTCTAGACTCAAATACGTCATCTGCTCTAATCACCTAGGCTGTCTAAGGGGGCATGCCAAAGTGTTTCAAGAAAAATTCAAAAAAAATTGAAGATTACTGAGTCGTGACTGTCAGTCCCTCTTCAAACTTTTTTTGTATTTTAATTAATGTTTGGGTATTATATCAAATGCAAACACCTACCCTCCCACCCATAAATTACGGAAATATCTTGCAAGGCCCGAAGCCTACGCTTTTTTTCATCATGCATACATTTTTTCAGGACTTTGTCTTACTCTTTCTCTTGGCATGATGAATGTTCCAGCCTTTCATAGTAAATG
>WEKY01040947.1:0-53539 GCA_013390045.1 Picathartes gymnocephalus
TTGTTAAAGAGAAGTGGTTGGGTTTCAGTTTCATATTTAGCATTTCCTAGTCCAGAAAACAGTGAAGTAACTACAATTGTGTTTTATTTAATGCTGCTTTTCCTTTTGGCAGACAAATTCCCCAGGCATTAGAAGACAGAAAGTACTAAAACCTCAGGTCATCTTCAAACAGAAAATATTCAAGGGGTAATTTAAGAGATATAACAGCCACGGCAAAGCAGGAGTTCAGACTTATGGCAGTACCACCCCACAGCTCAGTGCAGCACTGTGCTGCTCTCCCCTCAGGACCTGGAGCTGTAACTGGATTTTCTCGCGATTACCCTCAAGGTAATTATCCCACCCCCTGCAGGATCCAGCAGCTCAGCCACAGCTTCGCTCTGCCTGATTGCAGCTCCAAAGCTGGGCTGTTAACTAGCTCAGAAATCTAGGTATGGCACTGCAAAGCACAGCATGGACCAGTGTGCCAGCCCAAAGTTTGAAACCAGCAGCCCTGGGCTCCTTCTGCCTCTTCAGCGAGAGCAGGCTCAGTGCAGCCAGTGCCACATTCTGACCCCAAAACTCAGGACTGTAGACATGTCTCAGTTGAGAACCACCCAACAGGAGCATTTCATGGCAATCAGGCTTCCTTCCAGCCAAATTAGAACAAAGATTTTGCTTTCAGCAGTTCTGTACCACATCTATAGATAAACGCACTCTTAATTTTTTTTTAATAATCTCCAAATCGTCTTTGAAGAACTCATACATTTATATAAATGTTCAAGCCCTATCAGAGACCTGACAAAAGCAATGCTAAGCCAGCAGCTTTCTAGTAACCAAAAAACTATTGGTATTGATACAGCCTTCAAAATTTTAGGGTTCACACAGATCTCAGGTTAAACCTTGAGAAGATAAAGTGTGTCCTTTACTGTGAAACCCCAGAAAACCTCAGCATTCATGTGGGGCTAATCTAACTAAATTATTATATAACTGCCAGAGGAAGGGTCAACCAGGATTATCACTGAAGGAAATTCTGATTTATCTCTTTCTGTTCTATTCCGATTCTTTTATGCCATATCCTTATTAAAAGCACTCACTAGCAGTGGGATCATCTTAGCCACGCAGAGTTAGACTACTGGTCACAGAATAGGTTTTAAAAAGGTGTCACTAGCACAGGAGCACAGGAGATAAGAGCCCTGAAGAACCTGAAGGTTCAGATATTTGTCAGAACTCCTGACAGGAGATATTGCCCTCTGAAACTGCAGCATTAATGCATTTATCAGAATATACAGAACTGAGAGAGAATGTATTTGGATCTTTTGGCTGGCTTGGCAACTCAAAGAGTTCTACATGGTCCCATACATTTGTGTGCAAGTTATTTCATTAAAGTGTTCAGATGTCTGTAAACCATTATATAACTTTTTGCTGCTGATCAAATACTGGAAAAAATAAAGGCACTTTCAGTGGGATCATATTCCTGACAGTGATACTCCAGGTTCTTCTACTAAGTATCCTCTCACTAAACACAGCTAGGGCAGAATTGCACTGAGCAGCAGAGACAGAATTCGGAAACCCAAAGGATATACACCAAATAGTAGTAAAATTCAGTGGCTCCCAACTCACTGCTGTATGTTGAGATCAGCTCTAACCTCCAGGCATTTCCACAGCAATACAGCAATGTTCACAGTCCAGTATTGTCAAATAACTTTAGAAAAAAATATAAAAGGGGTCACTTAATCCTGTCCCTGCTGTCACACCTGTGTGATTTCTCAGAGTCCAGTGGCAGCCTTCCCATGGAACCTATTCATGATTCACTGTCCTCAGTGTTAACAGAAGGATTTTCAGAGTCTCCCACACTTAAATTTAATGCCATTACCCTCTGCCTCATCAACACCTGTAGGTCTCAGAACTGGAGACGTGTCTTACTTCACCTCTCCACTGACACCTAATAAGCAACAGTTCTTTCATTGTTTACAACACTTGTAGCTGTTGCACTCAGCCAAATTCTGTTTTCCCTATGCCTTTCAGGGAATGTGATGCTCAGAACTGAACACAGCCCTTATCACTGCAGAATATGCAAGAACCCTTCACGCATCTCACCCAGCACCTGCCAGCTTAGGTATTACATTATGCAACACCCACCAGGACTCAGGGAATGATTTACACTTCTGTCCTCCAAAACTGAGGCCCAAATCTATTCTCAATCCATAATGACAGCAAAATGTTATGAGCTACAGGTATTACAGCTTCTTGCACTAGGTTCACACAGGTTTATTTTACAAAGGCTTACTGCATGCTGCAGTAAATTTGCACCTTCTGCAACGTTCAAAACCAGTAATTGTCAATCCACACTGAAAAAAAGAAAAGATTCGGCATCTAGAAATAAGGCACATTTGGAGCAGCATGTAGATTTGTTAATGTAGCAAAGCATTAAAAGAAAGTCTTCAAGGGAACCACTCCTATTAAACTAGGCACATGCATAAAGAGTTTGTTGGGATGGTAGAAGAAAATAAGAGGCAGAGTTACTCCTGCATTTCCTAATGTTTTTATGTACCTTGGTCAAGAGGCTTAGGAACAATATGGGGCAAGTCACAGTCAGGGACAAACTTGAGAGACACAGTGTGCCCATTTATAAACATTTCTAACTACACCACGCTGATTTGTCAAGTTACTTGAGTTACTGTAAGAGATTCATTTATTACCTGTCCATTTTGACCTAAAGAATGCAATTCTCCATACACTTACCACCATGTCTAACCATGCATCAAAATCAATAATTCCATTAATAAAATTAGGTCTAGTTTTCAGTCATGTCATATTCTTGCACATCATCTATTGTGGGCATCGCTTTCATGTTGACGAGAAAAACACAAGGGCTTTATTGTATTTTTTTCTGCCAATTAAATTAGCACCCCACAAATACGACTAATACATCAATTAGGCAATATTATTAAAAGCATTTCAAATAAATAAAAATCAAACCCTGCATATTCCAACTTCATGTGCATACATATTAAGAGGAAACTTTGTAAGTTCATAAGATTCTATCCAGTACAACCCTGCTAGTGTATTCCCAGTATTTATTCTAAAGGTGGGGTATAAGAAAAAGGCGCTTTGTAGAAAGGTAAAAGTATCAAGAACAACCTTAGTTCAGCCAGTGCAGCAACAGAGGCTATGCACGTTCTGGACCCACCTGCTGTCTGTCCCATGCTCCCATCCTGCAGGCATGAGGCCACAGCAGCAGGTTGCCAGTCAGATTATTCTGTAACCCATTTAAATCTGATTTCCTCTTTAATTAATAATGGGAAGATGATAAAAATGTTCTTTGGTGTCTAATTTAAAATTTATTTCTGAAAGCTTAATTTTTCAATATTATATTTCCTTTTTCTTCCAGTTCATTTAGTGCTTTTTTTCTAATTGAGGAAATTCAATTAAATTCTGATCACTGGGAGTTTATTAAGCCTTTTCTCTGCTGAATTAAAGAGTATGTTCCTTTGAGATACTGATATAAAAGCAGACCTATATTTCAACAGCTCAGAGCACAAGTTAAATAACACCAGGACAAAGTGCTTACCACACATAAATAAATCCACAAGACCGTCCAGTTGGCACTGAGGGGCAACATTGAAGCCAAAAAGTGTTTTTCAATAAATTCTACTACAATTATAGAGCAATAGAGTCTGTGGTCGCTCTCAGCAAAAAACAATATAACAAAGGCACAGTTAGGCAGCAAAGGCTATCAAGACTTCTTCTGGAAGGAAGGGCCTTCTTGAAATTTGAGCAGATTAATTCAGGCTCTGTGTGCACATGGATATGGGCTGGTCAAACACAGGGATTTGAATCACTGTTTTTCAAGATTTCTGTTTTCTTCCCAGTCTTGCACTACACTCACAAATTACTTCCATGTGTTTTTATTTTAATTGATCATGGCAGTGTAAAATGAATTGTAAAGAAATTAAACTAAAAATGCGTACATGACTTATTCAAGCAACCCTACAGCTGCATGTAAATTGTGTGATTAAGGAAAAGCAATTAGAAGACCACACCTGAGAAGCAGGATCAGAAAACTCTACGTTGAACACATTTAAAGAAAAGCACTAGGAAGCCACATTTGGAAAGGATTATCAGGAAGCTGTCTTAATTAAGAAAAAAGTCCCCTAATAAAAGTCAACAAGGGGTAGGGAGGCAAAAATGACTGCATAAGCGCCTAAAAAGTACTTCCCAGAGATAGAAACCCAGACTTAAGTTCTGGTGGCCATGGCTAAACAAGTGCATAAGCAAGTTCAGCCAGCACGTCTGGGCTACACTTTCTTCAGATGTGAGTGCTCCATCTCCCCTCACTCACCTGATCAGTGCCCACCTCCCACACAGCCACGCTGGACCATGGCATGCAGACAAGGATAGAACAAAGCTTGGAAAGGGAGAAGGTCCCCTTATTCACCCTGAGTCCCTGCTGTGTTGAGTAATTTCCAAATATAGAAGAGGCAGAAGGTCTTTTCCCTCAGGAGTTTGAGCTCTGTATGAAGCAAAGCAAGGCTGGACAAAACAGTGGTACAGAGCTATATCTGCAATCAGCCAGAAATGTCAGCTATGACAGTCATAGATGGAGAGGACTGATCAAAAATAAATTACCTTGACACATTTAACACAGCCAAATCCCAAAAGTTAAGAAATGAAGGAGGAAAAATAAAATTTGCATATTTACTGCATTCTTCTTGAAAACCACATTATCATACATGCAGTCATGCATTCCCAAGTAGAGAGCACTACAGACAGCTGCCTTAATCTTCAGTGGTAATTTAATAATTAGCTGTATTTGTTTTGTAGATGGGAAGGTAAACTAAGAATATTAACACTCCAAGCATGTATAATTAAATTAACAGTCAATTGATTGCATCTTTCCTATTCCCTTGGAAAAATGGCAGTGTTCAAATTAGCTGAACAAAGTTGTGGTGTGTGTCTCTCCCATCAAGATGCTATAATACAGTTCAATACTTCCCAGCTTCACTTCTCTTACTCCTGCTGTGGATAGAGGCCACCAGCCCTCCCCAGCAATGATGGAGAGAGCCAGAAGAGGACCCATGACACTGTAGGCCTGTCTCCAGGTGGAAAACTGAACAGATCATTTTCCAATACAAAATGAAGTGTTATTTACAGCGTGTGTTGCTGTTAGGCTGTCCTTGGTTTCTGGGAGATCCGTTTCACAGCAGCCACAAAATGCACTGTCCCAGAAGAGGAATTAGTAGGGCTGGGACACAAGAGAAAGTGCACAACACGTCTCCCAAGATGAGAAAAACTTTAGTTTGAGAATTTGTATTTCACCTCTCTCTCAACTTCTCCATGACATTATTTGATTTATTCCAGTGCTGCCTCAAGTAAGCTCACAGCTCTGCTCTAAAGTGCAAGCTTTTCTTTTCAGCTGGGAAATAAGAGTGAAAACTGGCATTCCCCACATTTTTACTTATGCCTTTTGCATCCCCTTAACTTCATTTTTCAGCTGGAATATCAGTTATCAGCTTAAAATAATGAGCTGATAATGAATTCCAAAAACTGCAACCAGACCCATTACACTGCACTCTAAACTCATGTTTCTCCTCAAATCATGAAGACTGACCTTAATGTTAAAGTGGCTTCATGTGACTAATTACAAGATTTCTGACAGAAAAGCAGATGTGTTATAGTTCAGTTTTCTTGCTTCTAAGCAGCTTTCAAGTGTTTAGGCCACATACTGGTGTTGCATTTGAATGTACTAAATTAAGCCATGTATCAGGGAAGACAGATAACATTAAATCATTAAAGTTCTCAGTTGAGATGCATAAAATATCAGGAAAAAAAACCAAAAACAACAACACGGTAGGTCTGGGCATAGAAAATGTAGGTCTTTTGAATAAAAATATCTCCTTGACTCAAACAGGCAAGTGGCCTGAGCAGGATGACGAGACCAGTATCAAGTTGCATTCTCTTTCCTCCTACTCCCACAGCACTTTCCCATCAGCTCAGGGCACATACTCCCCACCACTCCTGAGTATCACAACACACATCTCCATTTCCCTGTCCAAGGCAGTCACACCTCTGGCTGAGCCAGTATCAGAATCTGGGCAGAGTAAATCAGTTTTCCCAGCAGAAGCTCCCAGTAAAGTTTACAAGCTCCCCAGTAGAGCTACAGAGTGCAGGAGTACAGGGCACCAGAAGGCAGAGTCCCCCTGAATAAAGGATGTAGGAACACAGCATGCAGCCAGTTACCATCTCACCAGTATGTGCTCAAGCAGACAGTGGTTCACATCAAAGTGTACAACAAGGATCCTCTGAGAAGTAAGCCTTTAAATGGAACTTAAGCTGGGGAAATAGAAATTCAGGTCACCAAATCAGTAGTCATTTGTGAGGACTTGGCTGTTAGACATTCTACCTCTAGTTCCTATCCTACTTATCATTAAAATATTCAGGTGAACTCCAGTAGAGGAATAATGATTGGTACTCCTACACATATAGCTAGATATCTACGTTTTAAGTATCCTACTCAACCCATTCAAGGGATCCACTCAGATTTGTATGAGATTTACTTGAATGAGGCTCTTGGCCCTTTAATCTCATCAAAATAGATGGCAGCTTTCAAGAGATTTGAAATGCATGGGAACTTCTACAATACATCAAGTTTCCAGGGGCTGCGAAGGCTGAAATATGTGCTTTTAATTTACTCTGAAATGCAATGCTTTCTAGATTTTTTTGAGCGGTTTCTGCTTCAGAAATCAACGTCTTTCCATCTGCTTGCTTGTTTTAGAGAAAAATGATTAATTTGGGCTGGCTTGTTACTAGTGAAGTGCATGCAGAATTAAAATGCTGTCTCTGCCATCGCCTGGAGTTGCACAGGCTGTTTGTACACCCTAGTGGGGGAAGGATGCCAGCACATGGAGCCCCGACAGGATCAGCAGCTCTTCCATCAATAAACAGAATATTGACACTGTGATGCAAAATAACCACCGGGGCACACCTGCAACATCAGATTTTAATGTCCAAACTGTGGTGAACGGGTTTGTGTGGACTTGAAAAAGCAGCACCGAGGTCTGAAGACAGCAATATTAATTTACATTTGAAAACATGCACAATTGTCATTCCTTAAATCCCTCTTTCTTACATCTCCCACAAAGGCTGCAGAAAATGTGCTCCTCAGTATGCAGCAAGCATGATCCTTCTGATCATATCACCACTATAGCCATTTCTTTCTTCATCACTGCAGTTTGTTGTTTCATTTCCTCAGAATCCACAGAACATGAGAGTAACTCCTACTTACGTGAGTAAAATAATGCACCACTACATTCCCCCGGAAACAGAAGCCCTACACAACTGAATTCTTGCAAAAATATAAATTAATAGTAATGGAAATGTCAGACGATTAGTCACTCAGTTTCTATTCAAACTGACTTCCAAACTGACATTTGTCATTCATCACAAAAGAAACACAAAGATAGCTTCAAGTTGAAAAAACTCTTCCATACTTCTCCATGAAAACACACATCACAGCAACAAATTCTGCAATTACAATTTATCTCTGTTCATACACTACTCCATAAAGAATGTAACAATCTATGGAATTTTTTTCTCCTTTTCACGTAATTGTTATAATTTTTAAACAAACGCACACAATATGTACATTATATTATCATAAGGTTAAAATTAGCTCATTTAGTTTACTCAAACTGAAGTTTAATTAAATACTTTTACTAAGATAATTACTGTTACATGATAAGTGAGTGGGGTTTTTTATAATTTCATGTTGCTATTATAGCCTTAAGCTTCATCTGTAGTTCTATATCTCTAGTACAGATACATGGTTTATCATTAATTTTTTCCTCCTGTAATAGAAATAAATGTCAATTTACTGGACATCATACCATAATTCCTTTTCAACACTTCAGTGTAGACTTGTCTATTTCATCTATGCTTAAAATAAAAATAGAAGCAGCTTGAAAATCAGGTCTAAGTTTACCACACCTGTGGTACCTGTGGGGTCCATCAGTCAGTCTGTCCTTACCCCAACATGTTTTGGACTTATGTGAGTCTCAACCAAATTTGGCAACGAATCTCCCATCTTTTGTAGGAAGGATCAGCAGAAATGCTACTGCTGAAAAAAACTCCTCATCCTCAGGGTATGGAGCCCCAGGAGAACAGGCCCCTGTGGTGTCACTGCTCATGGAAATAACTGCTCAGTGATCTCAGCACAGCCTGGGGACTGCCAGACAAATGACTACAAGTAGTTCCCCTCCTCATGGGCTTTTCTTGACCACCTATTGCTGAAAACTGCAAGCTCTTCCACGGTACAGATCAGTAACTGCTTGCAGTTGGATATTTCCAAGGCACAAATGTTTACTTTCATGTCCTGAATGAAGATTTACTGCATGGCAGGAGAGCTGTTGATCCAACCACTTCCATTCCACTCCACTCCCCTGTGGCAGCTGGGTCTCACTGAACCACCACAGGTTAAACCTTCTTTCTTCACGTGCATAAAACTTTTCACATCAGGCAGCAGAATTTATGAGTAAAGATATTTTTTATGGTTCTAAATACCAGTCACTAAGAAAAGCATTTAAAAAATCATTTTCACGTACAATCTTCATGTCACCCATTGTCTCCCTCTGCACACACAGGTACATTCCACAGAATGGGTGGTCCTCTAAGCAAATAGAATACCATCAAGGATAGGTGATTTTCTGGAAGTTTTTTACATCCAATCCTTAAAAGAATGAACGGGGAAATTGAAAAGAAGAAACAGCCCCTCCCCTCATGTAGTTGGAAAACACAAAAAATGGGATTTGTTCATTTGGATTTGTTCTAAATAGGCTTAAAAAAACAAGGTGATAAATAAAAAAGTTATTACTTTTTAAGCTCCAGTTAAATGTAGATAAAAATTAGTATCTATGAGGAAATGACTACATAAATCCAAAGACACTGACAGCCCCCTCCCATTCACCATAAAATTGGTGGAGCTCCAACACAGTACTTCTCAGTCCTCACAAATTGATAAATTAATACACCTTCCCAATTCTTTTTTATATTACAGAACATTGCCATATCTTAAGTGACAAGACAGCATTTGAAAACACTTTTGTCCAAAATGAGTAATTTTTTTATCTGTCTTTTCTAACAGTCCTTAAGATACGAAGGGTGAACATCAACTCTTGTGAGCCTTGCCACAATTCTTTAGAACAGAATTTTTCCCTCAGCTTTGCAAAAGCCAATCTGCTTATAACTTTAACAGGTTTTATAACAAGAGGTAAAGTCAACACTGACAAAGCTGTTACCTGATTTCCCCTGCTTTTAATACAATATAATAACCAACTGGCACAACACAAGGCTTTTCAAAAAGAAACTGAAAATTAGAAACATGAAACTTAAATAATAAAATCATAGATGACTGTTTCCAAACTAACCTAAGAAAAATATTCATTTTATTCTTCCTGAATTAACTCTCTTAACATTTCCTGACATATAGGATCAAAACCAAACCACTACATTTGGGTGCCTTTTATAAACACTAATATTTTCCCTGATGGATATGTATTAAAAACAGCTTTCTTAAATAATCCGGTTTCTCAACATCACCTGTACAGGTTTTTTTCTTTAGAATTTCATCACAACTTAATTTAGACAGGCACTTTTTCAAATTCATCCTATCCTTCACAACCTACAAAACGGTGCCCTCCTTCTATTGGCCTTGATCCACAGTAATATGCTGAAAATAGAGATCCATTTTTCTTGCCAGACAGGGTGGATGGTTATCTGAAGTGAAAAGTTCCACTTCCCAGCATCTTTCATTGAAACTACTGCCTGATAATTATATGGAATAGGAAGTAACCATTCATCAAATCCATTAAAAAAAAAAAAAACCACCACATTTATCATGGTGATTCTCTCCTCCATGAGAACCAAAATTAATCAGCCAAACCAAATTCAATCACATCAAAGTTAAAAAAAAAAAAAAAAAAAAATCAAAGGGGATTAAATGCATTTTCTTCATAAGGCAGAGTGACTGAGGCCCTATAAACGTTACACTACCTTCTGTCAGTATAGGAAGTTATTTTAATCTCATCCTCACAATTCAAGCCAGTATAAGCAGAGTAGCAATGTAAAGTTACTAAAAGTTGTCTGATTCAAGTGGAGGTAACAAGATTTTTCCTTCCCACACTAAACCAATATTTAAAAGAGAAAAGCTTCCATTCCACAAACAAACCCACCTAAATGGACCATAGTAGCTGAAAACATATATGCATACATATGTTTTAACCTGAAGCATCTCCTCGATATAAAATCATCATAACTGCATCAGTGGAGTTGTCAGCTCCCAGGCTGGCAGAGACCAGGGCACCCCAAAGGCTCCACACTCCAGGCTGTGGGTGGGTGCTCAGCCCCCCAGCAGGGCACAGCCCTGGCCCACAGAGGCCATTCCACCTGTACCTCCCTCTCCCCACTGCACAGAGCTCCCTCCCTGCAGCTGCATCACAGCCCAGGATGGCTCTGCCAGAGCCACCAGTGCCACCTGCTCCCCACCACTGTCACCAGGAGCTCCCCACCCCTCCTCCACCACAGGGCTCATCCTGGACTGCATCTCCACTTCATCATTTCTAACCCTCTCCTAAAGTCTGCTGTTAAATTTACTGTCCAGCCACAAAAAGCCACTTTAGAGAAGGTACAAATCCATGCTTTGTACCTATACCCCTAGAGAATACCTTGGAGATAAGTCTATTACTGCCAGGAATGCAGCAACTAAATCTAAGTTCAACACACTATCACCTCCAATTTTCCAGAGGCCTTTTCTTTTTAACCTAAGCCCTTCTCTCTGCCCTTTTTTTCCATCTCTGGTTGTCCTTGTTTGCTGTGCATTAAATAATTCCCACTGGCCTCCACCCAGGAATCCCTCCGACACAAGGCAGGGCATTTACTGTCACTTAGGTGGATCTGAGTCTCAGCAGTACCTGTGTTGTCTCATGTGCTATTTCAGTGGGCTGGTGATGCCCTTAACAGCATCAAGATGCATAAAGTTTGAGAACAGTAATTTTAACCCTTTAAAATCTTAACTCGGTGTTGAAAATACATTTGTGTATTGTTTGCTCTGACAGTGGATCTCAGACCCCTGAAATCCAAATGTCACCTCCTTCCTTACCCTCCCCTACTCATGCTCAGCTGAGGGGTTTGTTGGCAACTGAAAAGCTTTTCACTAATGGACATTTCAGGCAAGAGTTTCCTATCAAAAAAGTAAAGTACTATTATACATCTTTATCTGTCAGGATTGCTTGAAAAACTGAAGTAACTGCCATCAAGGGAGATGCGGCTGCAAGATGTGGGCACAGTGACACCTTTCCCAGTTGAAAAAGAATTTTAAGAATTATAATAACAGCAAAAATAGAAGCAGAATAATAAATGATTTTGCTTTCCCCAAAGCAAAATAATTCATCAAATATTTAAATACATTTGATCATTTATTCAAGACAAATTATAAGAGCATAAGCAAGAGAGTAGCAGGGTGAATTTCCCTTTACTTGAAAAGAACCCTGTAATGTCAATATTTAAAAGATGTTCTTTTTTTCATACTTAATGAACAACTATACATTTACAGTTTAAAATGTCTCACTTTACACTAAACAAGCATCTCAGAAGGAATAAAAGAGTCTTCAAAGTACACTATGAATGAACTTCCACTTCACTGACTACTTGAAGCTACAGGAATAAAAGGTATCTTCAGCTCTCAACCCACATGAATTTATTTTGCTGTAAATCCTCAAACACAAAGATAAGCAGCTCAGTACTGTAGCTGCACATAGCACAAAAAGCTTTTTTTCCAAATGCATTGTTTTACATGATTTTCTAACAGTAACACAAGATATATGGCATCTTTTTGCCTCTTAGCTGAAGAAATGCAACAGGAAGTATTCTAAAAATCTCCCAATTCCCAGCTGAGTTCATGTTTCCAGATTCAGATACAAGAAGTGAAACTATTAGCATCCCTCTAGAAACTTAATACTCTTTGAAAGAGAAAAATGGTGTACAAAAAGAACAACTAAATACATAAAATACACTGTTACCATAAAAGTTCTTGGGTTTTTTTTAAATATCTATAGATATACACACAGACATACAGACTCTTGCTCTGTTACTTACATTGTTTTTGCAGCTTTGTCTCAGATGCAGCAGAGCCAGGGCCCTCCTGCAGATCCAGGAGGATGTTACCTCCCCTCAATCTGCTCTGAAATACAGGTTAGGATTGCCAGGAAACAGCATGAAAGGCCACAGATCTACACCACATCAGCCAGCCCTGAAGACTGCAGATTATTGAGCCAGTAATCTGCAAAATTGGCTATTTACCTGCAGAAAAGTACCATTTCTACAGCACTTTTTAGTTTGCCACTTACAGTCAATATATATCGTCACATTTTACCTCCTGCTTATGGTTGTCACAGACCGTTAACAAAAATTATTGGTGCCCTGACATTCTAGAATAAGTGCAATAAGTCAAAAAATATGCTTGAATTAAAAAAAAAAAAAGAAAAAATGCTTAACTCCTGGAGTTTCAAGTCCAAAGGATTCTGGTTTAGATAATGCTTTCACTTTCCTAGGTCAGGGAAGCATTGGACGCTTACATGGGTTGGATGCTTCTGCTTAGAAATTCATGCTCTGAGCACTAAAAGTGCAGAGTTTTACTGCCTTTAAATGAGGAAAAGCTATTAAATTGTGGTAATTTTGAGTCAAACAAATGACACCTATTTCAGGAACATTTGGGCACATACTCTGCCTTGAGTCATAGTGCTCTACTTATATTCAAATAAGCTCTCTTAAACTGAATAATGCACAAGTTAAAGTGACTTACTGACCTGGAGCTTACACGGTCACAAAACTCAGAATAGCATGTCCCTGAGGATCTATGCATTCAAATCATGGGAAGCTTTACATCATAGGACAATTTCTGCCATCTACACTCCACTACACTGAAAGCCTGCAAGAAACTCCTTAGCACAGACTTTATAAGATACAGAGTACAGGAAAAATTTCTATTAACTTTTTGCTCTACAATGCTTTGTACCATTCTTTCGCAGATTGTGTTTAATTTTGGAGAATTGTTCCCTGTACTCTTTGTCAATTTCTCTGTATTTTACAACTTTAGAATGAAACAAAAGTCTTAAGAAAAGAAAACCCTCGTGCATCACTGTAGTCACAGGGGTGCTTAATTCACAAACATTTTAGAGGGAGGCTTTAAACATTCTGATGGATTTTCAGTCATTTCAATGTTAATTTTAGTGCTTCATCCAAAACAGAAGCTCCCCAGACCACACAAGTAATTATTTGTTGACACTGGATTCTTCTCCTCACTTTCATTCCTCAGTGTGCAGAGGTAATTTTGAGAAGTTCATGTGGCATTGGTGGGTTGGGTTTTTTTTTAATGCACGAACAATAATAACTCATAGTTTTAAGCAACTTTTGGGAGATGGGACCAGTTTTCCAAAGGCAAGCTTACAGTTCCTATAACAGGATTATCTGTACCTTTCTCTCGACAAAAATACTGCTCACAACAGGTGCCAGCAGAACACCCCACTGGGTCCGGTACCACCCAGCCCGCTGGGACAATTACTATGCAAAACATTCTCCAAAAGAGGATTTCACTCACAGATTTGTTACACTGCAGAGTCTTGAGAAGTTCTGTTGTGTCCCAACCTTACTGATACTATTCGGAACCTTTTTCTTTTACCTGAAAGGCTTTTGTGTCACCAACACCAACCCAAGCTGATTCAGCCAGGAAAGTTTTGAGCCTGAATATGATGGACCATTAGAAGTTAATTTTGTTCAAGGCTGAGCAGGATCCGTTCTAGTCTGGTAAACAGTAACATAATTGCAGCCAAAGTTTACTTTTCATTCAGGAAGAGATATGCAGTCACAGAAATATTCCATACAAACTATAATTAGATGATATTGTATAAGTCAAGCTACTTGTGGAATAATTTAGCAAAGCCCACTGTTAATATTTGAGCCTTATGTTTACTTATTGTATTGTTTAATTGGCCATGAGGTATCAAGTCTAATATTGGCTCACAGTTTTCTACCTCCTAACAATTCTTTATAGCCAGAAAAATACCAATGCATTTCTACTGAGTAATAAAAACACTGCAGCACTTCAACTGTGATTCATCTACCCAATATTAATAAGACTGCCACTGGAATATTGTTTTCTAGAAGAGTTATCGTATCTTTTATCAAGAGTTTCAAACAACTCAATCCTTGTAAATATTTATATAATTTGCTAAATGGAAGTGGAAATAGATTTTTTTCCAGTACAATGGACTTAATTACCATGATAGAGACGCAGCACATACGTGAACCATTCACTTACAAACTCAGTAAGAACCAAACATTCCAAACAGGCAATTAATCAAAGTCATTCTGAATTAAGTCAAGGCAGTTTGTGTTATTGTTGGAGATTCATTTAAATGTCTTACATGTGTGTATCATATTCACAGTAAGTGATGTCAAGTATCTTCTAAATATAAGTGTTATTGTACTTATATATAGTAGATTTTGCACACCATCATTGATTAGAATACAGACTAATATATGAAGACCAAAATAATTTGGGCAGAGAGAGAGTGAAATTGAATTCACATCCAATCTGCTGAAAAGGAATTTCCATTTGAATCTAAACTCCAATTCACAATGCATAAACTATGGCTATTTATTACAGTGTTGTGTCATTTGTCACTTCTATAGAATACACCACATTTTCCAGGCTATAAAATGCCTTAAAATTATGCAGCAATGATGTATGTTATCATTATTTTTCTCTGCCAATGTTTGGATTACATTCAGCAGTTCAAAACAGGGCTGATTTATAAACTGAATAAAAAGCAACATCCTTCAACGGTGTGTGTCTATAAAAGCTTCATTTACTTCCTGATTCTAAATGCTACATTCAAAACAAATATTTGATCAAATTAAATTCAGAACATCTCACTGCACTGGACTGATGGAAGTAACTGCAGAGGCTGCTGAAAGAGCATAACTCTGCAGTAAACACTTCAACAGGAGTACAGTGCTGCCAGCAGCTGGCAACCAAATTTCACTTACAGATTCTCATTCAGAAAGTAAAAAACACAGCCACCATTGAAAGTCTGTATAGCAGGCTCTGACACCAACAGCTTTCTAAATACAGGAATTCCTAAAGAAAGCTATCCTTTAGTAGTCAATTTACACTTCAGTCACTCTGAATATTTCTTTCCTTCAAAACGACTTTGATGATCTGATAACCTCAAACTTGTGAGCTGTGTTTCACTTCAAAATTATCCCAGAGGGTCACTTTACATTGTAGTAAGGAAGAAAACAATGAGGCTCTAGACAAATGTGAAAAGTTTATTAGAAAAAACTGCTACCTAAGGAGTGCAACAGGAACTCGTAAGGTCTGACAAATCCCCATAGATGACTACAACCCCAGAGAAAAGGTAACAGAGTTGATTTAATAGCACATTTCCTCCCCCAGAGAAGTCATAACAAAGATACAAATACCCAGCACACATTCACTGCCCTCGCTGACAGCTAAAACTGCTCAGTTTGGTGTTTTGCCATTTGGGGTGGTTTTGGTAGCCCTGCAGCAAATTACTGCCACAACCTCCACATCACGCCTCGGTACTTGGGAAGCCTGGGATGCATCCTTCAATCACAGCTGGACCAGTGCAACCATTGCATTCTTTTCCCTGAAAACAAACTGTTTCTCTTGTTTTCATTTGAAACACCACACTGCACATCAAGAAAGTAAAGTGTCAGCAAAAATACATAAGCTTACAAAGGAACCATACTTACAGCAAAATTAATTTAATCGTCTTCACGTGCTACCAAGGATAGTTATTAAATTATCCACTTTACTCAATTACAAAACTGAGAATGGTGGATGAAATACACCATACAGATAAGGATGTTGGACCCTAATAACATTCACCCAAGAGCACTGGGTGCCTTCTGAGCAAGGAAAGATTAGCCCACAATTCTCTGGAGACATCTCACACTAGACAGGCTTCCCAGCATGGCTTTCTTCGAATAAAAATGTTTAGACAGGTTCAGAAAGGCACTCCAGAGGAAACATATGTTGTTCCTGGCTCTAATGGATGCTCTGGTAATTAACTTTCACAAGGACCACAGGCATATCATTAAATATTACATTCATCTTCAAACACTTGCTTCTAAATATATTTTTTATACATCAAGGTAAAGAAGAATTAAAATTAATTGTGGCACTTTAAAGCTTGTTTCTCCAACTTGCTACTTGTTCAGCACTTCCATTTTATGGCTATGCCCTTGTTTTGCCTTCTGCCTCCTTGTTGATATGACATTTTTCACAGATTTCTAGGACGACTGAAAGATTTCCAGAGAGCCACCTGCATCTTCCCGAGAGCGCCATAGGGCAGGTGGGGAAAAAGCAAATCTGAACCACACATGTAAAAGGACATGACCCCACAGACCACCACTTGCCAGAAGTGACAGGAGGGTTATGAAGGGACTAAGAAAATAAGGGGGGAAAGAGAAATAGAGAGTATAAAGGTGAAATGAGGAATTATAGGCAAAAGTAGAAGAAAAGGATTGGTAACAAGCTGGGATTTCCACGGCACAAAGATTTCCAAAGAAACAAAATCAGCAGTTGTACTATCACCTCTCCTGAAAGAGTCACACAGGGTGGTGTCAATAATAAATCAGAAGGACAAAAGCAGAAAACAGCATCTTCAGGTTTGGGATGCTCTGCATGAATCAGCTTCACAATGTCGCACAGTTACTGCTATATTTAATAATTTTAACTGAGTTTCCTCAACACCTCATTTTAAAAATCAACCAAAAAAAAAAAAAGCCCAGATAATTTTCTGTCAGTATTTGTCATAGCAATACATTTCAGTCACTCTGCACAGATTCTGGTCTATTCCCAGGCAGACAATTAAATCCCATAGCCCAAAAGTAACACACAAATACTGGTCATCAGGAATGCTATTTGATAACTCCAGTCACCAAAAATACATCATTTTCCTCTACTGCCTCTCCCCATGAACAGTTTGCTGATAACACCAACAGATTTTGAAAGCTATCATTTCTTTACACAAGATTTCACCAGGAAGTGATCCGTGGTAACTACAGAAAGATAAGTGACTTTGGAGATGGAAAAAACCAAAAGAGAATGTGTTGTAGGGAAGGGGTAACCCTCCATCACATCTAAGATAGACAAAATATCTGAAAGATGGGCCACCTTTTAGCAGCAGAGAAAACATTTCACATGAAGACAAGACAGCAAAGTGTGTAATGATGAGATTGAGAGCTGGCAGGATATAACCATCAGGAAAAGAAAATGTATAGCAAGAGGCGACATTAAGAAAGCAAAAAGGCTTTGGAAAACAGAGAAACTGATTTGTTAAACAGAAAAATCCAACATGCTACCTAAGACTACTGCCACAGCATTCAACACCCATGGAAGACTGGGATTATTTCTGATAATGCACAAATAAAGCTGCAGTTTTAACTGGAGAAGGACCTGGCTCTCTGACCCAAAAATCCAGTCACCTAAGGAAAGACTCCTCCTGAAAGCCACAGCCTCACAACAGACACCAAGTGTCAAAGGCAACACCTAAAATGACATTTTGGCAATGAAGAGCCTGTTGCTGGCACAGGTAGAAATGTTCTGCTCTAATGCTCTGCTGCTCTCGCAATTAGATGGAGCCGCAAGCACTCAAGTTGCCTCTCAAGCCAAGCCCACACACAACAGGAAAATGTGAACATTTGGGGACACGTCCCTCACTTCCTCACCTGCCTGGAGCACTAGGAGTAACTCCCAGACTGATTTTTTTATGACCTCTAAGTTACTCTGCTGATCTCCGGGAAAGTTAATCCTCACTCTCTAACCTTCAATAAGGACACAAGCGACAGTAATTTTCACGCCACAAATGAACATAGCTTGAAAGATTTTTATGAGGCAGCAGGATTTCCTAAGGAAATGTGAACAGCTGGGTGGTTTTTATTTACTCAGAAATACTGAGACAAACCTGTGGTCCTCTCAAATTCTGGAAATACAAAGACTCTTCAAAATAATTACAAGAAGTGCTTTTGGTTTTGCAGCTAAATATTTGTGAGATTATTTTTCAGCCTCATAGGCACTAATTTTCAGCAAAATTCAGAGTCAATACACATTATATTACATGCATAAGCCCTATTTTATAGTAAAAACAGGCTTGAATTCAACAAGAAGGATGTTTATACTGATGAAAATCTCATTAAATATGAAAGCCACATGCAGAATGGAAAAACGCTGAATTTCTTTATCTATTAGAAGTGGTGCTGATTGCTTTCAGAGCTGAGAAAAATGCTAGTTTCATGCAGCTAAACGTACACTCCATAATCCATTTATCCCTCACTGGAGTTACAGTCGTTTTCCTTCCAGCAGGCAGGAATTGCACCGTGCTGCCACCGGGAGGCACAGTCAGATCTTACAGTTGGCAATTTCTTCATTTATTTCGGAACGGCCTGTCTGAAAAATCTGACTAAAAGACATGTTCAGCTTTGTTCCAGCAGAAGAGATGAAAAAGTTATTCAGGGATTAAAAAATTCCACATAAAAAAATATGAAAGCAATCCACTGCCAGAGATTTTAGCTATTTCAAGTTGAAGTGTGAATTCAGTTTGACATGATGGGGGCCACCCACAAGAATCTTTTTAATATGGATTTTTTTGTTTGTTTAGTGATGTCCTATAGATGGCTAAAATCAAATACTGCATTAACCACTTCCAGTAGTATAAAACGAAATTTTCTTAATAAAAATACCATTATATTCTGTTAATTGGAGAGCGGAAGATGAATGATCATTTCATTAAAAGCAAGCGTGGAGTTCTTAATTGCAATTTTAATGCTGTCGGCTATAAATAGATCTGAATTCAATAGCAGAAGTGTTGCTGCTATAAATTATTTTGACTTCAATTATGCTTAAACCACTTAGAAAACAAACTATTATTTGATAGAGTGACTTGGTGCAGCTTTTACAAAGTTGCAGCCACTTTAAATTACTTTTCAACTCAAGTCCTTTCCACAGTGTAATAAAGAGGAGGAAAAAGACTTTAAAACGTTTGAATATGAAAGAATAACAAGAATCTGAACACTGTCAGGAATCTCTCACTTTGAGAGAACTGGTTTTTGTGAAACGGATCTATGATACTAAGCATAGGCAAGTACAATGCCAGGCACTGATCTGTGCAGCCGTGGGGTTTGGGGACTGAATACTCACATGGGGCTGAGCTGGCCAGTGGGGTCTGACCTCAGAACAGATGTACCCAGGGTCAGGGTCTGTTTCTTGTTCTGCTCTGCCCTGAGGCAGGAGAGGATGTCTGAAGTGCTCAGGGAGCAGCTGCTGGAGCACACAAGTTCACAGGGAGCCCTGCCAGGAGCCTCACAGAGATTTCAGGTGTAAGTCACACCTGTGGCTCTCTGGAGCCTTCAGAAACCTTGCAATAAAGATGCAATAATGCAGCATCTGAGACTAAAGTGAACTAAGTCAAGACTGTAAAATGCAGCTGTTACATTTTATCACTTTATCAAATACCATTATGATTTAAATAACATAAATATGAAACATAGCTTCCATGCAGAAAGGTAAGTGTGGGTACACAATCTGCTTCAACCTAACAGAAGCAGTGCACTCTTCATTTAGCTAAAACAACTTCAAAAACTGCTTTAATAAATGCCATTAAGAAAATAGGTGGTTTAGGAGAGAGATAATCTAAACATGATTCAAACCAAGTGTGGTACAATTGCTGAATTGCTAAGAAACCTGAGAGCTTAAGTAAGTTATAATATTTCAGGCAAAAGTATGCCAAATCATCTTTTAAGTAGAATAACCAATTGCTATAGAAGAGAAAAGCTAAAGAAAAAAATATTAGGCTATCAGTTGGAAGTCTCCCTGCGTAGCAGGGAGCAAGTGATCTGGACTAGTGTTTTCAAAAATTTATCTAAATAAATATGAAGAGAGACAGATTGGCAGCCATCTGCAATTCACGACAACATCCAGACGAGTTAAGCACTTAACTTCCATCACAGTCAGCAGGAGCTGGATGCTTAATGTATTTGGATGCTTCAGAAAATCACATTAGGCACCTAAATGTGCAAAGTGCATAAATATCTTTCATTTTACAGCCTTTAGTTTTCAAGTGCCTTGGTCCTACAGTTCTCAAATGGGAATAACTGGGTTTGCCTAATACACAGGGGAACAGGAAAAAGCAAGGAAGGCTCTGAGGTGTTTGGACCCTGCAGCAGTGGTGTATAAATGCCATGGAGGAAGGACAGACTGAGGGCAGAAAGGTGATGGATGAGAGGGTGCTGCCAATAACACAACACAGAACTACCATTGTGCAGTCCCAGCCAGAGAGAAACCAGACTCCAGAGGGTAAATGGGAATTTTTTAGCAACTTATTCAGAACATACAGCTGTCAACTTATTCCTATGAAATCACCAAGTGAAAATAGCCATTGTGAAAAGTGCCCTCCTGTCCCTTTTCATGGAAACAAAATACAGGTGCTTCAGTACCCTTCACCCTGTTATCAATCTGTTCTGAATCCCTCCTCACATGGTCTACAAATTCAAGCATTTGTCTTTTGCTTTAACATCTGTATAATTCTCTTCCAATCTGACAAGCTCTCCATCCCACTAACAGTAATAACCAAAAAGGCCACCACCCACCCACACCTTCCTCTCAAAGTCTAAAAAGGCAACAAACAAAACTGTAACAAACTTCAATCTGAGTATCAGGAAAATCATCCCGACTAAAAATAACAGTCCCAAGGGAAGAAGACACAGCTTCATTAAATTTTCACTAAAGTGCTTAATATTCCATTTACTGGTATATTGAGGAGGAAAAAAAAAAAAAAACTATCAAAAAATAAAATCACATGCCTGGATAAGCTCAGTCTAGAACTAAGGAGGAGATAATGAAACTAGTAATAAATATATAGTGGCACACTTCCTGTCCAGTCAGGAGAAGGACTAGGGTTAGAGGCCTTTTCAGTTTCTAGATTCTGTAATTGTCATGACAAATATGCCAAAAGCTTTAGGTTGCCATAGTTAAAGTATCTGAGATGAAATTAACTTATGCACTTAAA
This sequence comes from Picathartes gymnocephalus, assembly GCA_013390045.1. NCBI lineage: Eukaryota > Metazoa > Chordata > Aves > Passeriformes > Picathartidae > Picathartes > Picathartes gymnocephalus. The sequence continues at coordinate 21,123 of WEKY01040947.1, forward strand.
TTGTCCAGTAGTGTCTTAAGTATAAAATCAATCCAATCAGTAACTCACAAAAAAATCAATTCTGCGTACTCGAGAGCAGGCAGGTATCCATTACACAGTAATTGTTACACAGCTGCTACAAATGCTCAATAAAGAAAAATTACCTTGAAAGCCCACACTTAAAGCTCATGTGTTGCACAACACTGAATGAAGACTTCTCTTGGTAAGCTTTTTTTAAGTAGAAATTCCATGAAAACTATAATAATGTTTTAGGGTGCTCATCACAGTAGGCATGATGGGCCACCTCTGCTGACCTCAGAACTGTCCAGCAGAATACATCCTGCTTGGAATAATTCAGGGGACTGCTGAACCCCAAACCCAGGGCCATCAAGTATGTTTGATGGTGGGATAGGGAGTCACAGGTCACTGCAGGTGAGCAAGTGCACCCACACAGTTTTATAGTTGAGCAATTTCAAGATTTCCACTGGATATTTAAAACCATTACAGTAGCAGCCGTATGTGTTTTTAAAGACCTTGATACAAGCTTAAGAAACCTGGCTATTACTCCAGAAAAAAAAAAAATCTCTACTGTGGTAAGTCTACATGGGGATGCTTTGGCAAAATATGTAACATTTTTCCCCCATGGTTTTTACTAGCTTGAACATACTTTCTCCCCATTTGATTTCAGTCGTCTGCTTTCTTCCAAAAACAGAGGAACATTTATGTTCATCTTCCCTCTCTGCTCCTGCCAGCAGCACTATATCAAAGCCAGGAAAGCACATCGTAAATAAATGCTATTATTGCAAGAACAGTGCAAAAAACACTGTTTCAGTTCAATGACCAAAAAAGATGAAAAATTAATTTCAGGTCATCCCAAACCGAACAAGGCCTTCTGGGCCAGCAGGTTTATTCCTCTAGAGCTTCTTAGTTTTGCATTTTCAGCAAATTCGCTAAGTACACTCATAATATTTATGTCAAGGCCATTAATGAATATATTAAACAAGTCTGAAGCACTCCAATTTTTTTCCTGACCCATTTATTATAGAGTAGAATGGTTCAGGTTGGAAGGGACCTTAAAGATCATCTTGTTCCAACCCCCGTGCTGTGGACAGGGACATTGTCCACAATCCCAGGGTGTTCCAAGCCCCATCCAACCCAGCCTTGGGCACTTCCAGGGATGAGGCAGCCACAGCTTCTCTGGGCAACCTGTGCCAGTGCCTCCTCACCCTCACAGGGAATAGCTTCTTCCTTGTACCAAATTTAAATCTAGTCTCAATTTAAAACCACAACCCCTTGTGCTGTCCTGATAAAAAGTCCAGATGTTACCACCTGGACTGGCCCACTAGATCAGCCCACCTGGCAGCATTACTAGGGGGAAGCTTCTAAATGTCTGCCATATCAGTAACACACACATATCACTGCAACTTAAGTTATATACCTATTTTGTTAGTTTTTTCACTCAGTGCAAGCTGGACTTACAATTGCCTTTTCCTCAATCCACAGCATCAGGGCAGAGGATGAGCTGTCCCAGGCAATCTGTGGTCACACACCCTGGCCAGTTCCTGCCCCAAAGCTGAGGAGGGGACAGTGTTTCCTGAGGGTCTCCTCTTGCTTGCCAAAAACAGTCTGAGGCACACTGAGCACCGAGGATTTGCCAAATTCCTGAGCTTTGTGTCACTCTCCCCAGTGAGCCATGCCGGCAGCGTGGGGCTGTGGGGACCCTGAGGGAAGGTCAGTTCTGCAGCAGCCCCGCTCCCAGGACACCCCTGAGTCACCTCAGGGAAAAGGTGCTCCAGAAAGGGCAAAAGGCTGCCCAGCAGGGAGGGGGAAGTGTCAAAAGCAGCCCTGTGGCACCTGGGTCAGGCAGGGCAGCAGCTCCAGGGGCCTGGGTGGGTATTCCCCGACAGGGGCCATCAGACACTTCTTGGGGCACTGGGTCCATGGAGGGCCCCAGCTGCTGACTGAAACCCCCCGTGGGTGCTGCCCTGGTGTTTGTGAACACAAAGGGTTTGGGGATGAGAGCATTAAAGGGCAGCCCAAAGCTTCCCGTGAGCTCTTACAGGAACCCTCTGATCTCAATTAGGAAAAAACATTCATTCAGCTAATATTCAAATGAGGTGATGAGCTCCCAATGGAGATTAACCATGTAAATGCTGAATTTTCTTTCCTCACCCTGCCTCAAAGGTAAGAACAAGGAAGTAGGTTCCTTACTTTGTTCACCCCATTAGGTTTTTGTTCTTGCACACAAATCAAAACATTTTCTTCCCTGAAAATACTGAAACACTGTTATTTAAACTGTTCACTTTTTCACTGGCATTTGTTAATTCAGCTGAAAGTAAGGAATATTTCATGAATTTATATCAAAGAAAATCTGTTCAACCACCTTTTACATACTTTCACTGAGCTCATTCTTCACAATCAGCTAAATTCTGGGTAAGACAAATACACATATGGTACACCAGTCTAGAGCTTCCTACAAAACTACACTGAAATTGTTGCAGACTGTAGCTATACTAGAGCACTACAGAGAAGCTTTGTCCTTTCTTGGCTCCTAGCAAGTACCAATCATAAAAAAAATTTATTTCTAAGCCTCAGAAATAAAGAGCAGCAGATAAATTTACTGATATCTGGATTTATCTGGATTTGCAGAGAGTCAGGTGTCCTACACCAGAACAGCAAACACCTGTGCCTGCCCTTCCCTGAATTATTCTATAGCTCAGAGTAAAATTAACATTATATTATAGGTTGCAGCAGAGTTGTGGAAAAAATACTGAGATGGAAGCGTTCACCTTTGGAACTAAAGCAAAAGTTGGAGTTTTCAGTAAATCTAATGTTCAACTCTCTTATCTTTTTATATGACCCACAACAAAAAAAAACCAGACACCTTATCTCTTTAGCAGCCAGATAATCTTACTTGGCTTTATGAGAATTTTTTTCTGAGCTGGAAGCATCAGGTTTTTATATAATAAGCTGCCCTTGTTATCCTCCTTATCATAGGCCTCTGTAAGATACCACAAAGAACTGGATTTTTCCCACTACATCTTAAACATATCAATATTAGTGACAGAAGTTTAGCTTAGCTACCAGAAGTCATATTCCTCTATCACTACATTTTTAAATGACACCCAGCCTCCACAATCTACATTCACAGAATTCTAAGCACACTTAAGCTAAAAATTATTTGCATAGTTGCATTTAAATTGGTTATTTTGTCCCACTTCTAGTGCAGTATCAAAAGACAAGGAATTTCACCCAAACAAGCCTCAAGTATCATAACAACAATCTCCGTCCCCCCTACTCTGCACTACAATAGCTCCTACCTCAAGCATGTCCACACTAAGGTATTTTTCCCAAGCAACTAGAGAAGAAATCTTGAAAGAAAATCTGGACTGCCTACACTGCATTTTCTAGGTTATTTTGCTTGAGCACAAACAAAAAAAGAAATTTCAAATAACTTTGGGAAAGCTACTGCAAAACAAAAAAATTTGAATCTGGTCTAACACACAGTGCTATGAATCAAGTACTTTCATTGGTACCAGCTAAGATAAAACAGAGAAAAACAAAACATGAAAAGTCATTTGAAACATTTGCTCTGTACCTTAGAAGACCACATATGTTCACTCAAGCAGGTCTAACCCAGGCAGCAAGAAGTATCCCCAGATATCCCAGGAATTCTCTGGTTCAAGGACGGTTACGATGGAACCTGAGAACTTTACACCAAATTATCAACCACGTTAGCAAAGCCGCCCACCAGGAGAAACTACTCTTGGCAAGCAGACCTGGAGGGAAACGGCAGAACACCCTCAGAACAAGGTTATATACCTGGCTTGCAAGGTGATCCTCATTAGCAAATTAAACTGATGTGGAACAAGGCAGGGAGCAATCCTCTGATGGGCACTCCCTGATTAGGTACAGGAGGAGAGATGGCTAATTAAGCACGGTGCTAACACCTGGGTACCACAAATGCTGTGCAGTCAGAAGGTAACTCCTTTTTACTGATGCCCAAACAGAATGGAAAATAAATACATGCTGTCATGGAGGAAGTACACACGTATTCTTTGCATATGAAAAGTACTTTACATCACTTGTTAGCCTGTCATTTGACAAATTAATTAATTTTTCAAGGCATAGTCCAGTCTCCTAAACATTAAATCATATTTTTTCTGCCAACAATCACAGATCAAAGGTTTAACTAAAGATTTAACAATGAAACAACTCTTACAGCCACACCACTGAATTTTCAGCCAAGGGCATTATTTTTATCATTTGATTGTGCATGAATTTGAACTATAATTTGTGGGCATCAGATCCTTTTTAACTGCTTAAATCAAAGCCTGTACTCTGCAATGAAAACTAATCTAAATACAGTGACAAAATGTATCATGTTTGGTTGGACAATCTTATACATTGCTTTGACCTCAATATGCAATACTTATTCACAGTATAGCATAAAAGAGCAATTTTACTTTTTCAACTTTAAGAACATTCTGGAGCAGTTTAATCAAGGCATCCCTCTAAATTTCCAGGTGAAAGTTACTTAAAAACTTGAAGAGTAATTAATTGAAAATAAATCACAGAATCTTATAATGGTCTGGATTAGTGGGAACTTTAAAATTCAGTTCTAATCCCCTGCCATGGGAAGGGACACCTTCCACTAGACCAGGTTGCTCAAAGCTCTGTCCAGCCTGGCTTTGAACATTTCCAGGGATGGGGCAGCCACAGCTTCTCTGGGCAGCCTGTTCCAGTGCCTCACCACCACCATATTGAAGAATTTCTTCCTTATATCCAATCTAAACCTACTCTCGTTCAGTTTGAAGCCATTCCCCCCTTGTCCTATCACTCCATGTTCTTGCAAAAGGTCCCTTTCCAGATTTCAATTACCCAATTAAAAAAAAAAAAAAAATCCAACTTATATTTACGCTGTGTTTCAACAAAATTCCAGAACTATTACTTGTTAAGAAAACATTGCATGAAGGTGCTAGTTACAATGTGGTGTAACGAATAGAAACATTTTTAGCAGCTCTGTTTGCACAATTTCCTTAATTTTGTCAACAGCAAAGAGGAAAAAACCCCACATTTTCATTAGAAGAAACTACTCCCTTTTTTTCCAATCTACATGAAAGCAAATACATTCCCTTGTTGCCACAGTTACCAGATGACTAAGTTGTCCTTGCAAACTTATTCCACAAAAATAAAAGTATTCTTTCCCCCTTGAACTGCTTCTTTGATGTGTGTTCAAAGGTGGCTGAGCAGGTGGTGAGACTGCTAAATGCTCTTCCCTGCTCCTTCTTTTTCCAGGGCATTGAACCACAGACACATTTATAAAACAGCAAATGTTGTCCTGCATAGGTAGAAAGAAATGCTCCAGCTAGGGAAGAAAACCCTTATCTTTCGAAGCATTATTTCCTCAACTAACACATGTAAATCCCCTCACAGAATCAAGAGGCACACCCAAACACACAAAAAAGGAGCACAGCTGCCATTAAAGATTTACAGCGTTTCATAAAAGGGCCAACACTGCCTGCAGAGAAGGCCACTTAGGCAATCTATGGCCTGCTGAGACTCAAGCAGAGCCTGTTGCTCCTCTCAAAAAATATTGAGCATATTAATTCCATTGTTGGTGCCTCCCCTGAAGCTGTCAGCCAGAGAGGAGCTGCTTTTCTTTCTGTAGAAAATGTTGGAATTTCTAATGAAAAACAAATTCCCACATGATTTCTGTTATTTTTTTCCAAACTTTAACATAGTGTTCACACTCTGTAGCAGGGAGGAGTCATGTAGCCTGAAATCTGAAGGTATTTCTCCAGAAAACATTCACCTGCTCTGATGTGCTGCCCAAGGACCAGGTAGCCAAAAACCCCACAGATTTCCCATATTTAAAAATTAGTGAACACTACAGGTGGAATCCAAAGAGAAACATGAAATTCAGTGAGTCTAATGTTCATCTGGTTAAACCAGGGGAGTCTTCACTGAGTTCAAGGACCCCAATTTACACCAAGAAGAGTAGATGTACTTTAGCACTTTTCAGTCATTTCTTAAACACTTTTTTTCCTACTGGTTGCTGAATTCTAGTCCCATTTCATGAGAAGTTAAAATTTAATCACCCATAGGCAGGGAAGATGATAGTGATACAAAAAAAACTTCATGATTTTTGATAGCAATCTAAGTGTGACTAAATTTGATGTAAAATACCCACATGCAACCAGTGAGTAATCCCAGAACCCCAGAAGGTTTGGTTTATTCAGTTTTTAATTATGAAGTTCCCTATGAGCAGATAAGGACAATGGCAGTACATTAACTTGTTAGAAAAATGCACAATTGTTGGGCTAATTACCATAATTTTTAAATACTAAGGAATATTTTAAAATTTTGCATAGAGTTTAACGCTCAATTTTGCAAACAAGATGTCTGATACATCTGGAAAACAAAGTTTTAATTAGATCGAATAGTATTTTACTTTACTTCATTACACACTTGTGCAGCTTTCCTTTCAGAAGAAAATTTGTTCAGCTAAAGGAGGACAGAATTTTCTCCACAATTTATCTTATATAGTCTATAAACCATCCTGCATGCAATAATTTTAGCTATTTGTTTGGTGGGGTTTTTTTGGTTTTTTTCTTTATCAGAAGGGAAATACAGATTCTTTTCATTAAAGTGCAAAAAACACCACAGGTCTGTCTTCTGGATATTTCCTTTACAGAACAGAGCTCATTTAACCTATAAGTAGAGGTCACTGGAGAACCTGGGGAAAAGAAATCCTTGCAAGGTCGTGTCTGAAAACTTACAGTGAACTGTTGATTTAGTGATAGCAGAGACTTTCCAAAGTTCTTTGGTGGGAGGAGGTGAGTTGCTTTCGTCAGCTCAACAGCATTTCCAGGAAATCCGTATTCTGTTCTTGTTTTGTGCTGAGGCTTTATGTTTCTGCGTAAGAAAGTTGAAAAACTCAAGTGCTTTCAGGCATTATCTATGTGCTCAATCACTCTCATTTAATAGGCAAGTGTTTCTTTTCAGTATTTTGTAAATGTTTTATTTGAATTCAGTTTACTTTTAGAAATACATTAATCACCAAACTGAATTATAAGAGGATACGAAAAGTGGGATTTTTCACAAAATTGTTTAAATAAAATATTCCCACAGTTTCAGTTTTTCCTCATATTTCATGAGCTAAGCAACACACTGAAGAGAAATCTTTCCCATTTGGACAAATGAGTATTTTCCAATTCCAAAGTCTTGTTACAAATACTTTATCTGATTTTTAACAGCACCAAATGCCATAGATTTAAATGGGACATTCAGTTAAACGCAGGTCAAATTAGGTTACCAGCTTTCAGTGATATTTCTGGAATAGTTTTTCTACAGCCATACAAAACCATCCAGGTTTTGCAGCATTCTGTCCTGCAGCCTTGGCCATAGCACCTGTCATAAAACCATGCTCTGACAGAAAGGGCAGAACAGCCCCAGACTCCTTTAGAACACCAGACAGAGGTAAGCGTGACCAGCAGGCTCACTCACTGCCTCCAGACCTGCAGTGCAGATTGTCAGAGACAGATCCATGAGCTTCCTTCCCCACAGAGCAAACAAGATACTCTCCTCAAAATGATGTTATAGTCCAAAGCAGCTGAACTTGTGTGTGGGCACCCCTGGAAGCCCTCATCCCTGGTGGGATTTTAAAAAGGACAACAGTATTTTAAATGCATCCCACAGATTTTCAATAGAATGTAAATGACCTCTGTGATTTTTGGAACTCCAGACAAATAATTGTTTTGACAACATTCTCTGTCCTATTAAAAAGCCAGTTAGAAAAAAAAAAAAACCATAGAGTTAATGGATCATTGGAAATTAGAATTGTAGAATTTCACACTTGCTAGCAATAAACATTTACACTCAACTGACTCCAAAAATTTCGTTCTCTTAATTTATTTTTGATTTAAAATGACAGAAGAAATCTAAAAATATGGTAGGAACACATTATCTGATCTACTCTTTTTCTCCTTTTAAGGAAGAAAATAAATGTTAGTACAAAGCTGATGCAAAAAAACGAAGAAACCATGAAGAGTGGTTGGTGACAGACATGAGCACACCCTCCCACAGTGGCAGCACCAAAGCAAGGTAAGGGACTCTGCCCTTCTGCCAGTAAATGCTGCCACAAATCCTGACCACCGACACAAGGAACCACGGGAGTGACCCTTTGGGACTGCCTTTGGAGTCGTGCTTCATCACCTTCCAAACCTCACTGCCACATCCAGTGGGAACGTTGCGGGGCCCCAGCAGACACTCAGAGGGCAGTAAAACTGCAGGGGTTTTTCCCATTTTTCAGAGAATTGTTTTAAGTCGCTCCATAAGGAGGCTGAACTGAAAATGGCACAAGGGAACGAGGGGCTGCCCATGCCATGGGTCCGTGCCAGGCAGTGAAATAACTCCTGTTCTTCCAGGGCCGCTGATGCTGCCTGTCCTCTGTCTTCCAGAAGAAACTGGGAGAGGATCCAAACCCTTTCACAGCCACCTGGGGCAAGGACACGGCTCTCCCTTAGCGCGTCCGGCCGTGAGGAGAGGTTCGGGGTAACTGCGCGGCTGAGCCCCGCTCCGAGTGCAGACAAGTTTTCTGTGTGGACCAAAGCAGAACAGTGTCACGTGGTGATCGTGGCCTGGGGATTTGAAGGCAAAACTGTTCGCAAAATTGAAATAAATGTCTCAGTCCTATCACAGTGTCTGGAGAACTGGAGACAGACAGTGCTGGCCCATTTAAGCAGTAGTTATCTGCACTTCCCCTCTGCAAAGCCTCTCCCAAGCAGTGTGTCTTTCATCTGCTCCTGTTTCTGAGATGACTGTGTGCTGACAGGAGTGTTTTGGAGTGATCTTAAAGTGCTTTTAACGGGTAACACGCGGAAATAAATAATTCAAGCTTTTCTCGAGTGTTTCTTTAGTGTCTCTGCTTACATATAGAGAGTGCTTTTATGGAGTGCTCACCTGTACAATGGGTTGTGCTCTCTGCTAAGTGTTTTGCCCAAATGACTTTCGAATACTCTTCTAACACAAAGATAGACTTTTATATCCCTACTGTGATCACACCCCTGCTAGGCAAGGGATCTAAACTGCTAGACACAATTACTGCCATGGTTTCCAGCAGAAGTACACATGCTTTACCATTTAACATGCAGTATTATGTGAGTTTTTAATAAACTGTGTCTAACAGGAATAGTATATGGGAATAAAAAACAATGGAGAATTTTTGAAACAATCAGGCCAGATTTAATAGTATCAAAAGAGACAGTAACATAATAAACATTAAAGACCTGGAATTACAGCTGCAAGCATATCCCACAGCACCAGCAGGTAATACCAAAGTGAGTTAAATTAGCCATATCTGCTGAGAATTATTTATAATAGAATTATGTATAATATGATATTGAGTGGCTATGGTACTTTCTGATTATCCCTCCCTGCTAACACATGATCCACATCAAAAGAAATACACATCTTCTCCTGAAAATGCTGGATATTCTGCTGCCAAGTTTTCTTTTAAAATACTCATTTTTTAACACTTGCACGTACACTCAGGATCAGGCGGTAAAAGCAAGTTACAGTTAGCACATTCTGTGATGTTTTTCTGACATTTTCTGTAAAAAATACTCATGACTAAAGATTTTGGTAGCTACTGATATGGTTTATAATCCCGTAAAGTTTCACAGGATAGCAGTCCTAAAAAAAAGTGTTTTAAACCTCTTTTTCTTTCTTCCTCTCTTTTTCTTTATAGCACAGCCTAGGAACCCAGCCCTTAGGAGAGAAGTCTGGCTGGTGCCACCAAAATTAAAGCTTTCACGGTGTATTAACGTGTCTTGGAGGGCACAGACTACTGTATAACTGAGATAAAATTAAACATCTTGGACCAGGGATGCTCAACAGTTTCACTTTAGATGACATACAGTACAGATACTATTTTTATCTCTGGGTTAACAGCCTGCTCTTGTTGCAAACTCCTTCGCTTCTGTGTCTCACCAGCACACCCACTCCTACCCCACACAACAGGAGGGGGTGGATGCTGGGGGGGTGAAGCCCGTGGGCTAAAGCAGATTACAATTTCAGCTGACTGGTGTAAGGTCAGAGGAACAGGCCCAGCGGTCTGTGCATCGCTGTTGGTGCACACCAAACTGAGCATTTACACTCCCTCTGTGCTGCAGACCCAACTCACCAGACTTTACACAAAAGTAATTAAACACTTTTCAAAGCCTGCTTTCTACCTAAGAGGGAACTGGATGACCGTCCAAGCATCACATTTATGACGCTGCCTAAGGAAAAATCAAAATAGTGTGAATATATGGCTTTGAAAAAGAGAAGACAGATAAAATAATGTAGACTGTAGAAAATTTAAGTCGGGTGGTTTTACTCATCCCTTCTCAGAATATAAAAATATAGAAATACTTGGCACAAAAAGGCAGCAAATCATTCTCCCAGCATCAACAGTGCTGATTTGTGCCAGCAAGGAACAGAAATGGCTGTATGGAAAAGACCTTGCAACACAAGGAGAGTGGCCAGCTGGCCAGCCTGCTGAGGAGACCTGACAGCTTTCCTCAAAAGGTTTCAGCTGATTTTAATGGACCATACTGAAGCTTTCTTCTCCCCTGCCTTGTAAGCAGCAGCTGTTTATATAAACTGCACCTTCTCTTTACTCAGTGTAGAGCTGCTCTTGTCAACTGAAGACGCATTCCCCTATTCAGCCTTCCTAAATTTCACTGATAGATGTACCAAGTGTAACCTGGTGATAAGATTAGTGGTTAGAGTCTATTAAACATTTCTTGAAAACAACCTTTTACTGAGCTAATGAGTTCCCAGTTCCACCTGGGTTTACAATTTACAAATTCAAAAATCCTTTTTGACTATATGGTAGAGTGTATAGATTTATGTTTCCTATTCCTGTAGATTCTGGCATAATATCAGGCCAAAGTAACAGATTAAAAACAGGAAACTAAATTGTACTGTATTGTTCCTCCATTGCAGAATGAAAACTCATTTGCACACACTAAGGTAACTTGCACTTTTTGTTTTCACCAGAAGCAGCTGAAACCAGTAGCTAACTTATAGGCAGGATGATTTATAATGCACTGTAGTGCCAGCCTGTCAGCTGACCTCTGTAGAAATAGTTTATCTACACCTGAGGTTTGGCACCTCTTCTCCCACTTTGTCTCACCTCAAAATGTCCAGAGACCACATTTTTCATGCTCTCCTGCTTTTGCTGCTGCTGACAGGAACTAAAAGCTGCAGTGCCAGCCAGTTTTCATACATTTAGGTTCCAGAAGACATTGTTCTAATTCCTATAAGGCACTGACTTACAAACGCAGAGAGTAAAAATCCTGTGTGTTGGTAATCCTAGTTGGTTATCCTGAAACAAGTCTCTGGTGGCACACAATTATTTAAGGACTGCCCACATGCTTCAGTGTCTGTTTTACTTGGCTTTGGGCTTCAACACTGGGAGCACTCAGAAGGTGAGGACATGGCTCCACTGGGCACACTGAGAGCCCAGAGAGACAGACCTGTTTGAGGAGAACGTGGGGTTCAGCAGGGACCTAGCCCACCTTGCAGGGAATGGTCCTCAAGTCTCTGGGTGGCAACAGAATGTTTCTCCCTACAAGGTCTCAAAGGATGGCAAAAGTTCTGAGAAAACCCTTTTTACCTAATAAACTCCCTCTATAGCTGTAGGTAGTCCCTCACTCCAAGCATAACTTTGATTTCTCACTCGAGTACCTGTGGAAACCCTTGTTTCCCTCCTGAAACAAGACCCTCTAAGGAAAGCACTAAAAATACCCTTAGTAATTTGTACATCCATTTCTTGACATTTTTCATTAATCCCATCCATCACTGTTCGTTTTGCCTGGCAAGTGCAATAGGGATCTGACTACATTATCATTGTTGATCACAGCCAAATAAAGAATATATCGGCACTTTTAATTATATTGTTCTAAAATTACTTTTATGCTATGGTATCTTCTTTGCATTTCAAAGCATCCATATTTTAAGTAAAATTAAGCACAAGCTTCTAAGGTTTTCTCCAAAGGCATTTCTTTAAGCCATTTACAGGCAGTTGCAGCTTTGACTGCAGATAAACATTTTTAACCGAGAGGATGAGTTACATTACTCACTTAGCTCAGTGCTGGTCTTTGTCTGGCTCCCATTTTTGTGTTGGATCAAAACTGAATGCCACAAGACAAAAGGAAGATAATCAGATTGTTGTTTTGCATTACTTGGCCTACATGATAATGCCATTCAAGTGCATTTACGAAAATTTTTTTGTTTAGATGTATTCCAAATCTGCAAATAAATTAGTGCTTGCTTATAAGCTTCATAAATCACTTTCCTCTCCATATGCTTTTTTTTCTGCTGTTTAGGATGTAGATAATGTCTACTTTGGAGGGCCCTTGTGGACAAAAGCACTTACTGACTTGGACTCAAAAAAAAAAAAACCAAAAAAAAACCAAAAAAAACAACAAACCACAACCACCAAAAAAACCCAGTAACCTGAAAATTTAATACCCTGAGCCTTCCTTTCAGACATGAAATAATGAGTATGAGGGAACACCTCCAAATCCTCAAATTTTCATGTGGTTTACCAGAAAGCCATAAACTGTCTTGGTCAAAACTTGTCCCAAACTCACTGACAGTCAACTTCTAGAAAATTCACAGCTAACTGAATTTCAGGCTCTGTTACGAAACCCTGTTTTTAAAAAAAGCACTAATGAGAATCCACAGAGCCTTAAGTTCATTTTGTATCAGACTGAATTAAAGCATCTCAGTAATTAAGGACATGAAAGTTGTAATCACTAATGACACCCATCCACAGAGCAGCATGGGGGAGCCAGCTACCTCTCTTTCCCCAGCAGATCAGTCTGGGACAAAACATGGAGCTTGGTGACCTGGATGCTAATTTCCCACGAATTCCTCATGGAAAGTTAATGCATTATTTGCATATATGCAAACACTGGAGGGATTTTTGTGCCCGTCATTTCCATCTGCCTCCAGCTCAGCCCATCTATGCCACCTCAGGCATAAGCAGATATTCCAGAGCACAGTTTTGCAGTATCTGTTGAGGATTTAAACACAGGCACCTCACTAATTAATAGCTTATTAAAGATTATGCATATGTTATTTTTAATCATCTTAAGAAATTTGCCATCAGTTTTACCTCCCTGGAAAGCTACTCAGTAGTGACACAGGAGTGCCCAAAACACGGCCATTACATTCACAGATGCTTCCACACAAATTCAGTTGCCTTTGGAAATGTTTGCTACTTCTGAAATACTCCAGAATATTTCAACCACCTGCATTTCACTGCACTGATATGGCACTTGGCAGCGGAGGAGGTTTCCCCTTTTCCAAAACTGGAAATGTGAATTGTCTTATCACAGGAGAGCAAATTCCAGATCCATGCACAGGTTGCTCATCTTTTAAATTTTTCTTAGACTTTATTTCACTCTCAATTAACTAATTAATTTGCTGCACACCAAGAATTTTACCAAGACTCTTTAATTGGCATCCAACAGAGGTAACACACGGCTGCACTGGGTGGGTTGCAGTGTGATGTGATGAGTGGGCTGAAGTTGATAGAGCTGGAGCACCAGCAACTCCTCCTGACACAAACGTACTTGGGTCATGAGTAGCCAGCTGAGGAGAAAACATTAAACCAATTTCATCCAATCCTGAGGTTAAATCCTCATTGGAAGCTGGAAATTATGTCACTTTTAGAAGATGAATTCTAAGCATTGTTTATTGCTTTTTAAGTATCCCGTTTCTGATGAAAACTAACCAAAAATACCTTCAGGGCTGCCATGGGATTGATTCTAAAGAAAACATCATTTTCATATCCAAGAAATATCCTCAGAAGGGATCCCATGAGATGGGTGTGTTTGCAAAGAACTCTAAGGCAGTACCACGAGTTTTAGAAGTCAGACACTGACAATCCCAGGAAGAGGAAGGAAAATGTCATTCTATTAAGTTTACAAAGCACTACAATTTTTATGGTATTTTAAATTTGTTTTATATCTTTAATGTCAAAACTAGCACCCTCACACATGGTACATTAGGTGTTTTATCACCATTTTTGATCAAATAAATTTTAATTGGGTTGCCTTTTTTTTAAAAGGTACTTGACATTTTCCAATCTCCAAAGGGGTTTTTGCCTGCAACCCCTCTGCTCCTCTTTCGGAAAGGCCCACAAGCATTCTGCTGCTCACCTGTTTAATCCTACAAACTGTAACAAACTAGGGCATGACAAGAGAATTAACATTTATTTGTTTACTCTTAAAATGTCCTAACATCCCCCAGTGCTTTAAGTTGGGGGGAGGGGCAAGGCAGGCTGTGAAGTTTTACTTACAGAACCAGCTTTGATATTTCTTTTAGAACAAAAAGTTTAATTTTTACAGAATAAAATGCTGAATAATGTGACCCCAAAAAATTTTGCTTATCTGTTGACCTGGAAGAAGGATAAAATATAATGTAAACATAAGTATGAAAAGAAAATTACATGGGAAAAACACAGTCTTTTGAGCATAGATTCTAATATATTCTAATAAGAATTTAAGTTGTGAGTGGTCTGTAGCCTTTAAATTTTCACTAATTCACTAACTACTAATAAAATAAATGCTTGTCAGTCTACCCTGAGCTTATATCTCCTTACAGAGTGGGAGACAATATCAAACCTTTCAGCTGAATAATATAAAGTGGTTTAGAGTCAAGTTAAATTCTGTTGCATTTAATTTCCATTTTCAAGGCTGTATATTCTTTCCCAAAATAGTCTTCATTTGTTAGTTGGGGGTTTTTTACCAAGAATTGGTTAAATCATTCTTAAATGCGATCTGGAACTATTCTGAAATAGTAACCTTTTCTAAAGTCTTCACGTGGTTACCAAAACCAGCTGTTACTGATCATTGACTTTACTCCACAAGTTGAATCTTTATCTCATCATTAGCATGGGAAATCTTACTCCAGTCCAACACAACAAGCCTGCAGAAGGATACGGTTGTGCAAAGCATGAGTACTTCTACTTAAAGTTCCATTTCTACTTTAGGGGAAAAAGAGAAACATAAAACTTTCAGTTCTAAAAGTAAGATTAGGTGCAAAACATGAAGATGCTCTAAAAATATTTTTCATTGAAGTCTATCTAAAACTTTTACATACTCTATTTAAATATCTTTGAATCTAGACAAGATGAGAAATGCTTATTCTTTGGACCTTCAGGGCCCTCAGATGAGCCAAACCAGCATTTTTTTCATTCAAAAGTTCCTTGGAACAACACACATGGTAGAACCCAGAGGAATAGTACTTGCTCACATACAGTGTAAAACCTCGCGCTTTTTTTAAATTTTTTATGGTTTTTGGGCACATGCCCTGTCAGGAGAAGGCAGCCAGACCACACGCTGGCTCTCTGACTGTTTCATGGCATTAGCTATGCTGTTTCATACCACAGGCAACAACCCTGCTTCTGAAGAGCTTTCCATCCACAGAGGAGATGGTCTTGCTATAAAATGCTGCAGCTCCTGCTAGAAAATGTAGAGAGGCATATCAATTAAGTATTTTTATAGTCTTAATTTATAGGGAATCTTATATTGTAATATCTGGGTAAAAAAATTTTGAAAAGAAGGAGGGAAGGAGGGAGGGAGGGAGGGAGGGAGGGAAGGAAGGACGGACGGACAGGCCCGTTGCCACATAAGACAGAAGTCTCCTAGCAATTCCTACCGTATGAACTCTTGAGCTGAAGGAGTTTTCACTTCTGAATATTTTTTACTTAGAAACAACATAAAGCCAACACAAGCAAGACTCAGCTCTACATCACTTTGATATGACCTCTATTTTTCTAGCTCATTTAGCCTTCTGAAAAGCTATGTCTAGAATTTGCATTGCAGAAAATGTAAATAACTCAAAACATCAAGGAAGTATCTTTTCTGTCTCAAAGAAACATCTCATGAAGCAACTTTAGTTTACTTATGAACTGGCAAACCTAATTAAAGGATTCAGGATGTTATATAGTGACAGATTTGGACACTAATACATATCTGAGAAAGAGGCAGCTTCAAAGAACAGAGAAGCTTCTATTCATAAATATTTAACTGAAGCATTGATACAAAAATGAGAAAATTGCCTTCATTTTATTCTGTAAGGTATTTCTTTGGAACCAAACTACTCATTGAAACTAGCAACTTCTAATTCTCACAGATATGGGAGGATTTAATATAAGCATTTGTTCTTAAAAAGCTTCTACAAATTTCCAGTTTAGCAACACAACATGACATTTGAGTCATGGAATGCCAGAATGGTTTGGGTTGGAAGGGCCCCTATAGATATCTCGCTCCAAGCCCCCTGCAATGGTCAGGGGCACCAGTTTGCTCCAAGGTGTCCAGTCCTTCCCAGAACTTGTGGCTACACCTTCAGCTCTGCCCCATGGCTATGCCAGACTTCAAGGTGTTCTTTTCCAGCTGTGTAAGAAACATCCTCAGAACCCAGGAGTGCCTGGAAGGATCCAGCTTTGTCACTCCCTGCTCACACAAATACTGCTTTTATCATTGCAGTTTCAGCTGCAGGTGCAAGTGACCTCTCTCAAAAGACCTGTCTCAGGTCCCTTCCAGCCCCAGGATATCTCCAGGGGCAACCTCAGCCAGAGGACAGGTAAATCTCATCAGCTGCTCCTTAAGGGGCTGAAGGCCCTGATGGCTCATGGCAATTACCCTTCTCCTGAGACACCTCCCTATCCACCTGTCCTTCTGGCTGACAGACCTCCCTGCCCCACCAGCACATCTGCAGAACTAAGATCTGCTCTCTTCCCTTGCTTGTGCTGCCCCTCCATTTTCATAGCCACACTTAATTACAGACAAGAGTGCCTGATCTTCTTTTAACCAACAAAATCTTCATCCAAATGACTTTTGCAGTATTGTATGTCTGTTAGGTCACTAATTACTAAAATGTTATTGGACAGAAACCTAAAGTGAATCTCACAGCAATTAAATAAAATTTAGAAGCTGGCATTTAATTGACATAATCATTGGCAGGCTACTAATCTTAACTGTCCAAGAGCCACCTACTGAAATGGGATAAAGGAGAAGAAGATAAGTGGGAGTTCCTATCATCACACTAAATCACAAAGTCACCCAGCACTTTGTGTGTATTTAATGTACTTGAACAATCAAGCCATCTTACAGCCATGGCAGAGAGACCATCTAAACTTGCTCTCCTCATAGTCATTACCAGCACAATCATATGATTTCAAAACAGTTTTGAGATCAAGTGACAGAGGGTACAAGCCCATGGCCAGGTGTGATCCCATTCCAGCAGCTCAGAGTCATCAGGTGGGACAGTGGAACTGTCCATGTGTGCCCACTCAGATCTGATTAACTGAGCCCACCAGGGTGCAAAGATGTCTCTGTGCAGGGTGTTCCCATTCCCAGCATGGCCCCGTGAGGCTGCTGCACCATGGAAAGAGCACCTGCACTGCAGCCCTGCCACTGAAATCCGAGAAAAACCCAGACATGCTTCCACTTCCCTTGAAAACCTAAACTGCTTCTGAGCATGTGAATAGCGAAATTGTTATTGCTCTGGTTATTGGCAGCTATTTATCAATTACACTCAGGATCTGCAGCAGATTTCAACAATTACTCCGGTTTTACTGTTTGATTCCATCCACATTTCATCAGCACGCAGCTACAGCACGCATTATACGAGCTGTATATTCCAGCATGTTCGGTGTTCTGCAAAGATATGATGTATCCAAGCAGCCCTAGAGTCAGCCTCAAGAAAGCTGTACAATCAAGTTTCCTCCTAAGATCATTTGATGCATGTTGATTGCACTCAACACCACCAGCTTTCATCTCATCAGCAAACTTGGATCATCTCTTGCCTTCAGGAAAGAAGGGCAAAAATCTTTGTAACTCAGTACTAAATATAAAGCTACATTATTAAGAAACATAACTCAAACTCCTTCAGCAGAGCCAGACAGATTTCCAGTTCTGTGGCATTTCTCACTGAATGACAAGCAAATCAATCAAATGGGGTTGGACAGGGAAGATTTTCATCAGCTTTTTTGTGTCGCTCTGTTCTTCACACAGCAATGAAGATCAAAACTACATCAGTTCATTACTTTGACAATGCAAAGATAATTAAATACTCTTCACAGTTTACAGAATATGTTTCCCCCAAATTTTTGATCCTTCTATCTCTTTAGGAAAGGTGAATACAAATATGTCCTGGCTGAAAGAACAAAACAAAACAAACAAAACAAACAAACAAACAACAACAACAACAAAAAAAACAAACCAGCAGCTTTATTCTGCACCTTGTCCAAGAGCCTACAACTGACCCACAGAGAATTCAAGAGTTTCAAGAGTCACCTACCCAATGACCCTGTCCTCTTAAAAATCAACAGGACTTCTGCCACTTTGTCTTAAAAAGGAACAAGACTGGTACTTTTCCTCTTGCATATTGTATTTCAGCTGGGTATTGAAAAGAGATAGGAACCCTCAAGGTCTCATCACTTCTAAAACCAAGCCTTCAGCAGCCCTGTGCAAGAAATGTAATTTTTTTTTGCCTGAATGTCCACCATAGAAGGGAATTAATAACATTTAATTGTTCATTATGTTGGCATGAGGCAAAAACATGACCATTTCTTGATGTGTTTTTTGAAAATATAAATTGTAACCTATGGAAACTTCTAAGTATCACAGACCTGACTCAGAAAAACACACAAGAAAATGTCTGAAAAGAAGACCTTTTGATTAAATAATGACTGTGGGATTAGATCTGTTATTATAAAGATAAAACTCGCCTATTATCTAGCTTTTGTAGCCAGGGATATTCTCCATAAATCATAATGAATAAAGTAGTCACATAAACTAATACTGAATTCAGAAGGGTTATCAGTGTCATTTTAGTATTACCTCTTACTATCTTCATTATCTTAGAAACATTTTATCATCTTTTTTTTAAGTGTCATTTTGAGAAAACACTGAGAATCAGAAATTAAGTCTTTTCAAGTAAGCCCCCTTACTGAAAACAGTTGCAATATTTTAACTCTTTTTCTCCCCTTTTCCTCTGAAAGATTCATCAGCTCAACTCATTACCACCACCTTTTCATCTACATGCGAGCTGTCCACAGGAAGTAGGATGAAAAATACAATATAAAGATATAAAGTTACCACAGAGCAATGTATGATGCAAAACACAAATTATTCCAGCTCTTCCAGGCCGCCTCCCATTAGATAGGAGGGGATATTATTGACAACTCTGCTGTCATTGACAGTACTTTTAATGTTCTCCTTTTTCATAGAATCATGGATCAGTCTGAGTTGTTAGGGACCTTTAAAGTTTATTTAGTCCAACCATCCTGCAATGAGCAGGGACATCTTCAACTAGATCAGGTTGTTAGATCCCCATCCCATCTGACATCCAGTGTATCCAGGGATAGGCTTTCTACCACCTCTCTGAGCAACCTGTTCCAGTGCTTCACCACTGTCATTGTAAAATACATCCTTAGATCTAGTTTAAATCTACCCTCTTTAAATTTTAATTACCCCTTTCCCTACCCCAACAGGCCCAGCTAGAAAGTCTGCCCCCATCTTTCTCCTAAGATGAGGAAGTGTTGCCCTTTAAGTGTTGCAAGGCTGGTCCAAGGTGTCTCTGGATATTTTACAACACCTTGGCTCCAGCCTGAAAACTCCCAGCCACCTCTGCTGCTGATGGCACCTGGCCACTGGCTGGCAGACAAGAACTTTGAGGCTTCCACAAATACTTCTGGCATAAAATCAGATATTTGGCATCTTCAGGCTAAGGGGTAGAGGATGATCAATTCCAGCCTGGATATTTTCTTGGAAACTAAAATTATCAAAGATAATGAAAGAAAGAAAGAAAAAAAAAAAAGCTGTTTATGTGGTATGCAGAGAATTGATGCTCTGCAGAACTGAGTTCACTAATAAAACAAATATCTAGGGAGTAATTTCTTATCCATTAAGATGGCTTATAATTGATTAATGATGTATACAGTCTCAACGTTTTCCTTTTACTGAACATTTTCACATTACAATGCCCAGAAATATTTCTGTAAGTATTTAAAGGCAGAAATAGATTTGGTCCATCTTATATCAACTCTCACCTGCCATGCTCTACTCTGTGTCAGAGGGAATAGTGATTACTGTTCAAGGGTATCATCTCTAGTACACAGACAGCCAAGAGAACCTACAGCTTATATCAAAAAACTGCCCTCCAGCCTTTACATATTTACAATTTGCATTAATCTTTTTAAGCTTTCAATAAGCAATTTCTCTGAGGTATTTCCTCTAAGATGTTTTATTGTTTGTTTACAGTAATTTAGCTACTTTATCAACCACTTAGATGATATATTTACTCAGCTACTTCATCTGGAACATGCTTCCTTTTATGTCTCATGATCTACTTTGCACTTTCTACAGCAGAACTGTAGCTATTCAATAACTTAAACTTTGACATTATGAGACTTCGTCAAACATTCATAGTACTAATCTGGAGAACATTATCACATACTACTCTAGATAGCCTATACCTGTAGGTATTCAACATCTTAATTTAAAAAGTGAAACTATAAATGCTGGTTGTGTAAGTGTGAATGATCAAACACACAAGTCATTGTTCAAAGCAGTTATTAAACAGAAATGAAAATTTGTGTTAAACTGTAATGTTAGTGGTTTCATTTCTACGCTCTAAATGCAGAAATCATTAAAGACTGATCTTTGGGTTTTCAGATGCTTTACTGTCTGCTTTCTCTGCAGTAACAACATTGAAGAAATACTAGAAAGTAATGAGCACATTGCATCCCTCCTCAAAAAATAATTGACCAAAGCAAAAAGGCTGCTTGAGAATTGTTAGTGTTTTAAAAAATACTGAACCATAAAAAATAAATTTCTTCCCAAAACCCACTGTTTTCAGTTGCCGGCACTTTTCCAAAATCTTGCAGTGCACTTTTTCTGCAGTGTGTGCAGTGTTCATCAAATGAGAGTACATGGTATTTTTTTGATTACACTTTGAAAATGAAGCATAAAAATCTTGAAAATCAGTTATTATTTCTTTTTCATTCAAACTCCTTCTTTCTTAGTTCCATGGCATCTAACCCATGCCAGCTGCATTTTGTAGGGCTCAGAGGGTGGCACACACAGAAAATACATTTATAAATCTTTCTCAATCTGAGAAATAAGTTCTTCAAAATCCTGCAACAATGATTCTTTTATCTTTATCAAAACTTGGTGCTAAATGATTCAGATCTGAAGTTATAAAAATATTTTTCAGGAGGTAAGGGGATAGACAGGTCAAAACTTTAAAGCTTTTTCAAGTGTTCCATGTAAAAATGCAAACCGGTTTAATTACAGAAATCTTCTTAGGTGACCCAAATTCTCTACTGGCCCATCTCTCTTGCAGCATCAGGCGAGTTACTTCAACAAGCAATTTTATGAACACTGCCTGAGACTATAAATGCATTTATTTTACGCAGCTCAATCCAGTACAAAAATGACAGAGCTGTGCTGGGAACACAAAGCCTGAGAGAGAATGAGCCTCTCACTTCCATGTGTCTGGAGCTGAATCCAAATATAACCTACCTGTCTCAGGATTGCCACAGTGACCCTGCAGAATTTCAAGCCAACATGTATGACAAGAAACAACTTAAAAATCAGAAATTCTGACACAACATAATTTTAGTTATAACTCATGAAAAAAATCTCTTTCACAGCATAATCACCAGCTCAATGACTTGGTATTTAAGTACTGGATGTGGGAAAGGACAGCTGCCCACCAATAACCAAGGGGACAACAGTCAACTAAAATTCTTTTTCTTTATTCTTTAAGAGTCCTCAAATTTGAACAGTGCTTTGTGTTATAATTCTGACGGTGCTGGTAAAGTTCTTTGAATCTATAAAGTATCTGTAAAGATATCTCAAAAAACATCTTCACATGGCATCAGCTTCTTGATGGGTTTCACTGGTAAAGGTGACCTCTCTTGGGATGCAGTTAATGTCACCAGAGACTCCTAAATCACTGAGGGGAAAGAGGCATCCAGAGTTTGGAAGATATTTAGAGAGGCACAAATACTATGACAATAGAAATCCACCAATCTTTGCTTAATTATTTTACGGATTTGTTCGCTGAGTGTTTGTTTGCCCTCTGCAAATATTTGCATAATCAAGTTTCAGAAACATTAGTGTTCCCAGAAAACACATTACAGCTGCTGAATTATAAAACTGAGATTTTTTAAACTCCAGACTAAATCTATACAAAAAATATTTACTTGTGGATGTCAGTTGACGTTTTACTGTAGGCAAATGTAAGGAATTCACAGCTTAAAAATCATCACTAGGAAAGAGGGCCATGGGTAGTATATGTAGGGTCTTTAAATAGAAAAATCGTTGGTTGTATGGACTCCCAGCAGTCAGACAATATTATGTGAAAAATTAGTTGAAAAGGTTTCTAGTATGAGCACAGTTCTGTCACCTCAGAAAGCAAAAACCAGCCCAAGCCTTAGAGGTGCTCAAATAAGCAAGGTATGTATGAAGTGCCATCAACGGAGTGTCTCCTGAGGCCACCAGCATGGCTCTGAGGGATTAACTTTTCTCCCTCTTCTTCTTTTTCAGTCTTTTTCTGCCATCCATATACTTGTTGCCTTGTTTCCCCCCCAAATTACTGCTGTCCCAGAGTGACACAGGGACTAAGCCAGAGCCAGCTCCTCCCTCCAGGCTGCCCAGTGACTGGCACCATGTCTTTTTCTGACACGGTGCTGCACTGGCTCATGGTTC
The DNA here is from genome assembly GCA_013390045.1 of Picathartes gymnocephalus. Lineage (NCBI taxonomy): Eukaryota > Metazoa > Chordata > Aves > Passeriformes > Picathartidae > Picathartes > Picathartes gymnocephalus. The sequence continues at coordinate 43,886 of WEKY01040947.1, forward strand.
TCCAGGCAAACAACCCACAAGGACTCACACCCAGAAGAAAACAGAAAGCCACAAAGGAAAAGGGAGTGAGAGGCCTCAGCTCCCCTCCCTGCAGTGCTGAGGTCACCCTGACCTTCGGGCAGCTGGGTCAGCCTGCTAAGCCATGGAAAGCTCCTTCTATCTCCTAAGAGAAACAGTTAACTGAAAAAGCCAGCTTTATTCCATGGAAAAGCTCAGCAGAAACAGTTGCAGAATCTCTGCCTGGATGAACAGTTACCACCAGAGGCGAGTCTACACCAAACTCCAATTTTCCAGTTTTTAGCTCCAGAAATATGACATTGTGTCCTGTACGGGGAAAAAAAAAAAAAAAAATCAACTAAGACATTATTGATATCTGTATAAACTACAGCAAGAAAACCTTTAGTCAGTCATTGCTAGAATGGTTTTTTGGGTTTGGATTAGCAGGAAAGTTGGGGAAAGGATCCTTACAAGCAGCAGAAACTAACACAACCCACAAGGAGAAAATGCAGAAGCACGGCAATTTCCTTCCAGCCTCTCAGAAAAGCAAGGCTGGGACAGAGATTGAATAAACACACTATTGTGCTGCTCCCTGCCACTCACACACACTGGATTTCCTTGTACAGGTAAAATGAGAGTGATGGGAAAGCTCAAAAGCTTTGAGTGGTTGATTCCTTTCAGTATTCAGGAGCTGCACTGGTAATCTCAGAACAAGTTCAAACCTATTTATACCAACAATGGGCAAACAGGTTAAGAGGAAAAGAAAAAGTCTCCTCCCTTCCCTAGATTTATCCAAAATGCCCAAGTAAGGCCTAAGTCTTCCTGGCGTGCAGTGGGCCCAGCCCCAGTGCAGGTTTTCGGCTGCCAGGCTGTGAGCTCACACACAGCCCCTGAGCGATCCGGGTGTGCCAGTGCTCCCGTCGTCCCACCGAGACGGGGCCAGGGCAGAGCCAGACCCCGAGCGGCCAGAGAGCCACTGCGGAAACCGCCCAGGCCCCAGGAGCCAGCAGGGATGGACGGGCCTTCGGGGACAGGCACCAGGTCTTGTGCCTGCTCCCCTCCTCTAACCGGTAAGAAGAAATACAGGAGAACAGAGGCTGGTTTTGGCTCTCAGTTATCAGGCACGAGGAATTATAAAAGCTATCTTTTAACATGATGGTCATGTCTGCAGGTCATCTCTGCAGCAAATATGAGCAGGAACGTTTGTGGCATTAATCCCATACTGGCAGACTGATGTGGCTTTCAAGCTGAGTAAGGGTTTAATGCTCTGAAGGGAAGGGAAAAAAAGATTTCTTTTAGATAAATTGCTTAATTGGGAAGTCAGGAACTCTCCTGCCTAAGCAATTGATTTTACAAAAGAAAAAAAGTTTATTTCAAAATGTAAGACTGCTATTCATCTATAATACCCAGGGGGAAACTAAGCTAAGGGATAGATTCTTGCCTTTACACTGCTGAAACCACAATTTAAAAAACATAAATAAGGCTAATAAACAAGTATTTAAACAAATATTTTTCATTCCGTGACTGTTGCAGCGAAGAGTAAATTCAGAGACAGAGACACCGTTCCAGATCTCGGATAGATCGTTTACCCAGGCGTCAGGACTGAGGAAATGGGGTCCCCAGAGGGCACTCAGCCCTCACCACTGGCATCAAGAGATCAGCTCCCCTTAAGCTAATGGGCTTTGCTGCATTGACTTGCACGGTGCTGCAGATCTCGGGGAACAGCTCCAGCACCACCCTCCGCCCCGGAGAAACTCCACCTTCTGCAGGGGCATGAACAGAGCATTCCCAGCCACCAGTGCGACCACCAGGCACAGCCACCTGCCCCAGCTTCCCCCCTCCCTCCCCCCGGGAAAAACCTTCAGCAGGGCTCCGTTTTGTCAGCGCAGAAAATGTTTGCATCTCACGTATCCACGGGGTGTGAAACTCTCTCCCTCTGCACCTACAGAGGTTCCTCTCCAAGAAGCAGCTGCAGGACACGCTGCCAGCCAGGGACTTCCCCCGGGCAAAGCACCACTGGTGGAAAGGACAGTCAGGATGGGATCAGGCACGGTGCTTGCCCAGCAGCAGGAGGAACACGACTGCCCCCTTAAAGAACAGCCCACCTTTGAAGACAAAGTTCATCTTTTTAATGATATAAACTTAAAAGCAAGTTTGATATTAAGCACTAGCACATTCAATCTGCAAGAAAATAAAACAACCTAAGTGCTACCCTTTAATATAATAACATCAATTTTTCTGTGCTTAGCAACTTGCAGCACAACTGTGCGCTCTTGTTACACAAATGGCTTTAATTTTGATTTCACCACAATTGTGCTAACATGACAATTCTCAGAAATTCTTGTGCAGAAATGTCACTGAATGACTATACCCGACATCTGTTACTTACAGATGTACCTCAGGTTGTACAAGAAGTCATAGGTTTATTACTGTTACTGAAATATTCATTTTTATGAGATACATCAATTAAAACATTACAAAATAAGCTTAAAATAAGTTGCAATTTTTTAAAAGAATTTAATACATGTACTGTTATCGCCTCTCACAGTGCTAAACCATGGCTGCACAGGTAGCTAAATTTGGACAAAGATTACCAAAATACTATCTTTGTATGCTCCCCAAACCTTTTTTTTAAAGCCAAAACACGTGCATAATTAGTATCATAACTTTCCCAACAAACTCATGGTTTTGGCTTTTTTTTTATTACCTTTTTGATGTTACTACACAAAACTTAATTATAACTAACCCTGTGTACATATTTTTCTTTTTCCCCATATTGCCTAACTCTTCCAAATATATACATATATATCTCTTCCAAATATATACACATATATATGGGTTTTTCCCCAGCATGAAGCCTGCAGACACTGTGCTCCCTTGCTTCTAGGGGTTCCACAGTAAGATAACTTTGCAAACTTCATCTCTGTCACTTCTCCAACAAAGCACATTATCTCTGTCTCTTGGTTTCTCTTTAGGGCTGTGACTTTCTGCAACAACTACTGCGTGACAGGTCAATGTAATCTAATCCAACAGCCAGTATCCCAAGTAACGTCTTCTTAGCTGAAGCTAAAATACAATACCCGATTCTGATCTTTCTTGACTTGCCAGCTGCCCTTAGCAGCCAGTCTCACTCAGACTCCATTTCCCTGAAATTCCCTTGTCTCTTCCTTCTCCTGCCAAGCTGCCGCCACTGCCTCAAGGTGTCCTTCAGATATCATCTCTATTTCCTTCTCAACTTTCTGCAAAACTTCCCCAGGGCTCGCCCTCCCCATCTTTTTCCCTTGGTAAGGTCACACACAAGCTCAAAGTGAACAGCCATCTCCTTCTCTCCAGAGCCATTCGCTTCCTTTTCAAACTCTAACTTTGGATTACTTTTCTGATGTATCCTCAGGGAAGAGGTCAGCAGCTCAAGGCCGGCATCAGTATCACTAGGCTTGAAACATCTTTGGACATTATCCTGCTTTCCTGGAGGCCACGTGCTCCCTCCCTCCCTCTGGCACTCCCGATGTGGGGATGGGACCCACAACACACGCCCACCTCTCAGCTTGGGCGCTGGAGCTCCCTTTGCCATCAGCACTGAGAAATTAGCATTTTAAAGCATAATTCACTCAAACTATTTCACTGGGTAAATGTAAAATGAAATAAATCACACTCCCATCTGCAGCAGTTGCATTAGCTTCACTGCTCAGGACTGTGGAGAGTCTAATTAAGCTGATGACTCTGATTCTAGGTGTTCCTTCCCTCGGGTCCCTTGGGTTGGCATGTAGTGCTGTGAATCACTCTTGGTTCCATTCACAGTGTAACGAACCTGCCTGTCTCATTCTCTCTCTTTGAAACAAAAAGCCCCTAAGGCATTCTGCCACATCAGGTGCCTCATTTTTAAGAATCATAGAAGTTAATTTTGCTTTGCTCCTGGCACATGCTGCCAGTAACACTGGGTGTTGTCAGCACGTGAGACATCGAAGTCACTGATCCAAAAACCTGTCAAATGATTAACACAGCGCAGTCACAAACCTGGATGCTGCATAATTTAACATTTATAATTCAATTTGAAGACCTCAGATAAAAATCTTTAAACAAGAAAGGTCCTAAGAAAATTCCAAAACAATGCTCAGGTGTTAGACTGCATACCGGTCTTACTATGCTAAGGTTAAGAATGAAATACTGAACAAAATGAGCACAAAATTTTCTTAACATGTAGTTAGTAAAGCAGTTTTTAAAGAATGAGAAAGATTAAATTCCTCATGATGTGCTATCCATTCAGGAAAGAGCTACATAACACTCACAGACCTGCATCTTAAGTGGCTTCAAAGGGACTCAAACTTAATGCCCTATTTCTTAAAGCAATGATAGGCAGTAACAAAGTTTTTATATGATTACAATCCAGGAAAGTACAAACCCATTATTAATTATAATTTACCATCATGTTCATGTATCTTTGTGTTTATTAGTTTTAAAGTGACTCCCTTCTAAATTCCTATGATCAGCATTACACTGAAAGCCATCGATTGCCTATGTATTAGAATACATGGGGGTGAGGCTATATATTATGTATATCAAACCTATACCACAGAAACAGTATATATTCATGCTCATAGGAGGACTTGCACTTTTTGCTTATTGCTTCTAAGTTTTATGAAAAGAGCAGGGAATTAAGAGTGGAAAGTTTTGAAAGTATATTAACAATTTGTACAGGCAAGTAAGTGCCAGCAAACACACCCGCATCAGCAAGGTCACAAGGAAGGCAATGGGACAGAATTCCCCTGCAAGGAGAGACCCCAATCACTTCCATCTGGGCCGTGGAATGCTGGGCAATTGCTGCTGGGACACACTGGCCCTGAGCGCCAGACCACTGTGCTGCTCCTCACAGCATCAGCTGGGGATTTGAGAGCAGCTCTTTCCCTTTCTCTCTCTTAGTTTTTAACTAGTACTGTTTAACTAATCTTGATGTTACCTTTGACACAGAACAATTGTTTCTTCATAGATTGGAAGGGGAAAATATAGGCATTTCAAATGGGTTTTTTCCTCCTTCTCACAGCTTTTTATTTATAAATGCCTCTTCTTATGATGAAGGAATGACTGTTTTTAAGAGGAAAAGGTCTCGGTTATTCTATGGTAAATAGAGATGTTGGCAAGGAGACTGAAAAAATATAGAAAGTTAATACCTGAAAATGGGAAGATTTACAAGTTGTGATTAGTTCTTCCATTTTCCACCCAGAGACCTCTAGCTTGTCTTCCCCACACATATGTATGTGTCATCATGCATGTAGTTTTGGTCTACAAAATACAAATAAATCACACCAGCAACTCCACTCAACACAAATATAATCAAAACATGTTTGTCAGAATGAAAGAAAAGCAAGTGCAGATTATGAGGATGCAAAAGAGCCCAAAAATGCATTCAGGCAACAACACTTAAGGCATTTCTGTCATGCTCCAAGCCAGTGTCTTTGATGAGAGCTATAATCTACAATTTTTGGAGTCCTCTAACAGGTCACTATACACCTCCAAACAGAGTTTCAAGAACAGAATAAGCAAAAGGGTGTCATAGGTTTGCTCAGTGTTTATGGCAATAGAAATATTTACTTTGTTCCAAGCGAGCATTTTGTGCTGGCCACATCCAGCAGTGTGACAGTGAGCTGTGTCCCCACGGCCAGGCTGCCTCCTGCCACCACGGCCACCACACTGCACTTCCTTGGAGCTGGGGCTCCTCACGCAGCAAGACAAACATGTTGGTACATGGCACTGCTCAAATTCCACACTGCCTTAAACACAATACCATGCAAACCTAATCCTTTTAAATGTACCACTTATTTGGTTTGTTTTGTTTTTGCATTACTATGCTGCCATAGACTGTGTTCCTACCAATGATACAGCCCTGTATCACTTGTGCCCTTCCCTAGGTATTATCCTGGCTAGTTCATAATTGAACACTCACTGAGATTATCTGTTAGTGCCTTGCTTTTGATGTAATGGATTTCAGAAATGCTGCTCTCATTTTAAGGGATTTATTTCCTAAGCAGCTGGTAGATTCCAGTGATTCTCCTATCTGCACAAGGCCTGGTGTGTGCACATCCTGCAGGCATTAAAAGGTCCAACTACCTGAAGTTTCAACCCAAAAGGTGTGACCAAGCAGCCTTTATGACCAGGAACAGCTACATATGAATCTCTCTCCCTCTCTTTCTCTCTCTTCCTGTAGGAGAAGATGCATTTGGACTTTGCAGGAGTGGGCAGATGTTTCCTGCTAAGGCACAGATTTGGTTTAAAAAAACTAGTTGCTCTAAACACACAGAAGTCCAAAGGGAACACTACAAACCCCCTTAAAGTCTGTGCTCCTCAACCTAATGGTAAATAAGAAAACTATTAGTACACTACTACTCATTAGCAGGTGCTAAAACACTTCTGCAATAAACCTGAAATGTAAAAACTGCTGATACAGTCTCTGGGCACTGATGAAACTTGCTGCAGAATTTTTGCTAAGGACATATCTGCACTTTCCTTTTATAGTTTACAATCTAAGAGCTAATGAATAAATAAAAGTGAAAGGAAGGCAGGAAAGAAAGAAGAGTAAAAGGTTATAACATACATATTATATTACACAGTAATTATGTGCTTCTGAAATGCCAATTAGTAACTCCTTCCATGATCCAGCTCACAGTCAGATCAATATGAGGTTGATAACAGCAGAGAGTCGTGATCTGGTAGAGAATATTTTATTATTAAAGAATGTATAAAGCCACAGAAATATTAGCTTAACTCCACTTATTTTTCTTTTTTTTTTTTTAATAAGAGCAAATTGTAGTCATGACTGTGTTAAGAGCAAGACATAAACTTTTCTATTCCACAGTCCCTGCAAATTTCACACAGATGTTTGGTTTGAAGACAAACGTTTGGGTTGTTTTCCTAGCCAGCCAAGGTAATTATTTTCTATTTTCTGCCTTGTGGCGTTTTTTTTTCTCTCTTTCCTCTGATCAATGCAAACAATGTTTTAACAGAATTTTTCTCTGTTGGAGGAAAAAGAATGTTAAAAAATTATTTGGCCATCAGCACAACATGGAAGTGCACAAAACTCAGTGATTTTCCTGGAAGAGCTAATTTACTTGCTGTGTTGACAAGATGAGCCAAAAACGTGAAGAATAAAACCAATTTCATAGCCAAGGGGGGACCCTGGAGTCAACCATGTAACAATACAGAAATGAGACAGGTATTTGACATTCCCAGCTAGACCCTGAAAGTTTTTGTTACAGATCTGAGAGTGAAAGATCATTGTTCATAGTAGTATCAGCAAGGTGGTGAGGTTTGCAATCATCTGAAAACAAGCTATAAAAAGTCTTAGAGGTAAAAGGCTTTTTAAGGAGATTTTACATTTTATCCAAGGGGTTTGGTACCTTTAGGCTTTTTCTTGCTCAGTATTCATTTTCGCCTGTCAATTTGCTTCCCTGTCACCACACCTGCTTTGGATGCAGTGCACTCAGTTCATGGACACAGAAAGTTGTACCCATTCCTCAACAAGGAAGGATGTGAGACAGGGCCAGGGTGTCCCTCCATCCAGGCACCAGCCCTCCTGCAGCCCCAGGGTCATTCAGAGACGGAACTGACACCAATGAAGTTTGCAGGATCCAATTTAGTGGACACCTCTTGTTCTGTGAATTCAATAGTTTATGCTGCGTTACAGAGCAGAGAGTAGCTGATCTGAAAACCACTGAGAAGTAACATTGCATTGATCATAACACACAGGAGCCGAGATGCCACAGCTTTGTGTGTTGGGGAGAAACATAAAAGGAATAAAAGAAGGGGTTTTAGAGATCTCATTCCAATAGGTATAAAGTTTTCCTGTAACATTTTTTCTTGAATTTTCATAACTGCTAGAACTAACACTGTTTCTTGAGAAGTTATGCTTAAAATGCAATTTTTATTTGTCTGGTCACTAATGAAGTATTTTCAAACTAATTTCCAATACAAGGTCCTCATTACCATAGGGAAGTTACTGCTCCTCTATAGTCATAAATACTTTCTCATGGAGTGTCCATTGGCTCAGCACTGAAGCACTTAAAACTATTTATAAAGCACATTTTACACCTGACACATAGAATTAAGAGCAGAAAAATGAGACAGTTTTCTAATGGCATCAGTATTACTGTGTTGGTTGTAAAATGGACTCACGTCTAGGAGGCTCTGATTCATGTTCTCTTTTTTTGAAGACTATTGACTCCTCTGGCTCTTCTTTTTCTTTTTTAATGGCATATTGATACTGGTGGTTGTTGTTGTTTTGGCTTAGAAGTCCAGTCAAATGAATTTAATAAATGTTTCTGTCAGTGAAAAATTAGCATTGGCTGTTCCAAACACAACAAGGGAATACTTCCCAGAGCAAATACCACACTGCTCTCCGTTCCCTTCAGAGTACCTTCAGAGATAGACCTAGAGAGGATGAAACCGTTTTAAGCAATTTAAGATTATATTTGCTGACTCTTTGAAGTAGGCCAGGGCAATTGTAATTCACTACTTCCCATGACCTTGCCCATTTGCGGATAAACTAAGGAGCTGTTCTGTGGTGTGAAGGACACAGCTACACCCTACACAACTGGTCATGAGAGCCACAGGTAACCCCCCACCCCGTCCCTGAGCCCGCAGACATTCTGCATTACTGATCCAACACACTGCACAGCCTAATGCAGCCTATATAAAAATGACAGTGCTAATCGAAGATTTATACCTTTAATCCCCTCCTGCCTCAACTCTAAGTCATGATTTTTATTCCCAGCACTTACGGGATAAAGCCCAACCGAGAATTTCCTAACATGGTGTGAAGTTCACCTGCTCCTTCTGAAACAACAAACAAACCCCAGACCCCTCAACTTTGCAGCACAGGGAGTGAAGCCCCAGCAGGTTTCCTCACCCCACACAAACCTGAGCACAGCCTGGCACCCACCGCCCTGAGGCACCGGCAGCAAGGCACTAAAGTTAACTCTTCAGGCTTTCACATCATTTTATGAAACAAAAGAGCTGGTGTAAAATTTCTCGATGTTGTTTTTTCAGGACTGAGTCACCGATTTTATTTCAGGAAAAAAAACCCCACTTATTTCTGCAGAGATACTTCCTACTGAATACCAGTCTGGTCAGGGATTTCGTTTTATCACTCTAGATTGCAGTAACTCGGCTAGAAAGTAGTTTTCAATCAATGCAAAGGCAGGATGGTGTCAGAGGTTGGGCAAGAAGGCAGCCGAGGACAGAGCCCGCTGTTCCCTTGGCTCTTCCCCCAGCATGATCACCCTCAGTGCCCAGCCAAAGCACCCACCCAACTGTCCCGCCCGTGAGGGCACCGCCACCAGCAGCAAACACAGCACCTCGTCCCGTCCCGGATCCTTCCGACCACCCAATACCAGAACCACTCTCACAAGTCGATTTACACCGCCTCCCTCGAGCAGAGCCTTTGCCGAGCAGGTACTGCGGAGCAGCGCTTCGGGAGGCACCGGCAGCTCCGTGCCGACCGCTGCCTGCTCGGGGCCAACTTGGGGCACGGACCCGCGCAGGGCAGGGCTCGGCTCGCTCGGAGGTGCCGCTGCCCGGCACGCGCCGCGCCCGGCGGGACCCGCGGCCGGAGCTGTCCCTCGCCTCGCCCCGAGCTCCGCCGAACTTCCCCGCCCGGCCCGGCCCGGC
>WEKY01040947.1:53773-156886 GCA_013390045.1 Picathartes gymnocephalus
GCACCGGCACCGCCCCGCCGGACCGGCCCCGGACCGGGACCCAGCCGGCACCGAGCGGAGCCGCGGGCGGGTGGAGCCCAGTCGGTCGCGCCGCCCTCGCCCCCGAGGCTGGGGAACTGAACGAGATCAGCCCCGCTCTATGAAAGCCGAGACCCGCAGTGCTCTCAGCCGGGATGAGGAACACTGCAGCAGAAAGTTTATGCTGGCTGCTTTTCCCTTCGTGCTCCACCGGGGTGTTTTTTTCCTTTCTACCTTCCCCGTTCCCTCTTGCCGCCTCTTCCCTCGGTTCTAAAGCGCCTCCAGCCCACTGCGGTACCGAGATACGGGCGTGCTTATGTAACACAGGTACGAGGCACAAGCAGCAGCCTCACGGCTCCTGCCAGCGCTCACGGGCTTTCCGAAATCACCGCGCTTTGTTGAGTACCGCAACAGCTCCACGCTTCTCTGTGGAGAAGAGGAAATGTATCTCTAGTTAGACTTTCGCCCAAATAACTTTCAGTGGGGTTGGCTGTGGTACAGGCTAAGAATCTTTACCCCCGCAGAGTCGGGAGCAGGACTTGCCACAAACACACGAATTCTCTGTCTGCGGCTCCAACCCAGAGCTGGTGCCAAAGCCAGTATTTGGGGATGGAAGTTGGTAAGCTCTGTGAACAGATTGTGACACCTCAGGCTGATAATGAACAAACAATATTTTGTATATACATAACATCCCTTAATGACTCTTACTTTAGAGAAACCTCCCAGTAAAACAAGACACAGTGTGCCACACACCAAGGCATTCCTGGGGTGTCTTTGAGGGGTGCACAAAACTGCAGCCAGGGCAAGTAAAGTTGATTCAAGAGGAAGCAAAGAAGAACAAGGACAGACTACAGCCCTACAGCCAGAAGCCATGGCACAAGTCTCCTAAAGAAACTGCTGATTTGGAACCTCTCACTGCATGAGACTCCAGCTTCAGGCATCTCTGAAGCATCTGTTCTTTCAAGAGGCTGGCTGTTGAGCAGCATTTGCTACCATATCAAAAGTTTTACTCCCGGTGCAGAAAGTTATTGCTCAAAACTAAAACGACATTTAAAAATTCAGGCCCTGGGTTGAACTTATTTTATGGTTCTGTCTCATTTTCCTCCCTACTCTGACCTCCTCGGGGTTTTTTTTCTTTGTTTGTGTCTTTGAGTAATTTGAAGAATCTTTGCAAAGTCCAGAAGTAGATGCAAGAAAACAAAAGTTTTGCTAAAGACTTCAGGCTGTGCTTTGCTATTCAAAGGAGAAGGCTGGGAGCTTGCTGCCATCACAGCTCAGCACATCGTTCCAGGGACCTATGGGCACCCTCAGTTGTGCTTGCGAAGCTCATAGTCACTTCAGACATCTGCCAGAGCTCTTTTAAATAGGGTTCATTTTCAGAAGATTTTAATTTCCTGAAAGAAAATCTGCTTTAAATCATCTCACACACAATATTCCAAAGTCAACATCCATTTAGCACACCTTAACTCGGACACAAAGGCAGGTGCTGCTGGAGATGGAGCTGGTGAGGAAAAGACTGATCCGCTCACTCTGCAGACAGCTGCTGAGGCAGCTTTGTAAGGAAAACCAGCCCTGGGTACAAAGATCCCCTCCAGAGAGGGGAGAGCAGTCAGTGTTTACCCCAGTGATACTGAGAAAAATGTCATTGCCAAAGGAAGCCAAATGCACAGTAAAGGCACAGCAAGAGGGTCCCCCCTGGCCCAGACTTGATCATCTCCGGGCTGGCCTCTAGCCTGCAGGACTGCTCACATTAGCCTTCTTCACCTTAGCAGATTTATTGGATTTTGAGCAATAAAAACCACATTTAGCAAGCATATCAGGGGCTCAGCAGTGCTCTTTGGCCTCACTCTATCACATGCAGACAGGAATGAAACTTAATGGATCTAGATGGGAAAAAAAACCACCCTCACATAAAAATGAGACATGATTCAACTCAAAGGTGAGTGTTGAGGAGGAGGGAAAGACTGAATGGCTGTTTGGGTAAAGGACTAACAGGCTAACTTTCACCATACTCTGCCCAAACATTTGTCCTGAACAGAAAATGATGACTTCAAGTTATTGTCACCAGGAGCTCAAGCAAGCAGAGGTAACCTGGAAGAGTCAAAGACGTTCTTCTTCATCTTGAAATATACTTGTGTTTAACAATCTCACATGGGAACTACTTTAAGACAAAAGCATGAACTCACAACATTCTTAGTTGGACTAAAGATCTTTGGGTTTTTGTAAGCTCCTATGAGAACTTTGTGTAAAGTTTTCATGCTTGATTTTATGCTTCACAGTGGCTGACCTTCCATGCAAGCCCCAAAACCAGCTTTAAGCTGATAGAAAAACCTCTTCCTTATAATAACAAAGAAAAAGGAACTTGGGTTAAAAAGTTGCCAAAGACAGGGATAAGATCAATAGTTTGCTGGCATTGTTTTTAAATGAACTTCTACAAATTTTGAGATATCTATTCCTAGAAAGTACCAAGTTTACTGATTAACCTCCTGCTCTCACAAGGTGGGACATAATTAGAGGATGAACCTAGCAAGGGCTGGAGCTGTAAAATCTCTCTAAGTGCATGGTTTGTCATTATAAAATATCCCAGAAACGAGGTAGATCAATAGAGTGGGATTCCACAAAATGCCTGCTGAAATCCTCCTGAGCACCACTCTTCTGCTTGCTTCTCCAGTAATGTCATTCCCTGCCATCCCTCCTGTTCCCTGATGTGGCTGTTAATCCTCCACAGGTGTAATCTTCTTTGGGAACTGGCTGCTTAGCAAAATGCAGTTCACCCTGGGTGCTGACTGCTAATGCCAGCATCCACGTTAGCCCTGCAAGGAGGTTCTCAAAGGTTTCAGTGCCTTTAGGGTGCAATTAAATAACTGAGTGATTACCGAAATATGCTGGAGAATATTAAAGCTGGGAGCAGATGTCTCTGTTACACATTGCAATAGAGCAGGTGGTACTGCCCATGTTGCAGCAGCCCCTCGGTGCACTGAACAAACCTCCTTCCTGAAATATTTAAAATGAGTAAGAAATCAACACGATCAGCCAGGAAAATTGAATAAGCTATCCAGAAAGTTTGAGAGTAAAGAAAATTCCTGCTTGTGACAGAAAAGCCTGCCTGTCCCACTGTCCAAGTGCAGCGAATGGCTGTGGGCAGCAGAACTGTTGCTGGAGGCAGCATTTCCCAGAGGCTCCTGATCACTATTCAAGTTCTGCAGTAACCTGCTCTTAGAAACTCCCAATACAGTTCCCCAGCCACACGTTTTCCTGCCTCTTATTTTCTAAGCCTTATGTTCTTACAAAAAAAAAAAAAATCCCCACACCCCTTTTTTCTTTTTTTTTTTTGTCACATTACATAAATTGTATAATCACCATCCTGTGAAATAAAAAATTAAAACGTATATTCATAATTATAGATACTTCATGGCAACATGTTTTTCTATAGCCATAGAAAAATATTTGCCCTCTTTTCTGTTTTATGCAAGAGCATAAAATTTACTCTTACTGCTGCTCCTCATACCAAGGGCCTAATTCTGTGCTCGCACATGTTGGCAGCTATTGACACGAGTGAACTCAATTTCTGATTCGCACGAGTTCATAATCAGATTACAGACTTCTCTGTTTATGGATGAAGAAGTTTTAATACCACAGGGGAGGCTGACTTGGGATCACTGCGAGGCTGCCAGCTCCCTCAGAATTATTACCCACCAGGAGCCATGCTGTGTGTCAGTGCTGGGCTCATGTGAAACAGTACAGGGCAGAGCTTGCCTCCACCCAGCTTCCCAAAAATCCTCTCCCCCAAGCAGCTCCCAAGGGAAAGGCCAGCAGCTATTGTACACTGCTGCTCAAGGCCAGCAAGCTCACACACAGCTCAAGGTATCCCAGGAAAAGCTGTTCCAGGAGGATGGCACTGTGGCCGTACACACACGTGTTCATACATGTGCAATCCCACATGCCCTGCAGCCTTCCATCTGACTCCAGCTGTTGAAGGGAATGTGAAGGAAAATTCCCTCAAGTAAAGCACAACTTCAGGCAGACTCAAATCAGTGGGATGCCGGGTTTCAGCCTGGCTGCAGTGCCAGGACCTCTTGCTGCTGTGTTAAACCCACAACGTTTGGTTACTGCAGTGAAGGATTTCTGAGTGGACACCTCTCCCACTGGGAAAGCACCGTGTTTTCCCTGCCAGATGTTGTCATATTAACTGTGTGTATGTCCACTCCTCTTAGCACTCCAAACTTCCCTCACAGCTTACTGTCTTCAGGTTTTGCAGCATGATTTCTAACCAGCTCAGCGTGGTTCAGTAATTGAAGTTTTCAACAAAACGAAGGAGAATCCACTCCACTGCTGAAAGACATGCTCAAAATTTATAAAATCCAGTCCAGTATATGGAACTGATGAAGAAGCAAATATAGATCTTCCTCATTTATACAAACTAATATCCCCTGAAGTATAAAGGTACATTTGTTATTATTACTTCTGTTCTTATTCACTACATTTATTTCAGTAGAAAATATTTAGATTAAGTATTTGTAACTCTTTTTAGAAACAAAAGGTGTACTAAAAAGTCCTGGTGCACAAAGGAACCATTGGTGCACAATGATTCCCTCACTTAATTTTCTGTAAAGGTGAAAGGTGAATGGTATTGAATTACAGCCAGAAGACGAAAAGAAACAAAAAACTTTGCTGTTACAATAATGAAGAATTATTTTGACTACATTTTGCCTGCAAACACGGGATATCATGAAAATAAATTCAGTAATGTCTACAAATCATGTATTCAGTGCAGGGAGTATGTTGTGAGAAGAGATGGAAAAAACAGCCTGCATACAACTGCCTTGTTACCAGGGAAGAGAATCAAGATTTTGAGATATAAAACTGCAAGCAGAGGCAAGAGCAAATGGTCTGTACCTGAATGAACTGGATGTGTCACCCACAAAACCTGCACAGACAGGAGGTGACTTTATGAGCAGCACTTTGCAGGGCACCTCTTAGCAGGTCTCTGTGGGATGCTGCATTAATTTTGATGAACCACAGGCAGTGCCAGAAGCCAAGAATATCTTCTTCAGGATCCCTCCAGTCTGTCCTGGGTGTGCCTGTTACCAGACTCAAGCAGAGAAGGAGAAAAGAGCAACCTTCTGTATTTCGCATTTTCAAGTGAGGCTTCAGAGGAACAGCCAGTACTATCCAAGAAAACAAAATTAAGCAAAAAAACCAACATACATGGCCACCAAACTATGTTCATTTTCTTTATCACACTGTGTATTGACAGATACACACACTTTACAGGTGAGGAACTTCAGGAAGAATGAACAAATCCTTTTTCTTTGGTCTCACATGAATTCCATAGTAGACCCAAGGAGCTCTCTGCTCCATCTCACTGCATTCATTTAGCCTTCTATTTGCACAAGCTATTGCAGTATAAAAAGAAGAAGGTGAACCTGACCTACCTGAGAAGCAGATTTAATTTCATGCATAACTATTACTCACACTGCTAACAGGATTCAATATTTCTACCATGCAAGAGCTACAGGATGAGTAATGCTTTTGCATGTGTGAGGATTTACAGGAGCACAGCCACACATCTCAGCACTGCACTGCTCTCAGGAGCTGCCACAAGATACTGGAGACATGCCAAAAGTAGTGTCAAGTAATGTCAAATTTCTGTAGAGGATTGTGCTTCTCTACACCTTCCAACCTTGCTTGTCATGGGAAACACTGAACACAATGCAGAGCACTTGGTCTGCAAGAACGTCACAGCCCTGCCTGTCCAGTGCTGGTTCTCCAGGGATCTGCTTGAAGAGACGCCTGTGCACTGGATTTCTGGGTTGAGACCATAGCCAAAAGCCAGTCCAGAGGGGATTTATCAAAGGTTCAAGATTAGCACACGAGCTTGAATGGAATGTCAAGTAAGAGTGAGAGAGTATTTTCTCTAAGCAGGATCACTTCCCTTATTTTAAATATATAATAAATCATCCAGGGGCAAGCTCCCTTTTTAAAGATTAGACCCCGCTAAACTGGGCTCTAATCTATGCTAAAACATAGCAGCTAAACTTCTGAAACAGTATAAGAATTCCTACTCTGATAGTCAGCCCAGCATTCCAAGTATTTTTGTACCTAATAGGTAGCCCAAAAACTTGTCAAGGCTTTGTCAAATTTACTAGGGCAGAATTTAATGTGATAGTATTCTTTGTTCCTTCAACATGAGGAAGTTACCCCATGACTCCTTCTGCTTCTGGGATATTTGCACTATGTATCTCGTGAAAGCAAATTTCACAGTGAGCCATTGTTTTGGGATGAGAAATTTTGCCTTGAACTGTTTGTATTTATAACTATCATCCTGAAATCAGCAAAACCAGAATGAAAAATTAAATTTTTTTTAAAATAAAGAAACTTTATAAAGGAAATTTTACATTATTTAGAGGGTTTTAAGTTTAAATTAATAGCTTGTAGCTAAAGAGACCGAAGTAGGGGATTTTGTGTTAGGTCTCAGACACTGCAGGAAAGATACTTTCCAGATTAAACAAACCACAAAAATTCAATGACAACAGGAAAAAAAAAATTGGCTTTATAGATCATTTTCCTTTATCTGGGTTAATACAAGCCTAAGGAAAATTTCAGAGGCATACTATCACTAAGAAGAAAACCATGAGAAGAATAAAACTTAAATCACAATTATTTCCATTATGCTTCAATGCTACTGAATAACAGGCAAAAACTCTGCCTTCCTTCATTCTGTGTAAATCTTATAGCACATAACATGATAATTTTTTTTCACAAATGGTAGATAATCTACCATCAAATGAGTGCTTTCCCTGGAACACTGCAGAGCAGATTGCTCAAGGAGCAAGAAGGAGCAATTGCCATCAGAAATGAAGCGATGGTTTCTCTACCTCTGAAGACAACCCTAAGTCTCTTTTCCTTAGAAGACATGTATTCCTGTCTCCTCACTTTAGAAGTGCCTTTACAAGACTCTCAGGGCACCAAAGCAGGCCCTAACTCATTGCCACATGTATAAAAACACAGATGAGTGATTAATATTCTGGTGTATTCTTTTCTCACAGAATTTATTGTTTTGGCTTATTCTTCATACATGTGTTATGACCCACCTCTGAGGCAGGGCAACAGATCAGCCTTTTCTCTTATCTGGTGTGAAAACTCTTTGTTTAAGATATCAGACCTGGGCCATCAGGGAAGCAATGCCAGGTCCAAGCAAATGTCCATCATAACATGCTCCTTTGCTGAGGCAAACCCCATCATTTTAATCAATCAGCGTGAAAGATGGGATAGCCAACAACCACGTCAGAAAGACTGCAGCTCGGATATCCAAGGTGGCTGTTAGGAGGTCACTGCTTTTTTCCCCCACCTCTGGGGCAGGAGAAAGCATCCTGAGAACAGCACAGCCTCAGCCAAGCTGCCAGAGCTGTTCTGGAAGTGCTGATCCCTGAAAGTGAACATACCTGGTGAACTAAGGGCTCTGCATCATCTCAAATTTTTGCTTCAGGAAATTCAAGTGCAAGATGGTACAAGGAAAATGCTGGTAAAGAAATCTTAAACAACTTAAATGAAAATGGGAGAAGACAAACCATAGGAATTTGAAAGAACTTATCCAAAAGACCAGTAAAAGACAAACTCTACCTCACATTGTAGGTATAATCCCTACCAACAGGCTACGAAGACAACAGTGGGGTTGCAGTCCGGGACCAGACTTGACCATCCCCTTGACTGCTATTGCTCACATCCATAAATACTGCTGTTAACATGTTCCTGGAAGACAATTCTCTTCCTCCAGGTGCAAAATTTCTTCAAGTTTGTGATGCCTTTTCATTAAGAAAGCATCTGAAATCCCCCTTATCTCTGTTTTTCTGTTCAGTCAGAAGTGTGTCAGTCACAAGCCCACGCTGCTCAGCCACCAAGATTGCTGCTGTGCTTCAGCTGACAAGCTGTGAAAGTTTTGGCTGCCCAAAAATCATTGGGAACATATTTACTTCCTCTGGTTAGAATGATGTTTGCCTCTTACTGGCATGTACCAATGTACCTTCGCACACATACATCAGGGACTTTTAGTGACATCAGCTATCACATCCAACCAGTTAGGAAATACTACCTTGTTAATGAGACACAATTTTACTGCCAGCTGCTCATTCCAATATCCCTTAAACATGCATAGAAATCATTTCTTGTGCCTTAGCATCCTTTTTATATTCTGATTATAAAAAAGAGTAAAACACTATGTGGAAAATAACAGTGTGGATCCCACTCCTGTATTTGGAACAAACTAAGAATGGTTTCAATGTAAATTCCAGTCAATATCACTAGGCTTAAACTAGCCAAGGAAGATGTGAGATTAGAATGCTTTCTTCTTTCCTTTGGGCTGTGAGCCTTTTAGTAAATCCCAGAGAGCTGTTGAAGACCTGTGGGACTCACAATGTTGGGAAGAATTTGTCAAGAACAACCAAATCTCATATGCAGTTACATATTCTCTAGCAATTCTGCAATCTTCTAACAACTAAATCCAGATATTACATTATTCTGCTCTCAGTTTTGGTAAAATATCACAATTTGTGCTTACTGGGATGCTGAAGGCCTCAAATGCAAGCTGACAGCTATGGTACCTGTAGACAAACACTGTTCATTGCATTTACTCATAACTTCTGAGGTAAATGCTACACACCCATCCTGCACACACAATAAAAGGACACCAAACACATAATCCAGCCATTATTTTGATTGCAGTATGTTTTCCAAATTGATTTGAAAATATGTTCTTATTAAAGTGCATGATTTGTCAAAAGCGCTTCCAGGAGGTGTAAGAAAAACAGCAAAGAGATTGGAGCTTGCTTAACCAAGTTTATAAACCTGCTGCTTCAGCCTCAAAGATGAATTACACTGCAGGAGCACGTTCACTAAACGTCTGTGCTCTCCTTTTTGCCCTCCTACCTATGTTCAAAGAATAGAATAGAAAAGCATAAATCAAAGTCTCAGAACATATTTCTCCCCCAGTTCCGAAGCTGCCATATCTCTATACCGGAATCATAATCCCCTGCACTACAAATAAAAAGCACAGCCCAGCAATCACCACTTCAAAATAATTACAGGCCACACAGTAATTTACACTTATCTAAAGCCTTTCACTCCAAGAATCCTAAAGCAATTTATACACAATATAGATGTGGCTGATAAGAACACAATAATGCTAGGGAGCCACTTGGAAATTGAGGCATTGTCTAAATCATGTGGATCTTTGCAGTCCAAAACGTACCCATTATCCTGATAGCAGTTTGAACCAAACCTATTAAAACCTTCCATCTCAAATTAAGGACCCTTCTAGGCACTGATAGGCATGTTCTGAACCTTTCTTTAATTTTAGTCAACGATATTGAGAAATCAAGAAATTAAAAGACTTGAAACAACACTGCCCAGCAGACATATACAGCTTCAGAAGGTGCCCATTTGAAGCACAATCACACCTTTCTACAAAGAAAAAAGGTATAAAATTCTATATTTACTTCATTTTTCCTTTATAAAATTTAATTCTGATCCATCCAGGCTGTGGCTAAGTACTGGCCTACAGGCAGAGCTTTACTCCTGTGGTAGCTCTGAAATATCCTCATTTACCTCCCAGCTGCTCAGTAAATTAAAGCAGACAGCCTACAGGTGCTTGCTGGAGTCCCAGCACTCTCAATAGCACCAGGCCACACGGGTACAAATGGGTCTTTAAGCAGAGCTGTGAAATAGCTGCTGGTTCCCTAATCCTCCAACCTTGCCCCTGGGGCTCTGGGTGAGAGGAAGCTTGGGAAGCTGAAGGGATATGTATTTCTAACAATTAACTGGTAATCCATTTACATTTTCAAAGCTGTTTTCATATGGAAAAAGGCTACTGGCTCTTTCTATATTATTAAACACAGATGGTGTTATGGCTTTCCTCAGTCTTCAAAGTGCAGGCACACAAATGTTGAAAGCATTCACTGTACACTTTGTAGGATCCCTAAAAGGCAGATTTGGGGAACATAAAAATCTCTTTTGCAAGGTGAGTTATAGACACCAGTGACAGCAGAGCTCCCTGGCAATCTTCACATCCAGAGAGATCACTGTAAACCCCAGTATTTTAAGGGATATCTAGATATTATTAACACATCTTGAAATTAGGAAATTGAATCAAAACACCTTTGTGCCATAGGATGATTTGGTCTTAAGGGTAGGAAACTCTTTTCCCTTACTCAGCCCTCTGTAACATATTTCTCTACCCAAACATGTACATAGGCCTGTCAGGGAAACACAGGATTTTCAATATTTTGAGTGAGAAGGCACACACGACAGGACTGCAGCATCTCATCTACATGGCTGATGCATCTGCAGCCAGTGTGATCACTGAAAGCATCACTGCACCATCAGAAGTGCTACTGGCTTAGCAAGGAGGAAAAGCTAAGTGTGATTTGGGGAGCAGAATGTTTCTTTTGTTTTAAAACAAGGTAACATCAGGGGGAAATCTTACGGATTTTGCTGCCTGTGTGGTACCACGCTTCTGTTTCACCCCTGAGTGGCAGGGGATCAACATCTCAACAGGGACACAGGACTTTGCTGTGAAAATGCAGAGAGAGAAGCCAGTGGATGGCCAGTTTCTTGTACTGACTCATGATCCCTGGGCTGACAGCTGATCCACCAACAACACTCAAAATAAGTGAATTATTCAAGCAGTTTTCATAATGTTATGCCAGAGATGGTTGTTTGCATTGCCTCACACTGGATTTCTTCTCCTTATCACTTTTTAGGGGGCAAAGGTATCACAAAACGAACATATTTGTTTAATTAAAATGTCCTTAGAAATTGCAAATATTCAGTGTTCTCTATTAAAAGACAGATGCCACAGAAAAAAACGTGATGAAATAACAGACCTCATAATGAGACTGTATTTGACTAAACTCTGAAACTAAAACAGCAAAGATATGGGGTTTATTTCTTTTTCAATCTTCATATTGCTTCCATTTGTGGTTGACATCTTCAGGAGGTGAAAAACAATTTCACTTAGTAAAAAAGCTGCCCAAAGAAGCTATGTCAATTTATACCACCTGGGAATCTCAGTCGGTGCTAATCTGTTTCATTCATCCCCGTTTCTTGACACATAACTGCCAAGGGACTAGCCTGGATCTGGAAATGTATTACCCAAGTGTCACCAGTAATGCTGTCTCTCTTTCTCCTATTGTCTCCAGAGCATCTAAGCCAAAACTGACATCAAAACTGGATTTGTAAAAGTGAGTTGAGGCAAGGGCAAGAAAAAAAAAGGGTTGAAGGAGTAGGATTCTGTAGTAAATTCTGGGTAAAACAGGCTCTGTCATTGCCTTTACTGCAGGCAGGAGTTAATTGCATAGTTCAGTTTTATCTTCTGTGTTCATGTATTTATGAAAAGGCTTTATAACTTGGAGCTTGTAACTGTAAGGGAGTGTGTTGGATGACCCCAATGGTCCCACAAATCTTCATCTGTGGTTTCACTGTTCTCATGGAGCACAACTATTGTGGGAAGTTGGTCTGGAAATAGCAAGGATTTTGATTATTCACACAATAGGTCTTGCACTGACTTTGGAGTTCCATGAAGAATCATTGCAGAGCACTGATGTCAGAGAGTACATATCTACTGCTTTCTGTGCTTCTAATCACAGTACGCTGGACTGGAAAGACATCCTGGGGTATTCACTCCAGTCCCTTGCCATTGCAGGTGACCAAATAACAAAACCCATTTTGTAACCTGATGGATTCCTTTGTTCTGTCAGAAGACATTTCATGTCATGTAGTTTTATTTCTAGTTACAGAAACTTTCTGTCAGTGCCAGGCACACTCTTGATGGAAAGTATTTTGCAGTCTCGGGATATTGAAGAGGCAGGGAGGGAGGGAGGGAAGGAAGGAGGGAATTCAGGATCAAAAAATAGCCAATGCCACACAATCAACAAAGAATTAGGACTTAGGAATATATTTATTTACTGTGTATGGAAAATAGGGCATCTCAGATGAAATTCAAGTTGTGTTCCCATTAAAGTACCAACTTGGCTGTAAAAGTGGCTGTGCTGATGGAACAAAGTTCTGTATCTCATTTGATTTTGTTCCAAAAGACACTCTAAGTGAAAAAAAGCACTATGGCACTACACAACAAAGTTCATGCTAAATGGATTTAAATTATAGAACTGATAGATCTTACAGCATAAATTTTAATTTAAGTGTCTGCCTTATCTCTGTGCTGCTGTACATTGCATTTAGAAGCAGTTATAAGTGATCATTAATAAAATTCACAGTAGCATTAAAAACTAGTGAGGTAGTCAATAATACTGGGAACTGCTGGATTATGTAAATCAACTGGCAGAGTAACATACATTTTAAAACTGCAAAATGTCAAGTATTAAAGTTTCTTGAAAGGTGGGAAAAAGAATAGCTGGACATGCTGGGAATGAAAGGGACTTGTCATAGAAAATCCCCAATGAAACATGACAGCCACAAGTGAGAAGGGACAGCAAATATTTGGCTGCATGGGTAGCAGAACCCAGAATGCTCAGGAAGGATTTTTTTTTCACTTTTTTTTAAAGGAGTGGTTGAAAATACTGGAGAAGGAGAGGGGAAGAAGAAGAAGATGCTGAAGGCAGAACAGGACACACGAGCAGTGTGACAAGACACAGAGGGATTATCAGCATGGAATAACTCAGAGCTCAGCTGGTATCACACATGTTTATGATCAGGATGTAACTCTGAGAGTTTTCACTCCCCTCATGGCTACTGTTGGAAAGAGACTTCCTCTCTAGCCTGTAAGTACTTCAACCTCTTACAGCTTCTGCACTACTTGGTAGATAGCACGATGGTTTATTGTAAAGCACTTCCCTAAAGTAATATTCTTTCACTCCCTGTTAACTTTGTATCTAGCTTTACACAATTAATTAGGGTAGTGTTCAAAGACCTAGATTTTAAACCACTTAATTAATTAGAAATGAAGGTTTAATGGTTATTCCTCTCAGACTATTTAATTTAATGAGAGAATTTGCAGGAAAAAGCAGGAAGAGAAATCAATTTCGTGTATAACAAATTTCAACGGAAGAGATGAACATATGCATCTGTTTACTGTTCTGCTGGATAAGAGCATCCCTATCAGAGCTCAGGGGGTTGCAAATTTTTGGCAATGGGGACACAACTCATCAGTTCCAAGAAACTGCACATTCAAGCAAACTGATATTTCCATCATAACCCAGGACATCACTGTTTCCATCCCACCCCCTAAAAACAACATCCAGAAACACAGGAACAGAGGACCCTTGCCTCAAACCTAAGAAAAAGCTGGAAAAGAGAGACAGGACCTCCTGAGGGCATCTCCCAAGAGCTGTGCCAGCAGCTGGCATTCAGCCCAGCACGGTGCTGGGCAGGGAGGCTGAAGGCTCCTGCCACGCTATCACAGGAGGAAGCCCTTTTCAGAAGGAGAAGGACACACGTGGCCCCATAATGTCCCTGACTAGAAAAGCTAGTCAGTCATCATGCTAACACCCAGCTGAGCAATGGGATTTCATGCAGGACGCACTTATTTGAGCTAAATCTTTCTATTACAGGAAACAAAGCCATGCAGCAGCAGCAGCCCATCAGTTCTACTTTGTAAGAGCTGTCACACTGACATCTCTCTAAAAGCAAAATTCCTTTTTATGCCAGTGGAAGGTCTGAAAGCCAAATGATGGGAACATGCCCTTCTAAGTTACTGAAACATTTTTAGTTGTTTCTTTCCCTGAGGTATCTGCCACAAACAAGAAGATCCAAGACTGAAGACAGGATAACTTAGTAAAGAATACTGAAATACTTCTAATAATATAAGTAAGACCTAAGAAAATATCAGAGCTGCTGTTGCACTAAGATTTGTAAAGACAATAAAAGAAACTCCCCCTCTACTGAGACATTTCAAATCTAATCTCTGCTTTTAAAACAAAATTACTCTGATACATAGAAAACATCGGGCTTTGGGCTGGGGAGAGATTTTGTTTTGTTGTTTTATTTTAAGAACTTGGAATTTGATAGGATCTAAGTATAAGCATTCAAAAAACCACTAAATTTGAAAAGAGTCTTTGTTCGTGAGTACTGGCAAGACTGATTGGTGTTAAGATGAAATGAGACTCCAAAGCATGTAACACTTCAAAATAAATACCAGCATGCAGCACTGCTGTGATTTTGCCAGCCATCTGCATGATTCATCCCCATATGATGGTTTAGCTACCTATCTGTTTTTACCAAAGCATTTGGAATAAAGGCTTGCTGATACAAAGCATAACTTTTTTCCCCTCAGCTACTGCTAATTAATCCTGTCACTAATTCAAATCAATTCAGTTGGTCTAATTAAATCAGGAAATGGATCTTTTCAGAATTGGGCGTCTCTTCCACAATTCATATAGGAAAAATATTTACAGTGAATATTGCTATTCCACATCAGCAATTGCCTTTTTCAAAACACTAAGGGATAGCCTTTGGTGCTAAAGAGAGGAGGGGGGAAGTATTAGGGAAAATATTTTGGCTTTCAGTGGGTAAATCTGGATACAAAGCCTAAGAAATAAATACCGTACTGCCCAAAAAGCAGCAAGACTGGCTGGATAAGTGAGAAACATAAAAATGTTTCCTCAGCAAATCTCTAACTCTACCCCAATAAATTCTAGTCTGGCCAGCAGCGGCATCACTACCAAAGAGGGAGGATGCCTCTGCATTTTCTGTTCCACTCAGGATAGGATTCAATCCTAAACATTTCTTTTAAAAATCATTTAATCTCTAAAATTTATGTAATCACTTATGACTAACTCCTCATCGTAACAGGAGTTTTAGTGTATGCAATTATCTCTTTAGTTTGGGTTTTAAATTAATGTCAGTCATTCTCCTTCCATTTAAAATCTCGGTTTTCACATGTACAACACTTTCAACCAGCTTTGGAAGAGAAATATCAAAGGAGCTAATTCCCCCCTGGTTTAATTTAACAGAAAAAAATTGCCTTACAGAAAAGACAGTTTTGAATCATTACACTGTGTCTGAACTCTTACAAGCAAGACAGAAAGCAGTGGCAAATCTATGGGTGCATAAAAATTCAGTGTCTTTTACTGGGTTTTTATGAGGCTTTTTCATTTTAACTGATGGGGGGGGTTGCAAGGAAAGAGGAAAGTGTTTCTGCAACACCACAGTAAACATACCATGGAACAACACTTTTCTTCTCTGACCACTATTATGCTCCTGGAATTGCTCACAAAATGAAGCATAATTGATGTGATTATCAAATCCCCTTCCTCCAAGCACCATAATAATTTCCTTCACCTAAATACTGTGGGACTCTTGTTAGGAGAGAAGTCCTCAGCACCTTCCAAGAAGCGGCAGCTTCCTTGGCACTGCCATTCTGTTTCAACAAAATCATCTGATCCATATGCTAAATTATTCCCACACTCAGAGCTCCAGAGCTGTGCTGTCACTCTGCTGCTGCCCCAGCATGGTGGGTTTTGCTTTGGGACATTTTGTCCAGCCCAAACCTGGCCATAGAGAAGCTGCCAACATTTCCCAAGTGGTTGCTCTAAAGATGCCTCATTATGTCTGATTTTGACTAAGAAATGATGTAGGTAGGTAAACTAAGTTTGTTATGATGAACCTGAAAATAACCTCTCTCATAATTATGTTAATTTCAGTTATGTATTTTACCAAATTCCCTACGTGTTCTAATCCAGCTCCCACAGTATGAACTCCCCTGAATAACAAGAAATTTATAATCAGCTGTATTTTGAGCTCCTCTTTTCTGTATTTCCATTCCCATATTAAGCAAACATAAGGATTCACAGCAAAAATGTGTGCACACGTAAATATCAAATCCTGTTTCTGAGTTTTAACTTTAGAGACAAAAGTTCCCAGACAAAATTTGAATGCTCTAAAATGAGCCAGGAAAATTATCAAAGTGAACTGTGAACAAATATTTGAGAATGTTTGAGCAGTCTGGAAGCAGAGCTTAGCTGTATTGCTTTGGCTCCATCTTTCCATGGGATTGATCTGAATGCATTATGAAGACTCTTAGAACGCATCCCTCTTTTGCATGGAAAATGGAAATTCTCTGACAAATTACTTGGAGTGGAATGTATTCAATTCCATCCCAAGAGATAACGTTTTGTTTTGAGAAGAGCCAGATGCATGAATGCTGCTGAGCTGTAGGCACACAAGTACTTAAAGCTGTGTATAGTGCATTATTTAGAAGGTACCTCCCTAAAAAGGCACTGCTGGAGGATTGAGCTGAGCCCAGCACACTCCTGGTCCCTTTCTGGTCTGGAAAGGAGGGGAACCCCCTGGAAAGCCCCTGTCACAGCAAGGCAGCTGGATTTGGGGGAATCCAGAAAGGCAGCCTGGCAGCTGGCCAGAGGCCAGCTTGGGGACGGGCAGCTGCTGACAAGCACAGCAGCAGCCAGGGAATACAAATCTCTGCTAAAGCAACAAGATTTAGTAACAGACAGTTACTGGTGGTGCTGCTCTTCCAAAAAGAAGCATTCCTAAAGAAAAATATTCTAGGTTTTTAATTACCAGTTTTCATTTTCAATGTTTTATATTTCAATTTTAGATTTAAAGGAAAGAGAGAAAAAAAAAAAAAAAGAAAAAAAAAAGAAAACTCAACTCTTGGTTTTGGCAGAAAGCAGAAGCTTCTTTCTCTCACACACACATTTCATTTTATTAGTAATTTGCTAGTAAAGGATTTCTGACAGAAAAAGTTGGTCCACCCTGTACTGCTTTACGCACAGTAAAAATGGATTTTAAAAATTCTCCAGCATCTAGAGGGTGAAGCAAGTTTTCCTTTGTCCCAAGCACAGCACCGTCAGTTTGGTACCTGGGACATGAACAGCAGCTCACCAGAAACTCCCCTGAGTTTGGGCAGTGAGATGCACAACACTGAGATTACATCTGAAAATGTGATGATCAGATGAGCACATGGAATGAGTGACACTAACACATTGCAAAGGTGACAGAAGTAAAAATTGCAGGAGAAGCAGCTTCTACAAATTTAGCTAAATTTAGATCTGGCCATGATGTGGAGTATCTCAGCACACCTTTTCTGTGAAACTATTTTTGCCAGCATTCTTAAAATACTACTGCTAACCCATAAGAAATATTCCTCATTGATTTTGACAGTTATATATATTTGAATCTTACCCAGAAATGAGCTTTCAGTGACTGGCAAGTTAAATTTTTCCATGCCATTTGTTTGCAGATGGGGCAGTCAGCTTCCTGAATGGCTTAAATCTCACTGTGGTTCAAAGACTTCATATTGGTAAAGGTTTCTTTCCTAAGAAACATTCACAAATTTAATGTCAAAAATGGTAACCAAGTAATCTGTGACTGACATTTACACACACACAATCATATGCAATATATTAACTCAGCATTTATGGCTCTGCATGCAATTAACAGCACTGCAATTAAGTTCTGGCATAATACTGCATTTCAAAAGGCCAGCAAAAGGAGGGATATAAAATAAGCCAGCACAAAAAGTCCTTTATCATTGCATTTTCCCTTAGGTGGCTGCATCCTTAAAGATGGACTCACAAGCACTGGGACTGGGCTGTGCCTGTGGAATGTTCAGAAAAAAGTTTCTTTGTCACAATCCTGCTGGGAATGATTTGACTCAAATGTCAATACCTGTTCTGAAAACAAATGTAAGGCATGAGTCACTCAGCCCATTATCAAATATCACACCCAAACTAGATGACAAAAAGGTGTTGATTTTGCAACGTGACCCACCACTAATTACTGCAGTTTTAGTTCTTCTTTATTCAGAAGAATCCATCTACAAGTGCTCTTGTTGTCAGATTTCCAAACATCTCAGCATCATGGACTGCCTCCTTTCAGAAAGATGCTCTCAGATCCATCTGTGCAATACCCAGTTACAGGGATGGCTCGTGCTTGGCTGATGTATTTCCCCCCCAGTGCCCATTCAGCATTTGTGCCCTTGCACCTCATCCAAACAGGCTAAACGATTGCTGCTGCAGCTGGTCATAAAGTTTCCAACAAAACAGCTATCCATCAAAGAATGTCAGTCTGTAGAAATTAATTCTTGTCTTACAACATGTCAGTTTTGATTTACCAGGGGCAATCTTTCACTTTCCAGTGGGATTTCTGACAAAAATTACACAGCACTTTTTACCCCACAGCCCCCGTGGGTGAGTGTGCTCATACAGCACCACCCTTCGCCCATTTCAGAGCCCAGTATTTCTCACATATCTGGGTACCATTAAAAGCACCTGGAAAATGAGCACAGACTTTACAAAGTCGTTCATCTTTAACACACTTTCTAAATATTTAAATGTGATCTATTGTTTATGATATTTCCTGATGAATTCGGGGTAGTTACCCAGAAGAAAGGCTGCATGCAGCTTAGATGTCACCACGGCAAGGCAACAGTTGAGCAAGGATTTTCATGGGCGGGATTCTGGGTTTAGGACCATGGACAGCACCCTGTGGCTGATTGATTTGTACTTCTTGGAGCTGATGGCAGAAACAGTCCTGATCACATAATGTAAACTGCAAAGGGAATGGTATCAGGCTAAATACTGCTCGCTGTAGTCTTTTTAATCTTAGTTTGTATGGCATCTTTTCTCAGATTAGTTAATGGATGTAACACACATAACATAAACACAGAAAATGCTCTGTGTCATTGGCAATCACAGAGCTCTGCTGCCGCTAGAAAGGAGAGTAAAAGCGAGCCTGCAAAATGCCCTTCACTTTGGAGACACAAAACACGTGGAAGCTGATTTGTTTCTCTGCTTTCACCACTTCTGAACCTGGCAAGAGTCTCCTAAACTGAGTCCTATTTTATTCATAAGGATTATACAGCACTTTCAGTAAAACAGCTGGCAACAAGCAGTCATTCTGCCTTTTAAAGCTGAGGAAGCAACTCCTTTTGTTTTATTAACTAGTACAGGTTTTGTTAGTGCCATCTGTAATACAAGTGATTCTAATGATTACCAGGCTGGCTTGTGCTAATTAGATAAATTGCCACTGCAGAAAAAGATCACTGAATTCTCCAGTTTTATGAAAGGTAGATGATGTGGCTTATCAAGCAAATCATTCCAGATCAGTGCATAGCTGTTGTATTTTATCCTTGCACAGTAATCAGAAATCTCTTTCTGAAAAGCTTCTGAGGAGCCATGAGAGGTTCAGAATCAAGAGATCAGGGTGTGGAGCAGGAGCTCTTACAAATGAAGGTAACACCTAGTGCTCGTTATCTGCTTGTGTCAATTCACCATAGATAATTGAAATGTGTTTGCTATCCAATTAGTGCTTGTTTCTGTCCTTGGTACTGTGCTAAATCACTTTAATGAATGAAAATTGCTGATGGTTTAGTATCACTCTGGCTATTTTGATACTAAGCAGATTTAGGATTGGTTTCTAGCATATGTTACTTTATTCAAACACAGTTTAATTTTATATATACTTACATATATACACACATAAGGCATAATGATCCGTGAACTGAGGGTGGAATAAGGCCTTCTCCTGTATGGGAAATCTAAAATCTCAAAAAATCAATTAGAAATTGCATGCCTGCCTCTATGCAGCACAGCCCTCACAAAATTGTGTCCAAGGTTTGCATTTTACCATGTGGTAAACCTGTGCACATGGCAGATGACAGCCCAGTGGTTCAAAAGCCAGCTCCTCCCTCCTTATTTATCTCCTCAGTAAACTGTTAGCAAGTGTCCTAGTTGATTTTTTAAAAGCAGAAAAAAGTTATATATAAGTTATATATAAGACATTGAAAATGAATATTAAATTAAAACAATGTCCTTTTCAACAAAAGAGAGCTTGCAGTGTGGCTCTCCTACATGAATCCTGCCAGGGGCAGCTGTGCTGTTCTGCCAGCACTGTCCCCACTGCCAGTCCCCTTCTTGTCAGACAATGAACCCAACCCTGCTGAACACAAATTTGCCCAAAAAGAAAAAGGTCTTCTAAATATTTTTGACAATACTTGTTTAAAGAACCACGTATAGCTGCTCCAGTCACTTTTCTCAGCCACCCAAAGGTATAAACACTCTAAAGGGGACATGAAAGAGGCTACGCCATAGTCAGTGCAAACCCCAAATCTGTTTCAGAGGAATAAGCTCTAAATTTAAGAGAAATGTTCTTTCTTTGGCTATTTTGGTATTTTAACTTCAAAAAACCAAGATTAAGAGACTGCAACTTTGCAAGTCCTTTTGCAGATTAGCATTAATGAAAGTTTCAGGAGCTGTAGGGATTTTTTAAAACCTAACCAATCCACGTCCTGCACTTCTGTATGCTTCTAAACTTGAATTTCCAGCAGCGGTGAACTTATTGTGCAGATTATGATCAGACAAGGCTGATTTGCATGAGCTAAAAGCATAAACTCAGAAGTTAGATCCGGCTTTTTCCCATTTTCTTTGATCCAATCAATATGCATACTATCTGAATTCTTCCACGAAGTGTAAGTGAACTTAACTTGAACAGAACTTTTATTGTTGAATAGTTGACATTGACTGTCACTACTGTTCCTACTGAGGCAGAGAGTTTCTGATCACATTTTCCTGCAATATCTTTGTAGAATCACAGGATTTACTTCACTTAGACATGACACATACCTCATCACCCTGCGAGTTACACAAATTCTTCCTGTGCCCATTAAACTCCTAGAACCAAATGAAGCTGTGCTACTTTCTGTGGGTTACAATGATGGAAAAATTGTTTTGAACTATCAAGTTATCATAAACTTCAAAGAGACTGAGAGTTTGAAAAAAGCACTTTGCTATCTCCAGTTTCTGAACTATATGACTAGAACAAAAATATTAAAATGTGAGAAGATCCATTATTGAGCCACATTCATTTTTCATTGACACTTTTTTTCAATTAAGTCAAGTTTCCATTTCTCAGGCTTCATACAGTATGTTTTATTATGGTAATTCTTCTTTTTGCTTTTTTCCCTTCAAGTTTATCTGTTATTTTTAAACTTGTAGCTCACAGAGGTAGACTGCTTCATAATGTAGTAAC
The DNA here is from genome assembly GCA_013390045.1 of Picathartes gymnocephalus. Taxonomy (NCBI): domain Eukaryota; kingdom Metazoa; phylum Chordata; class Aves; order Passeriformes; family Picathartidae; genus Picathartes; species Picathartes gymnocephalus. Next base: position 74,792 of record WEKY01040947.1, read on the forward strand.
ACTGTTTTATAAAAACTTTGCAAGGTGGAGTTTTTTCCATGATCTTCTTCTTCAGGGATATATCCGGTTTTCCTCAGACAGACCTTTCTCCTTTCCCCTTTTCTCCTTCCGACAGAAGTCCGTTCATGCTTTTTCTCACAGCCAGCCAGGAAAATAGTATTAATTCCCAGCTTTCATCGCAGGAGTCCCTGTGCCACCACACAGTTACAGTGTAACTGAGAGAGATTTAAGCTATGGTTAAAATCAGCGGCTGTGTGAGAGAGAAAGTTAAATTAGCTCTGAACCTCATAGCCAGGCTGCTGTATCCAGGCTAGTCCTTCTGAGCTATGTTTTTTAAGTTTTTCACTGTGATCTTGGACAGTAACTACTTCAGAAAATTATTTTTCTTCCTTTTTTTTTTTCCCCTCATCTTGGGGGGTTTTTTGTTTGGCTGGCTTGTTGGGTTTTTGGTTTGGTTTAAGCTGCTTGCTAAGATAATTCAACTAGAATAGATAATCCAAGCTACCAGCCAGAGAATTCAATAAGTCATAGCCAGGTAGCTGCCATGCAGTCTCTGTCTTCCAGACTGAGTGATCACCCAATACTGCAGCACATTTCAGGGACATATATATTTGCTCCTGTGTACAAGTCCTTTTATCTGTCTTTCCTCTGCAGTGTCTGAACAGTTTCCTGTAATGCATTAAGAAATATGAATATTATACATCACCTCTATGGTTCTCTTTCTCATGTTCATGTAGGTGAGGAGAGAAATATATTAATGTTAATGATCACTTTAACTTCCTTAATACTTCCAGCTTTTCTGAGCAGGGACTCTTTCTTACTGGTAAGACCATTTGGACTTAAAGCTCTTTCTGATTTTAAAATGTATTACAGCAGTGACAGTCTTTGCATTTCAAGGGAGCAGTAGTAATGGATTTAGTGACCTGACTAAAGCAGCATAAATTTGGTGTGCCCAGGGTGTGTGAGACACTACTGGACCTTTCAAGGCAGTGGCACCCAAAGGACCCTGGAGGGTGGGGTGGCACAGCATGGCTGTCTCTGTCCCAGCACCATGCCAGGGATGCTCTCCAGAGCCCTTTGCCTGTCAGGACCCCCCAGTCCTGCAGTGCTCACCTTCTGAGCAGCCCTCCCTGACTATCTCCTATGGATGCTCTGGGTGCAAATCCCAGAGGGGAAGATTCTGTGTCTCCGTGGGTCTCACTGAAGTGTCAGGGTGTCCTGGCTCGTTCTCTCTAGTCCATTTCCAGTGCTTGAGAGCAACCAGTTTCTTCTCGTCTGATCTCTGAAAGTATTCTCCAACTTTTCCAGTCAGTGCAAGATATTTCATCATTCATTGCAGTTTATCTTCACTGTTAGCATATATTAACTAGCACAGCAACATTTTCATACCTAAGGTGTTATGGACAGATGGTTGAGGCAATCATTATACATTCCTGTACAATTTGCTCCAAATGAAAATGTCTGAAGGCAACTTTTCCATACTTGTGATTAGAAAACATCCCCCTCTTCCTCTTGGTGCTCCAAGGGCCTGCAGCCACCCGTGGTGCAGGACCAGTGCCTGGTGCAGGCAGGGATGGCCCAGGGCCATGGCTTTCCCCACTACCCAGCTGGGAGTTAGTGCCACACAGAGGATCCTGCCCTAAAATCCCAATGCACAGCAGCACAGCCAGCCCATGGACACTCCTTTAACAGCCATCGGTGAAGCTGAGACTCACCAGCCCTGTATCTCCCCCATCTACTCAGCCTCCATTCAGCATTTCTCTTCCAGCTGTCCCTGAGCCTATAGACATCCTCTCCTCTAAGCTGCTGTTCCCTCTTCAGAAATACGTTTTGGAAAGCTGTATCATGATGTAAAACAAAAAATCCCCTTTTAGGACTTATCTTTCTCATAACACGGTTTCCAGTTGTTTGTAGGCTTTGTTTAATGTCATCTTTTCAATTTAAATGCTCTTATTCCAAGATAAGAAAAACAATTCCCTGACTTGCATTTCTGTTATCTGTCCTAATTAGTTTTTTAATTAATTCATAACTCCAAAAGCCTTCATTTATTTCATGTTTCGATTTAATTTCTGAGCTGGCATAATCAGATTAGCAATCAAACCCATTTTGAAAATATTTCTGCTCACAGGAAGCTGGGAAAACTCATACAAAACTGGCTCTGCAAATCTAAAAAGCTTACAGTTCCTGCTTTGTTCCCCTCAGTCTAACGTTCAAGTTTTCAGGCATCCCATTCCATCTGATGTGAAGTTACTTTCAAGGATGATTCTTTCCCCCAGCAACAGCTCTGGTATTATTAGTTATTTGCACTGCAGTGCTTGGAAAGGATTCAGAGGAGCAGGGATCTGGGTTACAGGGAGCCACACGATGCCTCCTGGGCACAGCTACTCTCCCGTTTCCCGAATTACCGCGCTCCGCGCAATGCCCAAGTGTCCCGCTCCTCAGCGGCGCCAAGTGACGTTTCATGGGTGTACTTGGAAAGCAGCCCATGAAAAAGTACAGGCAGCAGCAGATCAAAAAGGCTGTGATCGAGCAGAAGCAGATAGCAGGGAATTGTTCCCTTCTCCAAAACATTTCCACTGCACCACTCTCACTCAGGAGAGCACCACGCTTTGGAAAAGCACTTAAACATGTGCTCGTCTTTGAATATCAGCTCGGTGCCGCTGAAGCCCCTGAAAGATAAGCATCCTCAAGAGCATCTTGAATAAAGGCAGACTTAGCATGTGATTACACTCTATAGCCAATTTGGGATCTGGAAAATGCGACCCAAAAAGTAGAAAGTCATTGTCATGGCAGATTTACAGGGCATCACATCACTGCCTGTGCCAATCACACAGCAACACTAAGATTTCTTATCCAACTAATACTCCCAGTCTTGCCAGTTTTGCCCTAGAAATGGAGAAATTATACAACATTTCCTACAGCATCCCTTCTAATCTTTCTGCTGTATCCTGGAGATATTCAGAACCTTCTCTGCCATGCTAATATTTATAACAATTTTCTAAAAATCCTAATAAACACTGTCCCATTTTTGTGCTCCCCTTCAAATATTACCTGATGCCACAAAGCACTCATTCAAAAGAGCCCAAACACCTCACTGGTTCACACCACACTCACAGTCTCTATAGTTTAGAAGATTTTTTTTTTAAATTACATATCGTGCTGTTTTCTTTCATATATGTGTGAAGAGACAGCAAAATGTTAAGAAGTTGCATAGATTAGGAACTATTTTCTTCATGCTTTGAACTTCTTCATTCACACATTAAGAAGCAATTGAGAGAATCACCATATATTAACTTTAGCACAGGCATTGAAAGTGCAAATATTTTAATTCTTTGAACACATCAAACCCATAAAGATTTTAGAGTTTAACTAAACATTTACTACTCTACCCTCGGAAAGCTCTATAGTGTCTGGACAAGGCTAATGCAATTATTGAAATATGGACACCTATAGAAAGAGAGGAATAATACCCATAATGGCATGTTCTACCTTGAAAAAGATAGCTATGAAAAAAAAATTAAAATAAGCATACTCATCCATTTGAGTAACACTGAAGCTTCTCTTGTTTTTAAATCATTCAGAAGAAATCTAAGTGGTATGACATGACAATACAGTTTAAATTAAGTCACTCAAAATAATAAATATTAATTTATTCTTATAGCAAGAAATATGTGTTGTCAGCATTTCATCTTTAGAAAAGGGTTAACAACATTAAAACCAGCTCTCATGGTGAGATAAAATTAAATGTGTGTTTATTGTCACTAAAGATATGTACATTGCTCCTATCATGTTATTAAATAAGCTTTCAATGAACTCACAGTATTTGCATGTTTGTACATTAGACATTTCTACTGATGAACTGCAGATTCACTGCTGAATCTGCTAATTGTGCAACTGCAAAAAGATTATTTTTTACAAAGCCAGAAAGATGTTTCTTCTTTTAAAAACATTCTACACATGCTCTCACATAAAACATTGCAGTAGCTGACAGTATCCAGATTCAGATGTCTGTGTGAGCTGAGTGGGAAATAATCTTCCATTAATTTTCAAATAACTTTGGGATGCCACGAGTGGCGTGATGCTCAGTGTCATGTTTTTCTTGGGATCTTCTTGACAACAGAAACCCATTCATAATTCATCTACTCATAAAATCCACCTGAAAAACTCATCAGAGGAGGGGACACAGCAGTGCACAGGCATGGCAGCATGGTCTGAGTCTGTCCCCTTGAGAGAACCCCACATCTTTAGGTGGCTGCAAAACAACCTTAAAAATGGTTATAGGGAAAGCATGAACACTGCCAGCATTTCAGTTCTGCCCCAGCATACTGTGCCACCAGGCGTGGGTGCATAAGTGAGGTGTGGGTTTGGGCTCCAGAACTGCTCTCCCCCCAACCTGTAGTCCAGCCAGACTGGGATCCATTCCCAGCACCCCAGAGGCCCCTATGAGCTCACATGCAGTGTGGGGACTGTGCCATCCTCATCCGACCCATCCACACAGCCCATTTCTGCTGGTCAGGAGGGTGAAAGAGGCAGAAAGAGTTTGAGGGCTTTAACACATTTACAGTTGTCTCCTTCTGTGCAGTTTCTGTGACACTTGGGTTTGTCCCCTCAGAGGGACGCTGAAATGCAGGCAGAGGTGCAGCAGCTACAGATGAACCTGTGCAGAAGGTGGCTTTGATCATTTTTTTCTCCACTACTGTAAGGGCTACTATTAAGTTCCTAAATCATCACTTTGCTTGAATTTCACTTACACTAACATACATAAAGGAAAATGATGATCTATCAAATTATCATTATCTATAAAAGCCATAATTCCCATCCATCCTCCTCTACCCATGGAGTGTTAAAGGCCCAGACTGGGCACAACAATGAGGCAAAGCAATGCTATGTTTTGTTTGCCTTAGAGATAATCTATGATGGGATGAAGGAGGTGACAGTTAAGAGATGTGTGACCTCTCAACACCATGCCCACATTTGTGTTATCGTCTCTTACAAACACCTCCTGCCTGCAGTGTGGGTGCAGAGGGTGTCTGCAGAGCTGCTGCACCAAGATATAACACCCAGTTGCCTTTAGCAGTGCCTTAATGCTTTCCTAGGTATTTTGCTTGAAGGATTTAATACTTCCCAACATCTCCTTTTGCTATGTACCTCTGTGTCTGACACATAAATAATGAAAGTGTGCTCTTCCTATTTTGGTATCTCGTCCTGACAATCAGCTGCAGGGAAAGAGCAGTCAGTCAGTATTCGACAGGAATGAAAGAGAAAACAGGCTAAGTTTCATCTGTGCAGTAAGTTTCAAAGGCAAATCCCTTAAACTCTCTTCAGCAACACCGGTGCCTAACAGCTGCTGGAAATGCTCATCCCTTTGCAAAAGTCCCTAGCTCCAGCTGCAGTTCCCACTAAACCACATCAGAAGAACCCAGGAGCTTTAACAGCTCTGACAATCATGTGACTGGCCAAACACCCCTGTGCATTAGGGCTAGGGGTGAGCCTGAAGTAAAAACCAGAAACTTTCAGGCAGAAGCAGAAAGTGCCATGTAACCGAGTCCCCCTTTCTTTGAGCACAGCAGCCCCATACGTGGCCACCACGCTGCCCACAGCCACACTCACTGAAGTCCTGGTGGCCTGGGGTGGTTGCTCAGGAATGGCAAATTCACATACGGCAGGAAAAACTTTCAAGGGCTTGGCAGCCTGGATAATAGAGAGTTGAAATGTCTATTTACCAAATCTACTGAGAGGCAACTAGCAGTTCACTGTTTAAATATTTCTGAAGCTCGGATTAATCTGACTTTCAGACTAGATTTTCTGAGCTATGAAGATGGTTTTAATATTGATTCTTTTTGTATTCTCCTATGCCAACTACTACTTGCAACTGCATGGAAATCTTCCAGGAATTTTGCAAACGATTGATGGTTTGAAAATACCTGAGATATTTTATCCACAGAGATGCCCCTTATACTGGAGGAAATGAGAGCCTTGCACTAAACGCTTGGGAAATATTCATTATTCATAAAATCAACACCCAGTCTTGGTCTCTGTTTATGTACTTCTCTGTCAAAAACTTTAACACTGCTCTTACAAGTATCAGAGCCTGCCTTTTGATGTGAAGTTTCACGCTCTTACTGAAATTTAGGCTTCCAGCAGCTTGGAGCCCCCCTGCACTGCAACTGAGTATTAAATCTATGCTGAGGTCAAAATGCAGTTGGTTTCACTCAGAAATATTTAATCCCTTTCCCCGGGTCCCTTGCATAGTTATCCACATAAAATAAATGTGCAAGCCTTGTACTTTATTTTCACACCAGGTATTTCTCACAGAATGGCTTCCCCCATGCAGGAAAATTTTTACCCCTGTGAAAATTTATATTGTGGAGATTCTGAAAGTGGGTGCTTAGGTGGAGGCACCTGCACCCTCAGCTGCTTCAGAAAGCAGAGCATAAACCACTTAAAGAAGCACTAACAAGCACCAAGGCTTTGCCTTGCTTGGGGCATTTTAGAGCACTTGGGTGGAATTGTAGTTGCAGCTGACCCCATGTAATACACAGAAAAAGATCATTCCCCCTGGAAGCATCTCTGACTCTCTGCTGACTGCAGAGATCCCAGTGCAATTACCTTCCTAACCTGGATGCCTCAGGCAAGGTAAATCCATACTCCTTTTGTGTAGTCTTAGCACTAAAATGCCTCGAATTGCTGCTGTTTTGCCTTCACCTTCATCCCCTTCCCCTGTGTCACAGGTCTGCAGAACCTGGTCCTTCCCATTCAGTCCTCTGAAAACTAAACTCTTTATTGATGTCACTTGTCTCTGACCTTCCAGAACACAAAGGAAAAGTGACACAGGTTTCAAATTCAGAATGGATAGAATAAGTAGCTACAAATGTTTTCTTCAAGAATGGCAAATAATGGCAGTAGAGAACGCCAAAATACGTCTTAGAGACATTTCCTGACTGAAGTGAGAAATAAATTAAAATGTGAAATAAAAATTTTATAGCAGTTAGTGATTTCACTTTGGAAAACCTACTAGGAAAAAAAGTTAATGGCATAATAAATTCTCTTTTTTGGGTGAGAAATGATTATTTGGGGGGGTTAAGGTTTGACAATTTCTTGTAAATTTAATCAGCCAGCTAGCAATTAATAACATTGCTTTATGTCTTTCATGCTGTACCAAGGCAGAGCACTGAATGCTCAGGTTTCTCTTGCAGGCTGTTTCACGTCAGCTCCATGCACACAGAAGAAAGCATTCTGAAATGTGTTAAATAACTGTCCACAAAAACTCAGGGCAAGGGATCAGAGGACACAAGATTTCTACCAGCATGATTGGAACACTCTTTATTATACTTTGGATTCTGCCCAGTGTATCTTTAGCATTTCATTTTAACTCTAAGGAAGAAGCAGGAGATTTGGGTCTGACATGTCTCAAATCAACACTCAAACCCTCAGACATACTGTGTTTTCATCTATTGCGCTTTTGATCCTTGAAGAGACTGAAATCTGTTTGAACCAAATTATTTTTCAGCATTGTGGATGACACTACAATTTTTAGCCACAAACTCAGTTCAAATGAGGAATGAGGAAGTGCCAAAGTGTCAAAGCCAGGGAGCTGGAGATGGCTTTGGTACTTTTGTTAATTTAGATACAAGATGATATACAGGACCACAGGGCACAAAAAAAGAGTTTGTGCTTGAAATAAACATTTAAAAGATAAGTGGGATAACTAGAGTTCTAACACAAAATTCAAAGTGTCCATTTCCTTTATACGCTCCCCCTTCAGAGTTTTGCTTTAAAACTGCCCTCAACCAGAGTTTAATGGCAAGAGATGATGTGAAGCTCAGTTAGTGGCTGGCAGCCTGAAGAGAAAATTCATAGCAGCACTGCACAAGAAAGGAGGCAGAGCTGAGCTGGTGAGACTTAAAATTTATATTTTTCCATTATAATACTTTTTCTAAGTTATTACATATCCCTAAGAAAAATGAACGTGCTACAGTGGCTTTATTAAAACCTCAGTGGATTTTGAAGTTATTTGGATTTGTCTTTGAGCAATTTCATCTATTGCTCTTCTTGTCTCCAATCAGCAGACACATAAGACAAAATCCTGTTACAAAATCAAGTAGTTTTTCATCTTAAAATGTCAATTATCACAAAGTCTTTGTGAACCTGATAAGCATCAATGCCCTCCATTCCTCAGAAGAGAAAGACTGAAGCAGAGCAGCTTTCCTGAAACTACAGAGAAGCCATCCCAGAACCCAAAATGGGATTTAACTTATGTGCTTTTCTAACCTGAACAGTGGAAGGGACAGTGCCTTCGTGATGAGTGTCACTGGGCACTAAGGCAGCAAACACTTTAAATTGCTCCTCTGAAAGTCTGCAGAAGTGAAAAAACATCCTCATGGCAGAGCCACTGCGGGAGCTTGCCCCATGCAATTCCACAGATACTTAGCTCAGGCAAAATGTTCTCCAGGCTCACATTCCTACAGGCATATGTGGAGGCAGTGGATCAGTCCAAGTCAAAAGCTGGAGGCAAATGTTGGTAATAATATAATTCCAAGTAAGGCAGTGCAGATCTTCACCTCTGCACATGATCTAACATCACATATCTGAGGGAGCATGAATCCCACGCTCCCCACACCGATTTGGTTTCAGTCCATCTCTCCCAGCTGGTGCAAACCCTATTCTCATCCCAGCAGTTCCCTTTACCTCCTGTTTGATGTATTTGCTGGAATTCTTATTAGGCCATGGACTAAAGGCATAAGAATAGATGAATTCAATTTTTCAGCAGCTCTTTTGAAGAGCTAGCCCTTAACCATAATTTGTTTTCTTCAGTTAAGCAGAAGGTTTATGACATTTGGTGCAGCCTGGGTGTTTTTCAGGACAGAGCCTTCATCTGCCTGTCCACAGGAACTCGTGCAACCAGCTCCATATCCTTGGCCAAGGCTTTTCACATCTCACCACAATATAAATCCTGCTCTAAGTATAAAGTACACCACTTTTATCAGAAGTCTCTCACTTCAAAGGGAAATTGCAGTGGAACAGAGCATTAAACAGGTCCATGGGGCTCATAAGCATTTATAAGCCTCCTAGAAGCAAAACTCATAGTTCATCTTCTCAGCTAAAAAAGGACTCAGTTTTAACTTCCTTTTTCTTTTTTTTTTTTTTAGTCCAGTGAAATACAGCAATATCTGAGAGCTGTTCAGAGCTCACAGTGAAGATAATCCAGGGATCTTGGTCACTCCCATGTGCAGACAGCCCGAGGGCAGACTGAAGGAGCAGCATCCCCCCGCAGCTGGTGACTCCCCCAGCCTTTTGCCCATCTCAGTGCCCCCCAAAAGTGCCCTCCCCCAGCCCAAAGCTCAGCACTGCCCAGCACGGAGGGCAGGGAGTCACTCAGCCCTGAGCCTCAAGGCAGCCACACCTCGCACCTCGTCCTGTCCCCGCAGCCACATGGGGGACACTGCCACGGGGCAGCTCCCAGGGCAGAGGACAGGCAGCTGGGAGACTGGACTGGCTGTGGGCCCTCCACAAATGCTTATTATGGGATAATTAATGACAAGCACTAATTGTCCCTCTGCCTCCACCGTGAAGTGCAGTGTGTTGTTCCTGCACACACAGGCTGTGAAAGGCTGGTAAAGCCAGGGGGTCAGGAACAAACACAGCCAAAACACATCACACAGCACGACAGGTGCATGGTGAAGCATCACACACTCCCTCATTCCTTATTCCCTGCGGTTTTTTTTCCTTTAAAAAAGGAGTAAAATTAGGCTTTTAAAAATTCCTATTACAAGTGAGGAATCTGATAGTGAAGAATGTGGTTGCATGCAAAACTCAAGGTACTTATTCCTACACAAATAATGTGTGAAAGCTTCCACTCAATTAGTGCTGCCAGTGCAAATTGTTTTCACTAGAAATGACGTGATAAAATGTTACACAGCAGGTGGGAGCTCCATTCCTAAATGCCCAGAAGGAAACCAGAAGAAGGATTTTTCTTTGTCTGCTGAGAATTGACCATTATTATAATTGAATAACCGTTTTTTAAAAGAGGTACTGAGCAAAGTTTTCATGACCTTAATTGCTTCACATAACTCCCTACATCACATGCTGTTTTTGTCACTTGATATTCATGACAATTCATGAAGACTATCATTTGTGATAATTGATGTCATTAATATACAATCTTTGAAGGCCTTTCTGTAATCATTAGCTAAACTATACAGGATGTAAAATCAATGATCCAAACGATGTCATTAATAATAATAAATTAGGTGTGAATGAGTTTTTCCCCAAAATACAAATTCTTCAGGTTATTTAATTTCTGTTATCATTGTAGAGAGACAATAACTTTGACATAAACCAAAGTTTCCATATGACCCAAGACAGTTATTTAATGTTAGTTCCTTTTTTCCTTTAGTTGGAGAAAAGTTGAAATTATTTTTTATACACCATGTAAAATATTAGTCCCAGATAAATTAAGATTTCACAGTGGAAACCCTGAGGGCCAAATCTGCTTTGGTGTAATTACTTAAATAAAGTGCCTGAGTACTGAAAAAATTTCTGTGGTCTGAGACAGAATGAAACCAGTAAAATCTTGCCACTAAATTCATGGGTATTGCAGTATTTTCTTCATTTCCTCCTCCTCTCCGTAAAACCCTGGGGCACTTTGCCTGCTGTTCTCTGCAGAAGGTGCAAATATCAAGGGAAAATAGTATAAAGGAAATCGTGCAATATCCTCATTTTTGTACAGTCTCTTCTAATACCTTTTCTCTCATAAATCAAATCACAGATGGGCTTTACCTGTTGTCCATACTCTCACTTGGCAGGGAGGAAAGAGATCCCTGCAGTCACAGGGTTTAACTCCAGCTACTGACAGTGGGAAGGGCCGTACCCTCCTTCCCAGGGCTGTACCTGGGTCTCACAGTGGTGGAACACCACAGATGCTGCCCAAAGCAGCACCAAAATGCAGCCCAGGACATCACACCTGGTAAAATGCTCCTCATGAGCTGCCTGACCTCAATTCTAAAGCCAGTTCAGAGCATCTTGTTTAAACAGAAATATCAGCCATTTTTTTCCAGCTGAGAGAATGGATGGACCCAGAAGGCAGAGGTTTCCTGGCTAAATACTGCCTGGAGGCATAAAAAAAGAACTGTAAGTGCTATTTTCTCCTGTGAGCTGAAGCCTGTTGAGCCTTCCTGACCTGGGTCACGCTGGCATTTTAGATTTCAGCTGACGAGGACAGTGTCTCATCAATGCACCCAGAGCAAGCAGCACACAGCAGGCGCTCAAAGGCAGCACAGCTCCCAGCTCCTGGGGAAGCACAGCAGAGGAGGAAATGGAAGCTTCACCCGGAGGAGCAGCAAGCAGCAGTTACAGGGCATGGGCCTGGGAGAGGCTTTCTCCTGGAGACACGCTGGGGGAAGGTGACCTGACCCAAAGTGAGACCCCTCTGTGTGCCCTCCTGTCCTCTCCCTGCCCACCCAAGGCTGGATCCATCACCCCAGCCCTGGCGGGAGGCAGCAAGAAAGAAAGCAGCTCTGAGAAAGCAAAGGCAAACCCCTGACTCTGCCTTATCCTAGCAGGAGGTGCTAAAATGCCCCAGTCGTGGGTGCAGAGCATTCTTGGCAGTCATTTTATCCCCATCCATAGATTACATGCGGACCCCAAGCTCTGATTTCTAATGCCTCTTCTTCTCTTGACTGAAAACTCCCCAAAATGACAGCTTTGTAAGAAAGATGTCGCTGAAGACAAGATCTGACTGACATCTTTACAAATGAGGGGCTGTCAGGCAGAATGCATCTTGATTTGTGGATTTGCAGAGAAAAATGTTTAAAATGTTTACTCCTAAACTCAGCAGATTTGCAACAAAGAAATTAAAAGATATTAAAGCCTAGCAAAGTTCGGTGCCATTTTATGAGAACTACTTTAAAGAATATTACCTCATTACGTAAATAAGAGTTTGCTGTTTAAGACTGAATAATTACCAGTGGCAAAACCAGCAATGTGGCTGTGAATGCCTGAAAATCACTGACATCAACAGCACTGGTAATGTGTCTGCTTTTGCCTTAGAGGAGTATACCAGTAAAGCCCATTTTTGTTGTTTGGTTGTTTCAGAATGCTAAAATCTGTCCAGGGAAGCTTCTCCTGAAGAAATGCAGTTTCTCTACAGAAAGTTTGCGTTTCAGACAGTTTCCAATGAAAGAAAGGGTTCTTCACAGAAATCCAGGCTGTCTCTGACCTCTGCCATGAGTTTGTTAAATCAGCAGGCGCACGGATTTCTCTTTGCAGTTTCCTATCCATTAACAGTATTACTTCTGAGCATTTCCCCTGCCACGTGTCCCCCCAGGGAGGCCCCTCACTGCCAGTCCTTGGGTTTCATGTGCACGCCCAGAGCTGGACACTCACCAGCACAGGGTGACAGAGGGAGGCTGAGCTCACAGTTGGGGTGTTTGAATTTCCATATTTCATTACCTTCAGCATGGTGCAGAGCTTCTGTTTCCATCAGAGATCAAGACAACTTTCTTTGATCAGGCTATTTTTATTTTGTATTACATTTTTTCATTGCTGCATGATTCCCTCTTCTTGCCTTGAACCGAACTACAATGAGTTATCTCCCTGTTTTCAATCATCATTTCTTTGGGGAAAAAGAAAACAAGGCAATCACACTGCAAGGACAAGAGCATCTTTTTTTATAAAGATCTTCTGGATGTTTTTTGGCGAGGCTGGTTTTATTCTCATCCCTTAGTGAGAACCAGGGGAACATTCTCAGGAGGCTGAACTAGCATTTGGGCACCTATCAAATTTGGCTTTCACTAAAACTCATTTCTTTGCAGTCTCCTTGAATTAATTCTGGTGGCTGACACACGACTGTCCTGGCTCACTACAAAGTCCATTTCAAACCTCAGAAACTGCATTTCTGGATCCTTCTTGAAAGCATAATTGTGTTCATTCTAAATTTAATTATTTTAATTGCCAGCCAAAAGGACTTTCTTTCATTATACTCACGTAAAGCTTATCATTTCCCCCCTCCTACAGTCACTAACCAACTCACATAAAAGAAAATACATTAAATTGATTTTCTTCCATAGGAAATACATCAAGGAATGGAGAGGATTGATTTCCCTCCATAGACAACAAGACATAAATGTTTTTAATCCAGGTGCTGCATTCAGTTACCATGTACAGTATGAAAAACTGTGCCATAAAAATGAAATTAAATGCATAATAGCATGGGAAAATCTCCTCTCATATTATCTTAAAGTATCCATTTTTTTTTGGCAGGACACAAAATAAACCTTTAAGCATTACCTACACCCATCTATTTTCCAATGGGTTCTAGTATTTATTTATGCACCTTTCTGGGATGCTCTTTGGAAAGGACCATGTTTCATCATCTTTCTCTGATTTCAGTGAGCAGACTCGGAATGCAATGTACTCACTAAATTTGAGTAAGGGTGGCAAATCTCACCCTGTGGTACAATAGACTGCACTCTTCCATCATGTACCAATCCTGTGAAGATTTATAACTGAGGATATAGCTCACAGCCTTCTTTAAAGTTTGTATCTCAAGGCTGCACCATCCTTGACTTTAAAATCATCCATGCAGATTTTATGGGTCAAAGCTGTAATTACATCAAATTTTAATAAATCTTTTGGCCTGTATAAGGTAAAAAGAAGGCAAGGTTAGAAATACCAGATTCAAACATTGCCAGATTTTCAGCTCAACTATTCCATTAAATCTTGGGCTTATCCTTAGTGAAAATACATTAGTTGTTATACCCTTCTGAGGTCATTATCATGAACAAGCTGCTGTTGAACAGAAGCATTTCCCCATATTTTCCATTCAAAAATAATTCCCAGCAGCTCTTCTCTTCTGCTCCAGAAGTACAAGGGGAGAACAGTGTTCTACCATCTCCATGCCCACAGGAGGTGCTGAGTGCTATCTATGCAAGGGGTGTTGTGTGTTCGTGCAGAAAGGATCCATGTGTCATCCCACCCTCACTCTGGACAGGCAGCAGGAGCCAGGGAAATGTAGCAGGAATGGCCTGTGCACCAGTGCTCCCAGTAAAGGAGGGATATTCACTTGCTGCTGACTGATTCACTTCTGAGCATTCTGTTGCCTTGAACACAATATTTACATGTCTCTTTCTCTTCAAGCCCATTTCCCTGGTTAATAAACACTAGATCTCCTTTGATCAGTGTTCAGTGAAAGTCGTGCAGATGTGATCTTTTTGATTGGCATTTTCTATATCTGTAAACAAAATACCAGCACAATCTTGACTCTGTTCTATATGCCAGAGAGGGACCCAATTATTGATCTGGACATTAGACTGCCATTTTATTGAAAGATTGATTATCTTTGTATCTAAATTGGCAGAAGATATCAATAAGAAACTTCCCATCTTAGCATAGATGCAGGCAGGTTCTCTTTCCAGGGTACCATGTTGGCCAACAGCAGAGTCATGGCTTTCCTCATGGTTCTCTAACAGTCATTATCTGCCATTGGAAAACAGATGATCAGTTTTAGATCAATAATTCTAAGGTCAAATACGTGGCGTGCCATTACTGAAACTGGAGATCAAATGCAGTTTCTAGGATCCCATTGCTAATTGTCCAACAAAATATGCAATCCTAATTCCTCTAATTTCCTTCTGCCATCAGTATACCAGAAGTGCCCTTGTGTAATTTCTGTCTCTGGTTTTGATTTCAGAGAATGACAGAACCACAGAAAGGGTCAGGTTGGAAGTGACCACAGTGGGTCATCTGGTCCAACCTCCCTGCTCAAGCAGGATTATCCCAGAGCACCTTTCCTGAGATTGTTTGCTTTAGCCATGCATTTACCATACTATCCAGACCTGGAACGGTTGGATAGATGAGCAGAATCCAATAGAATGAAGTTTAATAAGTCCAAGTGCTGAGTCCTGCACTTTGGCCACAAAAACCCTCTGCAATGTTACAGGCTGGGGACGGTGTGGCTGGAGAGCGCCCAGGCAGAAAGGGACCTGGGGGTCCTAGCTGACAGCCGAGTGACCATGAGCCAGCAGTGTGCCCAGGTGGCCAAGAAGGCCAATGGCCCCTGGCCTGGATCAGGAGCAGGGTGGCCAGCAGGAGCAGGGAGGTCATTCATCCCCTGTACTCGGCACTGGTGAGGCCGCACCTCGAGTGCTGTGTCCAGTTCTGGGCCCCGCAGTTCAGGAAGGACCTTGAGGGGCTGGAGCGCGTCCAGAGGAGGCAACAAGGCTGGGGAGGGGCTGGGAGCACGAGCCCTGTGAGGAACGACTGAGGGAGCTGGGGTTGTTTAGCCTGGAAAAAAGGAGACTCAGAGGTGACCTTATCACTCTCTACAACTTCCTGAAAGGTGGCTGTGCTCAGGTGGGGCTTGGTCTCTTTCCAGGCAGCAACTGACAGAACCAGAGGACACGGTCTCAAGCTGCGCCAAGGGAAATTTAGGTTGGATATTAGAAAAAAGCTTTTCACAGAAAGGGTCGTAAAGTACTGGAATGATCTGCCCGGGGAGGTGGTTGGGTCACCGTCCCTGGATGTTTTTAAAGAAAGATTGGATGTGGCACTCAGTGCCATGGTCTAATTGAGGTGTTGGGACACCGGTTGGCCTCGATGATCTTAGAGGTCTCTTCCAACCTAGTCTTTCTGTGATTTCTGTGATTCTCTGATATTTAAATGGTGCAAATGGCAGGAAGAAAAAACCCCACCAAGGTCAGAAGAAGTCTTTTACCTGTGCTGCAAAGGCAACCAGAAATGCTGGTGACAGTTTGTGTGTAGCTGGTTTGTGCTCACTGTGTCAGTGTGCTGTTCCCAAACACTCAGGTAGCGGCGCAGGCTCTGCAAAGCTTTTCCTCATTCTTGTAGCTCCTACCCTGCTTTTACTACCTTGCCCAGAGTTTTAATCATCTGCCTTTCTAATATTTTCTCAAAGAATTTGACTGCCTTCCTATTTTTTACCAAAGCTCAAATAGGCTCCTTGACCTAGTCTTTAATGACAGCTACTCAAGGAGTGGTGGTTGAATCTGCTACAAGAGTACCACTCTCACTTGATGTTCATTTATAGATCAAAGGGAGGGTAAACAAATCCACAAGAGGCATTCAGGGGTGAAATGTCAGCCATGCTGGTGAGATATCCCAGTCTCATTCTGGGAGATTTCCACATGTATCAGCAAGATCTCCCATAAAAGAGAAGAACTACTCTGAAAATAATAAAATGCTTTTTGCCTAAGATGTTTTAAGTCCCTAGGTTTACAGGGCTACACAAGATCCAGCCACAGTTCCAAAACTTTCTCCTTTTTTCTAGTTAATAGTTTGCTACTGCAGGCAGAAAGCCAGACCCAGAGCATTTGTCAGATCACAGTACATTAAGGCTTATCTTTCACCTGTCTGTGCTGCTGGCCAGGAGACACTGTATGTCTCCCTCAGCTCAATTCCAAGGAATAGGCTAATTTCTTTAATTGATTCCTAATCTGAAAGATGCCTTCCTAGGGGTAATGAAGCGAAACTGTACTTATGCCACACCTGCTTGGTTTATGGTCTCCTCTTCGATATCTTCACAGAAAGAAAATGTAACAACACTTGAATTCTCTTGCCAGTGAGACACGGATGATAAACTCTCTTCCTGCAAGAATTTCAACACATCAGTAACAATCAAACGGTTAAAGCTGAATTCACACAAGGAGGCAGTTACATCACTGGAAAGGAAAAAGAATTGCAAAATGTTTGCAGACTTCACCCCTTCTGTGGTTGATGCTCAGCATGGTCCCCATTCCTGTCAGACAGCAGAAGCAGTAGCTTGTCGTTTCTATAAGCCCCTGTAGACTAGAATTCCATTTACCAGATAGTGTCTTACACCAACCTGTGTGCCTTTGTTAGACGTGTTCCTGTCTGTACGACAGTGCAACAATTTATCTGAACTTGTAGCCATCAATACCCAGGACAGGAATGCAGGACACAAAGGAATGAGCCATTCCAGATGTTCCTCATTCTCCAGTGTCTTTCCGGAAAGTGCCCTTATCCTAACCCTCAGTTATCAGTGGCTATACTTATCCTAGAGATTTCCCCTAGCAACAGGATGAAGGTTATGGTCAAAATGTGCTTTGCAGGTGACAAGACACCTCATGTCACAAGGGCTGCACAAGGAGCAGCAGTTCCTCACTGACTTGAGCAAGATATTTCACTGCATAAAAGCCTCTCTCTCAAACAGAGGCCAAGAATAAGGTTTTGGCCATTCTTTTTGTGTACATAACTTAGAGCAAAATTACATGCAAAATTTAAGGAAACAGTGAGCTGTTTAATGGTAAAATGTCACTGCGTTGTTGAAAACAATTCCTGGTAAAGCTGTTAGGAGCTGCTGTCAGCTTGTCTGTTTGATCTATTAATCTGTTACTGCCACAAATGTGACCTTATTTGCTTGTTTTTCACATGTGGTATCTTGTTATAAACTTTGTCCAAACTTTCAGCAAAACAGTAATGATCTTCAGTTACTCACTGTAACTGGTATTAAAGGTCCTGACCCCCAGATGAGGATCTCCAGCCATAGCTCACTTGTAAACAAATATAAATGCAAACAACTTAAAGCAATTAAGAAGAAAGACAAAGTTTGTTTATTCTGCCACGGCTACTTATACTGCCTGTATTCATTTCTAGAAATAACATTGCTTCCCTATAATTCAGAAGAGGCTGTAAATTAACCAGCACTGCACTGGATATATTCACGGTTACCATTTGCCATTGCCAAACACATATAGATTTCCAATAAACAGGTCTCATTCATTGTAAAAATTAGATAATTGAAACTATCTATTTGCTTCAAGGCTGTGGTCTCAGAGGCGACGCTTCTGTGTCGCCACTACAGGTGGGAGATAGCAGCCATAATTCACTTCAACAATATTCTGCCCGTTTTTTTGTCAGTAATAAGTACATTTTTTGAGATACTAGAGATTATGAGTTGACTTCTGCCCACAGCTCTTCTGTCTGAGGAACACGCTTTTTACCCTTTCACCATCCCTTACCTCAGCAGAGGTATTAAAAAATGATAAGAGAATAGAATCTTGTCAGAAACAGCAATCTCAAACTTCTCTATTATCTTTTCCATGCTGCAGATTGCTAACTGTTGATTATTATAGAGACTCTGAAATAAATACATTCAGGATAGTGGGAAATGTACAGCAAACACTGCCAAACAAATTTTCATGCAGCTCTTTCCATTGAAGAGTAACTTATCCACTGAAGTACTAATTAAATGTCTTTGCCCGTCTGATTAAAATCTTAGGGTTGAAAATGGATATTTTGTGTTAGACTGTGCAACAAAGTAGAAGAGGTAGAGAAAGGTTCAACTGATGTAAAATATTTGCATCAACATCAACAAATAAATAGTTGTAAGCATATATCTCCCTTTTAAACAGAAAAAAACTCAGAAATGAGAAGTTTCCCACTTACAGAATGCCTCTTGATGATTTTCTCATCATTCTTTTCAGCCAGTGCCACAACACATTAATTGACTCCTTGCTACAGTAAAATACCACTTGGTAATTTTTCAGAACCTGTATTCAACTGCATCATGAGGAAATGTGTCTCCCTGGGATGGATCTCCCACTTGGAGCTATGCTAATTTTTTTCAGGACAATCATTGAGATTACATGCTCCCTAACTGAAAATCAGTCAAATATATCCCCTGATAGTTTAGGGAGTTGGTGAGTGGATGATCCATCACCCATTTCCCAGGTGCAGAGCTATTCCTGAGCCACTGCACCTTGTCATCTGACAGACTGCTGCTCACATCCCTGTGAGGCAGTTTATAAAATCTTATGGAGTCACTTTTCTACTTCATGAAGTAATGTGGAGATATCAGACATTATTTACACCACATATCACTACCTTGAAACCAAAATAAATCTGCAACAAAATTACATCTGCATTTGTCTCAGAAAAATTAAAACAAACCTAGTCAGCAATTTATAAAGAAAAACTCTCTCTTGTTTTAATGCTGGCAGCCGGACATGCCTTGCAGTTGTAAACTAAGGGGCAGAAGAAACTGGTTTGTGTTCCTGTGCTACCTGAGCCTTTTCTCACATCCTCGGGTAGCTCCATAATCACAAAGATAACAGAAAATTTGGATTGGATGTTTCAGCCTTGTGCGGAAATGCTTCCAAAGTTATCAGGTTCTCTCAGATTTGTGTGTCTTCAAAAGCAGTTTTCTTGTACTACAGTGAGAAAATGAGTTTAAACCCCAACATCTTTGTCGAGCTGGTTTTTAGGTAACTGTCTGGTGTTCCCACAAGCAGCCTTTGCTCAGCTCTGCTGACATAACCAGAGCTCTGCAGGAAGGACATGCGAAAACCAAAAAAAGAGGCAGGAGCAAGTGTGGAGCAGACTGAATTTTGTCCCTTCTCATGAAGGACTTGCTGCTGACGCATCCCTAAAAGCAGTTCTCCTCCACTGCATTCACAGGGAACAGGATTTTGTGCAATCTGTTAATAAATATGGCTGCTCCAAAGGAATACTTCATCGCTATTATCATTTCTAGTCCCAAAGGAAGAGGATAAATGAGGGTAATGCTGGCAAGTGCCCAGGCTAAAAGGGCAATATCACTCAAGAGATGTCATCAACAGCTACAGTGGGAACATTTGGCTGAATAACTCAGAAACATCAAGGCCTCTACCCTTAAAATTATGCTATACTTCATATATAATTTCCAGCCATGTTCTGCATCATTCACTTCATCAAAAATGATCTTTTTACTCCTACTAACAATATTTAAACTATGATGTACCTGAAGGGTAATACATGATTGCTCTGCAAGACAGCACTTCAAATATTGAAATTGGCAAGTCCCTCATCCGTAAGCCAAGAGATTTGTTGCACTTCTTAAAACAGAAACATGCAATACTGAAAAAGAAGGATATAATTATAATTTATGGAGAGAGTATTCAGTAAACAGTGTGATTCAAATCGTTTGTATATGCTGCTTTAAATAACCATTCTTCTGCATGAAAAACTCTAAGTTCAAACAAAACAAATGAAGAACTGGAATTCAAGTTGGTGTTTTATTCCACATAATGACCATTAAAATAGAAAAATCTCTACTGATTACTTTCATTTATGGACCTTAGTAAGCATAAGAAAGTATTTTAGCTAATTTAAGAAGATTAGAATAGTCATGACTTATAGGAAACAATTTATACAAGCAGTTCTAAAATATACTTTTAAATCAGGAAAGAGCTAAAATTCTGGCAGTGGCCAAATTAGCAAAGAGAAGACACACAATGGTATTGATTAAAATTTGCATAATATCTGCTTAATTTTAAAAAGCAGTGTTATATATTACAGCCAATAGATTAATCCACTTTTCAACCAGTTTTAAAAGAATAACATAATTCTAGATCAGAAATATTTTTTGCTCCAAACAATTTGCCAAATAAGGGGCAAAAATGTAAAATATTTTTTCCATTAGTTTTAGGTAATTGAAATGCAAAGTGCTAAGCACTTAATCTTTCCAGGCAGGAAAAGCTGCCTGCTGTCAGATTTTATTAAGTCTTTTTGCTCCTCTTTGTATAGTCAATAACAAGTGTCTAAACCCAGGAAATGATGTAGAGGTAGTGTTCAAAGGTAAGGATATGATAAGGTGGTGTTTGCATTCAGGATAATATAAAAAAGTCCAACATGTACGCAGGAAGATTACTTTCCATGTCTACTAATTAGCATGTTTATTGGAAGCATTAATTATTCTGACAACCAAAGAGATTTTTAAGTGTGTTAACTCTTCATATACTCATTTCCTACGTGTCTTTCTAGGATGACTCTTTACACATTTATATTAATGAACTTAAAAGAAACACTTCTTTCCAATTTTAACATGTGCTAGTAAGTAAAAAGTAAATTCTACCAGGAATAAGTGAGTTTCAAAACAAATCCAAGACAAATCTTGACAAAAAAAAATTCTGACAAAAAATTAGAAAATCCTTGGCACGTTCCAGGAGGTGGCCTTCCATTTGAGCACATGATGTTATCTGCACCTCAGAAAAATGAATTAGATTTAAACCTAGCCCTGAAAACACAGTGGCTTACAAGACCCAAGATATCAAATCTACCAGTAAAGACAGGTGCAGGTCCAGCTTCCTGATATATCCCAAAATGCAGCCCCTGGAAGCCCAAAATAGGAAATCCCACTTGCAATCTGGTTGCAGTTGCTCTCCCACAGAGATGGGGTCCAGCAGCATCTCCTGTACTTTGGCTCTGGAGCTGGGACCTGCTTCCAAAAGCCTCCTGCACTGCCACAAAGCACAGCTGGGACTGACAAAGTGCTGGGGAAGGTTTGGGAGCTGATGCCTAAGCAAAGCTGAATTCTAAGCAAATAAATAGAAGTGACAGGTTTGATCATGCAATCCGAGTGCAACACTTAAGTAAGGGTTTGGAGTTGGATCTGTTCATAAATTTAATAATTTGGCATGTAGCTTTGCTGCTTAGAGCAACCACTGCATTGCCAGGACCGCACTCTCCCACCAGCCTCTTCCCCAGTGCTGTTCTTGCTCATATCAACATTTTGGGGGACAAATAATCATTTTCACTATGCCCAAAAGCACTGTTTGGAGCATTATTTTCCAGTCTCAATCACGCAGCTCTGTTCCCTGCAGAAGGAAAAGGAATTCTTTATGTTTTTCTAGTCTTTGTAGTGTGCCAGTGCACAGCTTTTTGGGAGCAACACAAATATGTCCTATTTTTTCCTGTCTTTCTTTCCCATTACTTTCTTTCAACTTTCTTTGCAATTTTTCTTTCTTTCATTTCCTCTAGTGTTATTTTCCCTGCCTACCTGTCTTGTACTTTAACCATCCTATTCTCAGTTCCATCTCTTTACACCCGTATCTGAGTCAATCTTTCTTTCCTGACTTCTCCTCACTTTCCCTCGTTGCTTCTCTCATCTCCAACTTTTCATTTCACCATTATCTCTGTACTGAGGCCTTTCAGTACACACTGCACGCATTCTCCTTCTGCTACATACATGCATCAAATTATCTGTTATTGGCATGAATGCATATGCAACGTAAGCTGGGTGTTTATTAATAGCTCAAAGTTGCTGATCTCTGATTAAGGCTTTTTTTACATCACACCGAATGTTTTTCTTAAGATTTCCTGTTACTCCTGTGTCTGTATTATAAGCCAGCAAGATGAGGACCTTTGTTGATAACACACTTTGAAAAACCTCATATCTAGGGCCATCATGTAGCCTTTTATTTTCTCATGTCAGGTTTTCCTGATTTCCTCTTCCTCTGAAAAACCAAACAGATACAGATCTAATTACCAGTATCTCAGGCCATTGTTAACAAAGTAAACACAGAGTGAATTGAATATCACTTCAGGGAGATCATTACTTGAACAATCCCACAAATCTCTTTAATATACCTTGCTTTGAAACTGCACCTCCCAGCATTTTGCAAGAACTCAATAATACATTTAGGCTGAATAATTTTGGGTACAAAGACAGAATTTAAGAATCTGCATACAAAAAAACCCAAACAACAACAACAACAACAACAACAACAACAACAACCCCAAACAAAACTGTAAGTCAAGATAAAATCCAGAGAACAGCGAAGTGGCTGTGGGTGAGCTGATAATGGTTTCTATCAAGAAACAAAATCTGAGAGAGCAGTTAACTGTGCACAACTCTGCACTTCAAAGCAGCTCCTGGCCTGGCACAAGGTGAACAGCACTCCAGTGACTTCAGTTCCCTGTAAAAAGCTACAACTCAAGGGTCATAATTTTATAACTGTTAAGGAATATAGGGACAAAGATAACTATAGTTAACCACTAGAGACTCATCTGCCCTTCTAGGTGTAACAAAATCAACATTATTTAGATCTTACGATATTATATCTAATATTAAATCTACTGGTGTCACCTACTGAATACAGCATTGATTATGACATTGTACGGTTTTCACACATCTTCCAATCACACTTTTGTGTGCCAGCAAAGTCAGTCCAATAGGAAAAAATAACTGAAACAACTGATATTAAAAAAGAAGAACAAAGTTCAAGTAGAAAAGTCCGTATCTCATGGAATAACAGAGAACTTGCTGGTATATTTCTTACTTACTATTATGATTGAGTTAATTTATTTCTAGCACTAAAATATACATTTTGTATGCAATAACTGATAACTTTTGACTACAAAAGAGGTTCCTTCCTGTGTAAAGGAAGGGAGATCTAAGCCAACAATGGAGAACTTCAGCCAAAATACTATTCCACAAAAGACTAGAATAACCAAAGGGTAAAATAAATTGCTGAAAAAAATTATTGGCTTGATATTTAAAACTGCTGAGCATCTGCAAGTCCCATTTAAGTCACAGGGAGGTAAAATCATTGACAACCATTGTAAATCAGTCTGGATAAGTGGCAGAACCAATAACAAGCCAGACTTACCAAAGAGAATTCATAAGCTAATGATGTGAAATAAGAATTCTCACTTGAGCTTAGTGGCAAAAGAAAATAATCCACCTTACCAAGAAAGCTCTCAGAATGCATGATGCAAAGTTTTACCAATTTTTTTTGTGTTTTCTTTTGAAGAAGACTCATTTTCTCTGTCATGTTTCTGATAAGGGAAGCATTTCAGTGACAAGTACAGGATTATATGCAAACTAAACCTGTACAAGCAAATCAGTATTCAAGAGAAATTTTAGTAAGAATATATATGTGTCAAAGCTTGCCTCAGTGATTTTATTTTTAGGGTTTTTTTTCTTTTAAGAATGTACTTAAAACAAAGAGGAACAAAACCTCTTCAGAGTCCTTTGCCACTGCTAGGTTTAGGGTTACAAAGATAAGGGAGAATCATATAATTTTCTACTGGATGGCACCATCCAAGGTGTTTGAACATCTCTTTGCACCTAGGTCAATATTTTTTCACTTCTGTGGACATCTCTCAGCACAGATTTCTGAAGAATACCATAAACTGCTAAAATCTTTGGGCACAGTGGAGTAACAGTGAAACATTTCAGTTTTGTCTGAAATGAAATCCTAGTCAACTGCTCTGAAAATCCTTGCAGTCTTGGAAAGAGTGAAAATTATTTCAGGAGCATTCATCAATATGTTCAATTTCTTTTAATGACACATAAGCCACTGCAAATAATTGTGTGTTTTGTCACTGGATACACTGAGAAGATCTGACTACTGAGATGCCATTAAATTAGAACTACTCACATTGAAAAGTGTCTCAAATTGGTCTTTTTTTAGTAAGGAGAAAGAAATGGTTTTGTTCC
Source organism: Picathartes gymnocephalus (assembly GCA_013390045.1). Taxonomy (NCBI): domain Eukaryota; kingdom Metazoa; phylum Chordata; class Aves; order Passeriformes; family Picathartidae; genus Picathartes; species Picathartes gymnocephalus. The sequence continues at coordinate 99,030 of WEKY01040947.1, forward strand.
TTCCTGTAATTTGTCACAGCCACACAAATCTATTACATGGCTTGACATATATTTGAAGAATAATTTCTGAAAGAATTCATGAGAGAAAGATGAATCTACATTTTAAAACACAGAGACATCTCAGTGAAATATTGAGCAGATCATTCTCTGCACACGCAAAATTAAGTGGACATTTTCCCTGCTTCTACAGAGATGATTTTTACCACTTTTCCACTGTTTCCCATTCCTAGACCCCTTAGAAGAACCCTCTAGGGAACAGAAGGATCTGCTGCTACCAGCCACAGGTTTTCCAGAAAACCTGCCCAGGTCAACCTACTCCAAACACCCTGGGGCCAGCCTGGAAAGGGAGAGATGAGGCAGCCTCTGGTACAAGATGGAGCTTTCAGAAATGACTCTGACTGCAGAAAATCCTGGGAAAATGAAGACTGAGTCACCTGCTGACCAACAGATCAGAAATCTTCACCTTCAGTGGTGTAGGACATCCAAGCTGGCAAATCCACCCACTGCAGAGAGAAATGAGCCATCTAAGCAATCTATACGCCCTTGGATCCCTATCATTCAAGTGAACAATTAAAAAAAGAGACAAACACAGTCCAGCACAGTGGCAGCGGTTTTTCAATGGTGAGCACCCAGGCACCGCACATGGGTCTGTGAGTCCATTTGAAAGCACTCCATCTCCAGTACACATCAAAACCTCCAGGTGAATAACTTGTAAATTGGGAAACATGGATTCAGCTGGAGCATGATGACTTTTTCACCACTCTTCTGATAGGTCTGAAATACATGGAGTAGGGAGAGAACCAGAGAAATTTTTCATGTGCCACAGCTGTTCTCTGCTCTTATATTTTCTAAAGTACAAAGTTGGGTTTCTATATTATAAAGCAGGGTGATCTAGGCCTCACCCATTGTTTTATCAACAGCCTCCATATCTTCAAGAATTTCAAATGTTCAAAAGAAACTCACCTTGGATATGATGTTTTTCAACTCCTGAATGCACTAATAGATTTTCTTCCTTTCAAGTACTGGTGATATTGGTGCACCAAACGTAATATATTGATTCTGACTACAGTGCATGGCATCAAAATTATCACTCACTTCATGCACCAGTGGTGATGCTGTGCAGTCATACTATGGTAGGAAAGGTCAAAATCTGACCTCTCTGCATTTAAGAGGTTTTACCTTCCCTTCTCCCTTTCAGGTTAGCTAAATACTTGTTTCCAGTGTATTTAGAAAAAGTCCAATAAAGTTTAGCACTCTGAAATTCAGTGGAAAGTGTGATTCATAGTTTAATACAGTCCTAAACCTCTTTTTTTTTTTTTTTTTTTTTTTTTTTGCAGTTCTCNCCTCTTTTTTTTTTTTTTTTTTTTCTTTTTGCAGTTCTCTGAAGTCCCCCTCAGGTCTGGTTTCCAAAACACCACAAAAATACTGGAAATTCAACTAAGGTCTTCCACAGGCTAGTATAAGTTTTATGGTACCCTTTCCTTTTAGGTAAGGTTGTCTTAAACTTAAAAAACTGCAAGAGGGAAGAAAACAATGAGGAATTAAAGTATTAATGCAGTAAATAATCTTTTTTCCTCTGAAAGAGGAACACAGTATTTTTCTGTGATGTCTCCACTAACTTTTTCTGTTTTCTTACCTCAGATCCTCTTCACCTAGTTCTAGGTAAAGTGGGTCCCAAATGCAAAGCAGAACTTCACCAAATGCACCTTGGCTAGAAATTCTGGCTGAGTTACAAAAACATATTTTAGAGGAAAATACATATAGGAAAAAGAAAGAAGTGTGTCAACAATTTTGCTTATAAACAGCTTAGCACAGTGAGGCCTCTGATCTCCAATGAGGTCTTGAGTGCTTTGCCATGCAATTAAGAAGCTAATTTTTCTCATGCAGATGTGTCATTTATAGAACACTGCGCCTTTCTCCAACAATGTGATAATTTCTCTTTTCAGATTAATATGTAAACACTTTCATGGATATAAATGTTTGTACAAATGAATTGCTTTTGTGTAAACACTTCACTGGTGAAAGTCAGAGAAACCTATTGATGCACAAAATTTTGCATGTATTTCCAGGGCGAGCCAGGTGTTTGTTACATCTCTGAGAGCACAAACCAGGGGTAATGAGGAGCATTCTGGTTTTGATCCTTTTATATTCTGTGATGTGTCTTGTCTGCTTTATTCACATATCAAACACCAGTCACTGTACTATAGAGAAGCTGCTAAGCTGCAGAAACAGGCTGTAATAAGCTTTTCAGGCACCTTATGTGGAAAAACAGAATACTTGTTTATATATTCTGGGAAGTTTTGGAAATGTGGGTTGAACATGCAGTATCCATAAGATGCAGAACATTTTATTTTACAACACCAGCAGTTAAAACAGGGTGAGAATTTTTACTTTACTCTGTATCATAGCAACTAATGAAGCCATTACTTTTTTCTGAATTCAGCTCACTAATAACTTCAGTGGAAAACTTATTCAAAACACTTCACTGGAGGCATCCCTAATGTTCCGCCAGTAAATAACATATTTCATTTATAAACCTGTTTTCTGTCCCACTTGGCTGGTCCTTTAGAAGCCTGTCAATAGACCAGGGAAATCCAATTTTCTAACTCAGCTAAATCTCATTTTCAAAAGTGACTTCAGTGCTCAGAACTTGTCCTCACTTCAGTCAAAGATATGATTGTAATTCAGATAGGCATTTCAGCAGCAAATAACTGTGCAAGCTACGATCCTGATACTCCTGACACAGCACAGGGCCAAATGGGAGAACTTGCAGTAAATCCTGGATGGGTTTCTGACCCCTGCCTGGGCTGCCGTGGCTCTTTTGCTGTCTCTGCTCTAATGCTGCCTTTGATCTCACTGTGCAAGTTGCAGTCTGAGTTCAGCTCTTCACAGGCAGGAAGTCCACCTGCATGATTTTACATTAATATATTTTACTTATGATTGCAGTGGGCTAAAAGTGATTACATAGCTACGACCCCATGGAAAGTCAACAAAATCTAACTTCCAGGCCAGGCATTAAATGAAATGAAATTTCATTAAATGAAAACCCTTAGCACAATCTGAATTTTGAACATATTTTATAAATGTACAATTAAAAATTGAACAGCTTAAAACAGTATTATTATGTCAAAGGCAGGACGAATCCAACTAATCATTCAAAAATTGTTAAACCAAACACACTTCTGGCACATATGGAGAATATTTTGCCTTATAGTAGGGATGTTAAGCACTGAGCTGAGCTGAGCTGAGCTGCCTTGCAAGAGCCACTGCAATGCAAAGCGACCCCCTCACAGCTGGTGGGTTTAGAGCCTCTGGGTAAACCTTGTCCTGGTTCAGTGAGTCCTGGATATGAGTAGGTGTTAATACTTACAGCAGTTTTCAGAAGGGAAAAGTGCATATAGGATACAAATCCACATCTCATTTTATTTAACCTAATATTTAAGCATGTGGATAAGCCCCTTGAGGCTCCACTGGGAGTGCTGAGGAATTTTTTTCTCATTTAGCAGCTGCAAAATTTTAAGGAAATCTAAAGCTTTATATGAAGAGGAATAATAAATCATGAGGAAAAAAAATCTGCAGCTTACATAATTTTATCTGGGGATACATGCAGCATGTTAGCAATTCAAAAAGAACTCGTTGCAGATACAAGACCACAGGAATGAGTAAATGCAATTCCATGGAAGAATTGTGCAAATAAATAGATCTCAAAAAAAGGTACCTCGGCATTTTCTGTACTGGGCAAAGAATATTGAGCCAATTAAGCCATTGAAATTGACTTCTGATTTAATTACTTGAATTTCTGACCCTCAGAACACTCACTCCTACACGCAGCAAGACGACCTCATGACTGAGCATTAGGACTCAATGGTATCACATCTGAAAAAAGCTGTAGCACTTTATTGTGCTAGAGACTGCTTTCTGAAATGAGAAAACAGTAAAATTACTAAATTGTTTGGTGAATACTCATTCATAACACATACAGTCAACTCCTTTTCTTCTGCTAGGTTTTAAATTACACTGTCTAGGTGTTACGTGTTCCCTCATTTTTAAATACATTTTCTTTGTCTCACAACTTTGCTTCTAAAATTCACTGTAAGTCAGCTGCTTCCCTAGTCTAATATTAGTATTTTTAGAGTTTTATTATGTGTGTGTGAGTGATTTATTACTCTAGGATTGCTCATAAATACAGGTTGACTGTTAGGATTCTTCCCAAGTTCATGAAATAGCTTGATTTCAATTCCAAAATTTTCAATACACTGCCAGTTTTAAAACTTGTACATGCTTTTATCTGAGGTGCTTGACACATGCAATCAATTCTAGCATTTTCTTTTATATATGTATATATATTCCATAAAGCAATAAGGAAAGGTCAAACTGGTGACTATTAAAGCTTCTACTATTAAGAAATGTCATGAGGTTATTATGTTTTAATCACTGTACAAAAAATGTTTCTTTCAGAAAATCTCTTTCTAATCAAAGAAAATTTGCAATTCTGAAACGAGGCAAAACTTCTCATGAGTCTAGTGGTTATAAAACTTCATCTGCTTTGATCTTTTCTGGAGGAAGGTGTTATGGGAAAGTGTGTTCCCCTCTATTCTGTTTCATAGCCCGAGCCTTGGCAGAAGCTGTTATATTTTCTTTGGATCCATCTCAATATGCTGAAAATCTCTCTCCATGGAGAAAAATTCATCACAGTCTTTCAAGAATAAACATGCCAACATGCAGTATTATAATGAGCTAAAGGGAAACACAAAAGCAGATAAAGGTTTAAAAGTATTGTGTTGATGTTTTTCGTTGTGGTATTGAACCAGAAAAAGCTGGACTTTTCTAATTCTCAGTGTCCTACTCTATAAAATATAAATCTCAGCTCTTCACAAAGAGAACAAGACCTTACTCAAGACCTCATGGCTTGGCTCAAGGTTTTGAACATTAAAAACCTGGCTGATGCACACTGTTCTTAGATTATTGAAACTTTGGGGTCACATTCTGCCATTAATGTGTGATGCTTGCTTTGATTTTTATGATCAGAGGGGATATATTCATTTATACTGCTTTGACTGTCTTGGAAATAGCATCTGAATTGCCAAGAGAATTAGGTCAGAAATCTTTGGGAAAACTCAGTGTCCATTATAAGAATGACAAGAGACAGGATACTCTCCAGTGAATCCTATTCAATGTAAATTGAGAGGAACTACATGCTGAAATTATACACAACATTGTGTCTGAACTCTACAGCATCAAATTATAAAACAAAAAGTTAACTTCTCTTACCCACCTTTGATGTGCCTTATCAATGGCAATGCAAGTTCAACATAAGGACAATTTAGATGCCATCCAGAAGACAGGGATGCAAACTAACAGCTTTTGCAATTGGCAGTTTTCTACTGAGCCTTGTAAGAGAGTCAGTGTTACCTTAAATAAGCATGTTTTGGCATCTAAAGCATTCAAATTTCCCTGGGTTTCAGTTGTGAACACTTCCAGTTTGAAGTTCTGCCAAACTGATCCATGAAGGCTCCCTGCAGAGCCCTACAAGCCCTGAAACACTGTAGTAAACTTCTTACAGGAAAGTCCTGAACAGAGAACAGCTTTGCAGACCCAGGGTTATCTTTGTAGCTGCTCTGGCTATAGGAAGCCTCTTCTCACAGAGGGGCTCCTGTGCTGGACATTCTGCACAGCAGTGAAGAGTGAGACACACCGAGGGCTCTGCTGCGGACACCAAGGCCAGAGAAGAAGGAGAGGGAGGAGCAGTTCCAGGCTGTGGAGCTGGAATTTCCCTGCAGCCTGTGGAAAGGACTACACCGGAGCAGATATCTACACTTCAGCCCATGGAGGACCTCAGGCCAGAGCAGGTGTTCCTGAGAGGCACTGCACCCCAGTTACAGATTTAATTCATTTTCCACAAATGGAGTTTGTTTGCCCATGTCAGTAATTGGTGAATGATTGCCTCCATTTTAATTTGAGCCCAGGAGCATTTTTATCCTATTTTCTTCCTGGCCATTTGAGGAGGGGAAGTAGGAGAGCAGCTGGGGGGGATCTTGACAGCCAGACAAGGTATTACAACTCTATTCCAGGTAATTCAGGTGTTTGACTTGTGAAGGCATCATGTTCCCTAAATATAATGAGAACACTGCATACATTCCTGGATGTTTTCTTTATTAAGGGAGACTGAAAGAGGATCCAGAATGTGTCAGGTAGAGTAACAGGACCAGTCCTTGGAAATAAATCATTAAAGGATTTGTAATTTTTATGGTCTTGCCTGCTGAGGAGGATAATTCTTCTGTTTTATTAAATAGTCAATCTGGTTACTTTTGATGAGAATTTATGTGTTAACATTTCAGAATGATGTAAAGAAAATGTGAGTTGAGACCTAGTTTGTTTTTTCTGATAACCAACAATTTGTTTTAGCATTTATGAAGGCTGCAACATATGTGGTGCCAAATACTTTTGGATATGGCATCTACTTCCCAATAATTCCTTCAGTTTGCTTTTAGAGACTTCAGAATTAACCTACCAGTTCTTTCACTGAGCAGACTTTCTCTGACCTTAAAGACCTGGAGTACATTAAACTGCAAAAAGCATCTATTTACAAAGTAAATGTGTTTTCACCTACTCAAAGAGGACAGGCATCAGAATGTACAGTCCAATGGGAACCATGGAAAGCTATCACAAAATCCAATTAAACAAGGTGGAGGTAAAGAAGGAATAGTTAATTCATATTTTCAAGACTTTCTGTATGCAGAACGTGACAATAATAATTGTCATCGAAAGCCCAAAACATTACTTAAAATTTATTTCGAACATGTATATAACTGAGTCAAAAATGTAAGAGACATTTTCATTAAACACATAAGGTACCAAGTCCAACTCTCCTTTCAGATATCACCCAAGAAATCTTGTCCTAGGGACATAATGACAAAAAAGCTTTACCAATGTCTTCTATCTAAAAGTTGTAACGTCAGCCTCCTCATCAAATTTAATTCAAATAATTATGGAACCCATGAGCTGAGAATTGCCATTTACAGAATACATTTAGAGTTGCATAACAAAGGGTTTGTGTTTCCCACTCATAGTACAACCAGCACTGCCATGTGTCTGGTTCTCCCTCCAAGTTTAAATGAGACACTTGGGTCATTCCAAACGACATCTCATGTACCCTGTCCTAGCTACAGTTAGGAAGGAACTAAGGAAGGAAGCAAGGAGGAAGACAAGAAGGGCATGCAGAGCTTGCCCTGGAGCCCTGATCAGCTTCAGAACCCAGGTGTGGCCAGGGTGATGTCCTGCCAAAGGCCCATGAAGTCAACGGGCATCACAAGGAGCTGGAGCAGTTCTGTCTTAGAGAAGTGAGGGTTTGGAGCTTGGGGGAGGGGGAGGTGCTTGCTTTGGGTCGTTACCTTCTGTATGAATTCTCTTCATTCTGCTGTCCCATCCTTTCTTCCCATCTCTGGAACTTCTGTAGCATATTTCACAGTCCTGCTGCTGGTGGGAAAAGGGGAAAATCTGAAAGGGAAATGGTTCCATTTCCTTCTGCTGGGATGTTTATTATTTTCACAGGATAGTAGCCTAGTGGTAGACTGTAAAATACTGCTAAGCAGATATTTTCTAATTGTTAACTAGTTATCATTAGGATGACTGGAGTCTGTTATCCAAATTATTTTATTTTTTATATTATTTTAAGAAAAAGGTAAATGAAAATTTGTAGTATTTTATATATTTGCAATACTTACATTAGTACGGAGTCATTTTCATCTTCAAATTGAACATAATTTAAAGATAAAATGGCCATTTTGACATTTAGAAAACAATGCTAAAAATGAATCTGAAAAGCCAAATGCCTGGACTTGGAGCAGAACACTGATTTTCTTCAATTCACGGCTAAGACCTCCAATTTCTTTATGACGGTGAAATTGTCATGAACAATATTTGCGTTGTTTTGTTCTACAATATTTCAGCCTGAAATAACTTCAGTTTTTTATTAACTGCAAGACTGAGTCCTATTCATCAGTTAGGCAGGTGTATTGCCTGATAATGCAATAAGCTTTCCTGGATGTATGAGTTGTTTTATTTCTTTTATACCAGCAATCAGCCATTTCTTTTACTCCAAGAATGTAATAAAAACAAAAGGCTTATTTCTTTCTTACTGGTAGCAGAGTTATAAATTATCATCCATCAGCAATAACTGTTGCCATTTAATAAAAAAATAAACCTTTCCTAAGTCTCTCATGGAACATAATAGATAAAAATAAACAATGATATTAAAGTTGGTGCCAAAATGAAGGATTGCTGCAAGTGAGGATATGCAATGAAGTTATTTATGTAGATAACACAGTCTGGCAACCAAAAGGAACTAATTCAGTTGTAATAAAATAGATAATCCAAACTTTTCTGAAATCTAAATAATCATAAATTATAATAATCTTAACTTGTTCTCCAAGTATTTCAAAGACAAAAAATTGGTCAGAAACACAAACTAATTGAAAAACAACAACAATCAAGGCAGAATGTTCTAAATATTTCACCTGCAAAGTACCTCTAAGTTGTTCACCTGAGGATCTCCAAAGAAAAGTTCCCCTTTCAGTCCTGTCCTCCTTGGCTCAGACCATCAGGCCAAGGTTGATGTTTTTTTCCAGATTTTCTAGAACTAAACGTCAGCTTTAAACAACTGACATGGGGATGCTACTTCAGAAAGTCTGGAGATCTTGCAGCTGCAGTCAGATATGCACCATATTTTTAAAATTGCATTCCAGAGGAAAAGTTCCTGTCTTGGGTAGCTGAAAAAATTAACAAGTCTAAAAGCCAGATGTTCAAACACAGTGGGCAAGCACTGTTGGATGTGAACCTCTCTGCAAGACTCAGTTTGTATTTAGATGGAGTGACCACATTCATAAGCAAGAAAATCTGCACACAGTCCCTAGGAATAGCCAGAACAACAACAATGAAATGTGTCACCTCACGTTTCTCCTCTTGCTCCAGTCAGGGTGCCCCTCTCAATGCTCAAGCCGAGGTTGGAAGGACAGTAACCACAGCTTCCTATAAATCCTGAAATTCAATACTGGATTCTTTAAATATAGATATGTTAACTACAAGGAAGATATATTATGACCTAGCAATAAAATTCATAGGGTTGCCTTTTTCCTTTTTCTTAAAGTTTGAAAATGGAAAATATCTTTCCGTTATCTCTTTCTTTGATATATAACCTTTATAAATCACTGGCACTCCATTAGTCTACACTGGGAAACCAATTTATATGAGCAAATAATGATGTGATTTCCTTAGTTTTTATTTCTACACACACCTGACCAACTTGAGGCTAAGGAAGATGCAGCTGAGGGACTCCACAGAGTAGAGGATAAAGGCCAGAGAGGACGTCAGAGAGGATATGCAGGACATTCAAGAGCAGAATAGCAGGCTCACAGGGAGTGGGTTAATATCCACTCATTTCCAGGCACCAAACAGAATGGAGCATTAGAACAAGCCATCTGTGAGAAAGGGTTGCATGACAAAATTTAATAGGAGAGAGAAATCTTTGTTTCCTATCCCTAATCACTTGATATGGATTACTGCTAAATTTTGGGAAGTCACATCTCACTTCACTGACAGAAGTTCCCTTACACTGGCAGAGTTCTCTTGCTGACAGTTGTCTCTTCCAGCCCATTCTGAAATATTTTTTTTTCTCTTATTCCTCCCCTCTTTCACATTCTCCACCCTACTCCCAGTCTCTGGCAGCCCAAGTATGCATCAGCTCTGTCCTTCTGCCCTTTAGGACTCATCCTAAAAGGAAAGCTATGCTGGAGGCTCATTCCTGAGGTTTCATCAGAGCCTGGGGAAAGCCCAGGGTCCCATATGGGCACCTCCAAATTCTTTGGCATGGATGGCCAAAGAAAAATTTTTAGGGAAAAAATAACCTTACTGCAAATGTATTTTAAGGACCAAGTGCATTTGGTCTCTGCAAAAAGGATCCAAACTTCTTTCCTAAGGGGCCTTTACAAAAATAGTGTAAAGTACAAAAGAATCAACTGGTATTAAGAGGAGGGGAAATTGATTGCAAACATTTGTAAAACAATGAATTCAGCAAGACACCCAGGGTAGCATTATAGGCTTTAGCATTTGGGCATGAAAAGTCATCCTTCATGAACTCATTCATTGCAAATCCTAAGAAAATCATGACTTTCTTACTGGAGATGGAGAAGGGAGAGAATTTGTTAAATAGTCGCTGAAAATGATGCTATAAGCTTCAAAGATTAACAACATAAAACTTCTTTCATATTAACTGCAGCAATTCCTCTGTGTTTTAATAGCTTAACAAATATGCTTAGGATTTTTACAATAAAGAGAAAGTGATAAGGCAATTATTTACTACCCACAAAAAGCTTTGAAACTATTTACTCAATATACCATCTAAATTACACATTAGGTTAACAGGTTGTAAATGATAATCTAGCAGAAACCTCAAATGATGGCTTTTGCTTCCCAGAGTGATAACATTATTCCCAGCTAGAAAGGAATAAAAATACAAATTATTTTTTCATTGTGACCATGAAAACTTTCCAGTTACAATTCACATGCAGTTCAATATTTTATGCACAAGTGAAGGAAGCCAGCAACATTTATATGACAGAGTTATCAGTCTTTCTTTTATATTGCAGCTGTTTGGAAAGCCACAGGGCAAAGGCATTTATATATGAGATAAGCTCAGTCTGTAGAACAAATTAATGCTGCATTGTGAATTAAATGCCATGTCTTCGGACAGCTAATTAGCTTTGTGCTGCTCAATTAAGCTTTGAAAGGACATGTTGTGTTTCTTGATGGAAGAGCAAACATTTCCAGACTATTTCACATTCTCAGTGCTTTCTGTTTCTATGACTGAGAAGCCCAAGAAGAAAAAGAAAAATCCAGCAGCCTCACCAAAAGGTATCAAAGTCTAAACTACAAAGTAGGCAACAAAGTTATTTTCAATGGTCCTAAAATCTTTGATTTTCTGTCAAATGGCTTAAAAATGTAAGCTAGTTTGGGATAGGAAGGAAATATAAATCCATGTCTTCAATGCCTCTTAAACTAGAAAAGTAGTAGGACCTCTCCAAGGAGAGGATATAAACCCTGTATAACAACTTCTAATGATTTGTTAATATTGCTTCTTTGTTCAGTTAATCTGAAATTTTCCACGTTTTTTCTTCCTGGCTAGTATCCTAAGCACAAGCATTGAGCAAGAAACACTCAAGTGTCTTTGGATTCCACAGTCAACAGTATGAAGGAGACATTAAAGTCTTAAGTGTTATGTTTCTCTTGTTATCCAAATCCTTTGAGACTTAAGCAGTAAGGGAAAACCTTCCAAGATCAGGTTTCTCACAAGAACTTCAGTATTTCCATCTTTTTTCTTGCTTTTCTTTTTTCTTTTTTTCTATTGGTAGTAACTAGCCAGTTGACTTCTGCCTTCTCTCTTTTTCTGCTTGCCAGCCTTAGAGTAGGAAAGCATATTTAAATTGCCATGGAGAGTGGCTAAAACTAAAGGAGATTCCTGGAAAGGAGAGATGGTTTTCAAATCTATGCCCATGGTGGTTCAGGCTGCATTGAGCTCTAGCAGTGAGATCTCTCTTGTAGGGTGAGCAATCAAGTTCTCTTTCCCACTAACACTTTAATTACTCTGCACATTAATCTACCATTGAGCTGCAAATGGCACATGCAGAGTATTCATTCAATGTCAGCCAACAGAAGGAAAAACCTGTCATTGAGTGCTGCCTTTGGCATTGTGAACTTCAAGGATCAGCAGTTTCTTATCAGATTTTTATACTGGGGTATTTTCTTCAGCCTGAATCTTAAAGATAAGAGCATTTAATAAGCACTTTGGACTGTGAAATAAGCAGACATCAGAAATTTCTGTCATAGATCACTGATGATCACACTAATGAAGAGGGCACAAAATCTGAGAAAATTCTGAAACTCTGAAAAGGTTTTTCATCTCTTCATTCATTAATATTATTTACTGTACTTTTCCAAGAAAATTCTGACATTCAGAAACTGCACTCCAGAGGCAGATGTGGAAATCCATCCCAAAGGACTGTCATCTGCTAACCTGCTGCAGTAAGTACACATTTTGCACGATAATATACGTTTGTATATATATATATATATGTATTTACACACACACATGCATATGTATTATATATGGTGTTAAAGTGGATCCATACAAACTTGCATGTTATTCTGGCACCTCAGAGAGGTTTCCTTGTCAGAAACAGATGGAACAGCAGTGCATCAAGACTATTTTTCTGTAGCTCTACTTTTAAAGATTTTTACTTCCAAAGACCCAATTTAGTATACAATGGTATACAAGTATATAAATACATGTATTCTGCACATAAAAATATGACATGTACACTCATCTGTAAGACCATTATAGAGAACACCTTTTAAATATGTGGAGATCTTGTGCTTTATTTTCTGCCTCAATCCATTATCTCTGAAGAAAACACCCAGTGTTTCTGTTTTTCCAACTCCAGTTTGGGAAGGAAAGTAAAACTCCTCAGGGTTAAGTAGCAAATCTTTGAAATCAGAAGTTAAATTCATGGGTAGCAATACTGAGAAAGTACTACTGTTTATAAGCTCAAATGAAAACTCATTCAGAAGACACAAGGAAACACTAACACTAATTTAACAATTATTTTCAAAGTGATGTTTGGAATCTGCTGTATGGCAGTTCAATCTCTTACAGACATTCCAGTACAGGGAGCCTTTAAAATTTAAGCTCAATGTGCCTATAAGGCCTTCATTGTGGCTTTCCTCAAATGTTGACATGAATTAGCTCTTGATGCTTCTCTTGGAAGAGAAAAACAAAATGGCAGCAGGTGCATCTGGAAGGCACAATTTCCCACACTAATGGAAAACTTCAGTGACACAAACAGAGCTAAGAAATCAGAGCATAGAGAAATCAGAGTGCATTGTTGCCTGGCACTGAAAGCAGCTCTCCCATAAATATATTAATATTTCCCCCAAACCATCCTTTGAATTAAGAAACCTGAGATATTATCACATGTCAGTAACAAAACCAACCACTTCTTTATTTAAATATCAAAAAGAGAAAATACCCAACATTTTTAATCACTACTCTTCTATGAGCTGCACCTCTGTGACAACCAAAGGGCCAATATACTCAAAGCCAGACAGAGGATTTAGATTTGCAGTTGTGACTGCTTGCACGATGGATAAAATTTTCAAAGCACACAAGTGGTCTTGAAAATCTTAACAGTTATAGCTACGAAGAAAATATTTTCAATTCTTTGCTTACTCTCATATTGCATCTTTTTTCTTTTTTTTTTTCTTTTTCAAATACACATTTAGTTTTGTTTCTGTCTGTTTTCTCCCTCAATATTCATACCTCCACATTTAATTAAGCAGACTGAAAACTCTGAACACACTTCAGATATTCCAGGCATCATACACCTGTATATAACACAGAAGTGCTTCCTATAGAAAGCTGTCAGAGTTGAGAAACAGCATTTGTCTGAGCTGTATTTAACATTCTCAGTGTGAATCTGATGCTCTGTCAAGAGTGAGGAATTAGTAAGAGCCCACCATGAAAGGAGGAGAGCTTGCTTTGTTCTGATTCCAAGAAAATCAGGATCACTACTTCCTAGACTGTATATGAATCCTGCCCCACTTTGCTTTTCAAAATCCTTCATATCATGGTTTAAAGCAGGACTAGTTGACTACTTAAAAATGCACCAGAATAGATCTGCTGAATAAATAAATTATTAAATGTTGTGCTGTATTACCCCTGCAAATTTTGTAGCCAGTTCCCAAACTAACCCTCTGAAGCCAGCACAGAGGGGAACAGTAGCTCCTTGAGGCATTGCATAAGACATTGCATAAACCAAGGTCACATGAAGGAAATCAACATGCCCAGAAATGAAAAGCAGGTGGAAGAATTAAGCAGAAAATGCACAATAACCGAAACCCAACAATGTGTTTTGGAAGAAACAGGAAACAAACTTTTTATGTAACAGGAGAAACAATAGCGGGTGAAGTTCTTCCTTCACAAGTGTTTCTCAGCCTCCAAACACGTGGCCCGTGTGTCTCAGCCTGGCTGAGGGGCAGCAGAGCCTTCCCTGTGCCTTGCAGGCGGCGGCAGGGCCGCAGTGATTCCTGCAGCTGAGCCTGGAGCAGAGCAGCTTTCTGATTCCTGCAGCCGAACTGGGCTGACAGCACAACTGCTGCTTTCCTTTGCTGCCTCCCCCATGCTCCTTCCCAGCAAAGCCCCCTTCGAGCTCGGAAACCTCCCCCTGTGGGAAACACAGGGCTCGGGGTAAGCTGTGACAGACATTTCCACCTTAGCAAACTGTGAACAAAGATTAATGTCAGCAGAAACCCAGATAAAAGCTTGACTGTGTTGAATGCCAGAAATGTTCCTTATTTCCCCTTTCATTATGAAAAATTATTTTATCTTGACTTTTGAGAAATGCAGCATGATTGCTCTTTCAATTAACTTAGTGTTCTGCTTTCCATTAGTACAGTACAGAATAACTGTAACCCATCATACCGTCCCAGGGCTTTTTTCAAAGATGCTGATTTACAGCAGAAAAGGGATTTTTGTGTTTCTTGCCAGTTATAAAATTGCTACGGTAAAGCCAGGAAACAGACATGTTAGCATTCATTTCATCTCCAGCTCCTTCTATTTCCCCAAGAAGGCTGCAGCAGGCAGTTCAACATAAAAGAAAGTTATTAAAAATTCCACACCCTTGAAGCAATCTTCATAAAACTGATAAAAAATTCAATTTTCAAATTGCTTAATACAGCCTTCTCTTGACTAACACAGTTATCCTAACTTAAGGATCTTTTAAACTAATGACCTAGAAGGAATAGAGAATATTTCATTTGAATCTGTGCAAAATTTGAAGAAATGCTCTGTACTCTGATTTTTTGCATCTCTTAGTACCATTAGTAGTCCCTGAGCATCCTTCTCTGCCATGGAAACTTACAGGAAAGAATAGGGTGATTCATAATGCAACACAAGTGATTAAGTACATTTGAACTTAGAAATATTAATAAGTTGCTGGTCATATATTTAAAACAAAGTCATGAATACGTAATGTCTTACAAGTCCCATTCAAATATTACAGTAGTTGAAATAATGAAAGTTTACTTAACTAAACCACCTAGGAGCAGAACATATAATACATAAGTTTTGGACTTTGTTTTTGAATTGGAGTTATGATAATTTATATCTCATAGCTCTTTTTCAAACACGACACTTGAATGAAAATTTTAAAGAACAACTTTAGTGGCATGAATCTACTAGATTCCCAAATTTGTCCAGTTTAATGAATACCAGTTACACCATGAAGATTTCTGGAAAGATTCTTAAAAGCTTGCCTACATAAGACAATACACATAAATCAGTCTGCAGTAAGCCTAAGAACCAAACAGAAGCTAAACATTTGTCTTTGTCAGCTCCTTCAAAGGAAGTGGCCCAGGTTTCTAAAAGGCTTTGTGCAGAGCAGCCACGCAGAGGTGCAGAGAGAGCTGTCCTGTGGGGTGCTGGGTGCTGGCACAGACCTGAGTGGCACCTGCAGCCCCCTGCTCCCATTCCCAGCTAATTCCTGGCACAGCCTTGCAGCGAAGAGAAGTTCAGGCCCTGAGCTAAACCAGCACCTTGATCAGCTGCTGGCATATCCCCACCGTCTTCAAAAAGTCAATAAAATAATTCCTTCAAGCAAGACTTTCCTGCAGCAGAGAGACACCAGCTCTGGAGATGGTGCTTGGACAAGTGTAAGTGACAATCCATGCTCCCAACCTGCAGCTTAACAGAATGGCTTCACATCCCCCATTTTCCCCAACACTCAGATTCTGCTGTAGCACTTGCTGACAGTTACAATGCCTGCACCCTGACAGGGGGATGGCCCGTTTTGTGAGGAAGCATGAGCAGTTTAAAACAAACAGGAGAAAAGGTAATATTTTGCAGCAGAGTGTTCCCACAGTCCTCATCAAAGCCTCTGTGTCTCTCACAGGGGCGAACCCTTCTACTACACACCATGACTATTCCTTTTGAACTTCTGATGAGGCTTTAGTTCCGATTTGAGAACAAGCTTGTGTATTGATTAGGGAGAGAAAAGGAAAAATTTGGCTTTGAAACTATTCTTCTGAAGATATTTTCTTCCAGCTTCATGTAAATATCCAACGAATTTGTGAAATATTTGCTGTGGCATTCAGGTAGCAGGATACAATCTTAACATATATGGAAGTTTCTGATCTGACTATACTGAGTGCTGCAGAGATTTGGATGAGTGGGTACCGCTTGGATGAGGGAGTACCCGCTTGGACTCACATGATATCTCCAAGAGTTACTTTTTAAAGCCAATTATCTGATTAAAATTAAATTGTATTTAAACAACTGAAGAAATTACTTTCTTTCAAGTACTCACTTTTATAAATTGTAGATGCAACTTCATTATCTGATGAAGTACAGTGCACGTTGTCAAATTCAGGAAGTGGCACACTCTCACAGTAACTGAGCATATATTTGTGAATAGCATTCCTGACTTTTAAATTTTAATGTGTACCATAGGGACATAGGCTAATATCTGGAGAACTTTAGAGATTTCTGAAGATGAATACTTTGATTAGTTGGGCTTAAGAGCATTTTGTGTTACTACCAAGCCTCTGTCACACCTGGGAAAAAAGTTCCAGCAGCTCACATAGACACAATAACACCACTTCAGAACACGATCTAAGTACAGATAAACAAATTAGAGGACAAAGCCTTAACCCCGCTTGACAGAGAACTTAATCTCTGAACAAGGTGCAGGAGGAAAATCTCCCCCAGAGCAGGGAACTGAGCCAGCTCCTTCTCAAGGCCCATCCAAGGCTCGACAGTAATGCTGTCCTGGCTCAAAGTGCCCCTTGGTGTCACAGAGATGTCCCTTTGGAGAAGTGCTTGCCTTTGACCTCTGCCTGCTGCCTGTAAAGTCAATGGCAAAGCTCCTACTGAAGGCAACGTGAGCACAGGCAAACGAGGGGAAGAGGCTTTTAAGATAGTCCCCATAATATGCACAGTGAGAAAGCAATTTCACTTGCACCATTGGTTTGAACAAAGCATTATCATGCTTTGAGCACACCTATTTTCTGGTGAGCTACAGTGGTTGTTAGAGCGTAAGCACAATCTGCCATCACATAATAAAGTCAACACATTACAGTTTAATTGGATGGAGTCATTTACACAGTAGTAACAAGGACTGAGAAGCAAAACACCGCTCCTTATTTTCTTAAATCTATAACCAGCTGCTTTCACTGCAGGAATAAAGGGTATAAGCCTCACTCACCTCTTATTCGTCTTTGTGTTTTGCCAGGTAATTTAAGAAATGTTTACAAAAATCCCACTGTTTTCAGCGATTCAGTCATTCAGCAATGCAGTTGCTTGCAGGGGGGTCAATCCGCACAGGAGTGCAGGAGGAGCTCCAACAACTTTTGCAAAGCTGCAAAATCCCTGGATACAGAAAGCAACAACACAAAAGGTAAAAGAACAACTTTTCCAGAAGAAATGTTTAATTTAGTGCACTGACAGGGACAAGGATTCCACAATGATATTTTGAGAGATTTTATTGTAGAAATAGAAAATTAAGTGTATAAGAAATTAATTATTTGCCGCAAGATTTTTGCCAGATTAAATCTCAGTATTTTTTTAATGTATTTTCTGGTTGCATTTCATTCTAAATGAAACTTTATAACCTTTTAACCACATCTTACTAATTCCCCCTTGCTGGCTTGATTAGCACTAATCAGATGAAACCTTTGACTATATAAATACTCTAATGTTTTTTCTTCACTTGCAAACATACACTGTTGGTGCCACTTTGCCAGCATCAAACATACAACTTCCAAACCTGCAACTGCTGTCCAGTTCCATCCAATAACTTGTGGATGACTTTAGGAATAAATTCTAAATTTTTGCAACCATTGGCAAACCTGATTCATTACCAAATGTAGTAAGTATTTCCATAAATTCTTTGGCATAATTCATCTGAATCTCATAATTAAGTTTTTTCCCCTCCCAGTGTTTGTGGAAGGGCTTGTTTTCCAGCAACAGCAAATACTGCTCTACAGTGCAGGCAGTGCTAAACACAGCATCCAACGTGGGAATATGTATATCCAGAGATTCCATTAGAAGAATGGATATTCAGCATAAACTGCTTCTGGTAAAAAGCTGCTGTCATTTAAAGTTTCATCTTCATCCATAATTTTATATCTTTGTTCCTGTTTATCTTCAAGATGTATTTTGCACACTATTATATTGTATTATACGTCCCTGAGTAATCTGTTCAATCAATTTTTGGATTACCAACTCTTTGTATAGACTGAGTTAATAAAAGCTTTTAGTCTGTTTACTGCTACCTACTTCAAAACAAATACATTTAAAAGCTTTTTATTTTTTTGAGTAAATGTAGTTATAAGCAATACTCTGGGTATTTTTATCTATATAATTTATGTCGATAAACATACTTACACAATATTCTTCTACCTTCACTAAAGCAAGTGCTCTAAATACATATTACTATGTAACAGAAAGAAAACCCCACAGACAGCTCACGTTGTATTCTCTGGCTATATGGCACAAAATTATATCTGCAAAAATCATCCTTTAAAAGCAGGGTAAGGTCCCACAAAGCAAAAATGTTCCTTCCAACTGCACTGGGCCCCTCATCATCACCATCCTCACTGGAGGGGAAAAATAGCACTGAGACACTGTGTGGAGCTGCTGTACACACACGATGGCCATATGTTAAACATGACTGGGACCCATGATATTGGGAAAGCAAATGAGGGGAGCTTAAGCTCTAATTTTAAAATTGAGAACAGCTGCATAGCAAGTCTAGAACTGACTGCTCCAATAGAAAATTAGGACACTTAAATTTTTTTCCTACTTAGACAAATTACACAAGAACTGAAATATATCATGAAATATATGCTTTTTGCTCCACTTGTAGCACATGGAAAATCATTAAATAATGTCTTTACAGGGACAGCAAATACTGCAGTCTAATTTCAAGGTAAAATGTCTCCAACTAACTTGAAATATAGAACAAAAATTAGAATGATCAAGTCATACACTCTTCATTTTCTTTAACAAAAATTAGTTTGCAGTTTAAAGAAAGAGCCTGGAAGTTTGTGACATGCTTTTCTCTCTAAATTGTTGAAGAAAATCCAGCAGTGTTCAGAACTAGCAATCACAATAAACTCATTTAGTTTTTCCAGCACTATTTCCTTCCAAACTAACAAAATTATACAGATAGTTTTGATATCAATTACTGCCTTTGCAGCAATTGAGAAGATTTCTTGTCATTGTGGAAGTGGCTCATGTAATGTTAGAGAGCCAGTTAAGACCCCAACAATGTCAATGTAGTCACTCCATCTCTCCTTCCTCTGGTCTGCAGTGACTTTTCAGATCTTCAACACTCACCTTCAATGCCTGAAGTCCTGTGGGAGGTATCCAGACCAAGCATTGCAGTAGTTTTTACTGTTACAAAGTGCTTCTGTAAAACCTGCCTTGCTCTGTGACAGTATCACCAGCTTGAGTGAAGGCAGAGCAAGAAATGGGGGAACATGTTCCTCCAATTTCTCACTTTGAGGAACCTTCTCCATGATCAGAAACACAACCAAAGGAGAGTAAAATTTGCCAAAAGCATTCAGTTTAAAAGAAACTCCATGTCCCAAACACCTGAGTAAGCTCTAGGTCCAAACCATGTCCTTGAACACAAATAAGAGTAATGGGATAGATTATGTTTTGTAACTATGTACAAATAAATATCTTCTCTAAGTGTATAACCTGTGCAATCTAACAAAAACTTGTTTTTTAACATTAGCCTTGTAATTTACCAGGGAGAATTATTTTCTGGAAAAAATTATTTAGTACCATTTTTGCACCACATTTTCCCATTTTAATTCCTGTATGATTGTTGGCAGAGTTTTCGTGGACACTTAACTGCAACAACTTCACTTACTGTAAGAGGCAGGTCAGGAGAAAAGATGGGATTTTACACCTCTGCTGTCAGTAGAGTGGAGACAAGGAAGTAGAGACACCTAAGCTTGCTCTCTACCCATCCCCATTGCCTTCTACACAGGTAATGCAGGAATTTGCTCAGCCCACAGTGGTTTCCTGCTTGTAGCACATATTGTGAGAGGAGAAATAGCCCAGGCCAACTTGCCAGTTCAGAGTTAACAGCCCCTTGTACCCAGCAGGAGGCTGGGAGTGCCCAGCAGCTGCCTGGGGCTGAGCAGGCACAGCGACATAGCTTTCTGCAGGCTGCAAAAGTGTAAATGCAGTATCGAGTTTTCTTTATTCCAGCACTGCTGAAAAATTTTTTGGATCCTCAGCAAATCTAGGCTCAAGCCTCCACCCCCAGTCAGAGGCAAAACCCCTTGCTCTTCCAGAGCATTCTCTGCCACTCAAGCAGTATGGCTCTTATTCCCTTGCCACAGTCCCATGCTGACATTGCTGTGCTAACACCACTCAGTCTTCTTTTCAAACTAAATATCCCTGCATATCTCTCTCATTATCCCTCTAAATGAAAGCACCAAAGTAAATATGAGTTAAGATTAGGCTGAGTATACTCTGGTTTTAATTAAGAATATTGGAGAAGTTGTAGTGAGATCCAGTGCTTTCCTTTCCCTTGCTTAACCACCTAATAGCTTTTCCATGGCATGGACAGGCTGCTAGATGATCTTTTCCTGGTAATAAGGGAAATCAGGCCCTGCCCATTTCTAAAGGACAAGTTAAAAACGTTCTTCCTGGGCTCTGATATGCTCAGTTGCTGCTGGAAAACCACACAGCTAACACAGCCAAGGCAACCTGCTCCCAGCTGAGATCACCTGAAGGTCTGGCACTTCTTCTCACAAAGGAAGACCAAATAAAATAAACACATGTGCCTTTAGCATCTTAAAACCGGTCTATATTAATCCTTTAGGACTGGCCTTGGAGAACTTGGTAGCCCACATGATAAGCAGCATAAGCCTGTTTCCTGCAGGTTCCCAAATGACTCTAGATGTTGATTTTATCAAAGCCCTAGCTTACCCTCACACCTCTCTATTTCCTGGCAGCACAACTGCTGGGGCTGCAGTTGAGTTCATGAACTGATCATTGTTAGTATGAAAAAAGCCAAACATTCTCCTTTAGAGTCCTTGACATTTGAAATTTATATTTACTCACTCCCTTATGAACCAGAGACCAATAAACCTTCAAGGCACTCTTGGCCACTTGGCACTTTAAGGCCAAACGTAAATTTACACCGCTGCCCTATAACAGACTGGAGTGGTTGGAAACTGAACAGCAATTTTGGGAACTATTTTGATTCATATGTTTGTAGAGAGTTATTTGATTTAGGGTAGGACTGAAGAAGAATTAATAAAGATCTGGTCTTTATTGGAGTTCAGAGATTTTTTTCCAAGGCATGTGTGGTGTTTTAGCTTTTAAAAAGTAATGCAAATAAATGCATAAAACATTGATCTTGTCCAAAAAGGTCAAAATAATGCAGATGTGATCCCTTCCCTCAATGTACATCAAAATAAGTAAAAATTAAGGCAAAATACTACAATTAAATGTTTAGTTTCCTTCAGGTCCTGAAGTCCTGCAAACATTTTCCCCAGCTCTGCTGCACAGGGACATGCATTATTTATGCACTGTGTATACTTAGAAAAGGCAAGCCCTTTGCCATACTCAGGTAGTCTCTGAATAACACATAAAAGTGCTGGGTTGCTCAGAGCAGCCCTAACACAAGCTCTGCAGAGCTCTCAGGCTACTCTCTAGCAAACTGTAACCCGGGGATGTGCTGGGAATGCAGCTGCTGGAAATGCCATGGTGGGAGTGAGCAGCTTCACAAGCTCTGCTCTCAGCAGGCTGCAGTGGCCCAAGACACACAGCCCAGTGAATAATCAGAGTGCGGCTGAACACTCAAAGACATTTTGATCCCTCTCCCTGGGCTTCACTTTTTGTACTTTGCCTCCTAAACACTACAAAACCTACCCATGGTTTGCTAAATACCTAGAAGTAAAGCAGGATAAGAAGCACTGCAGAATGTGCAGCATTATAGCTCCATACATGTCTCACACAGAAGAGATACAATCCCTTTTAGTGACCTGGGGTAGCCGAGGCTGACATGAGAACTGGTTACTTTCACTCATCCTCACCAGCGAAGTGCTGCTCGTGCAAACACTGCACACAGGACCTTCCCAGCGTGGCTGAGCCTGCCTCTGGGTCCCTTGGGCTGGCTGCTCTCCAGATAGAGAGCCGTGTTTGTAAGGATGTGAGTCAGAGGGGGCTAAAGCCTTTAGCAGAAGGGCAGGAGGGGCTGGGGAAAAGCCCCTTTCACACTCCAGCAGCTTCAGACACAGGGACCACCTCATACCTGAGTGAGCTGGTGTCACCCCAGGGATGGGATCGGCTCGGTTCTGGAATGTGTCAGGTACCAAGGGCAGACTGAAACAAGAGCTGGCACATCTGGAAACAGGGACAGCGTTAAGGTGGATCCACCCTAGAGTTGTGTAACCCAGGTACTTCCTCCCTGGTTAGGTAACAAAGGAAGGGTTCAGCACTGCAATATTTTTCACTACAGTCCACCTGGAGAGAACTGAATAAAATTTTCAATGAGATCGAAAAAGGCTTACCTCTATCAGGCTGGCCAACTTCTAGTGTTTCTTCACATTTTAGATTCCCAGAACTGATACTCTTGGTGATCTTGTTTGTAAGTATGTTATCATACATTTTTATTACAGTAATTTTATTTGTTGTATCCCTTAATTAGAACTGTCAAGCTTTTTCTGAATTCATTCCTTTTTAACATTTGGGTTTTTGTGAGTTACTTTAACCCCCTGGTTATTGCTGGAAGACAGAGGGTTACTAACTACTATGTCATTTTATGTAAAATAAAACGCAATGTAAATTGGAAAAAAATAGAACAACCAGTTATGCATCCATAGCTTGTTTCTCATTAGCCTGCAGCAATTTCACTTAAAACTTGTGCCATCAAGTTGTCTATTACTTACTTTTTAAAAATAAAATACTGTTTTTCCAGAGAGGTGATTGTAACAATATATTAAATATGCAAGTTGTAGTGCCTTCAGGACACACTCTTTCTCAAAAGGCCTTTGCTCAGTTAATCAGATATGAAGAGCTTGGCAGTATCTGTATGTTGGTGTCAAGGACATCACCCATGTGTCACTCCTGTAATCAACCCAATTTGCTAAGCTCCCAAGTTCTTTGCCACAGCCTTTAGATGGAAATAAAACTCGCTTGTTAATCATGAGGATAATGGATTTTGCAGTAATTGACAGTGACAGAAGTAAAAACAACTTGCCTTGGGTAAACAATGAACTAGCAAAAGGCTCAGCAGCAGCCAGCTATGATCTGCATTTCTAAATAACAAAAGCTGCACAAATAATGCCTAAAGTCAGGGGCAGTGACGGATGCGTGTACTTCCCAATATTTCCTGAGCCATATGCATCCTGTGCCACATGCCATGTATAGCAGGAGGAATCCTGTCCTACAAGTTAAGACCAGGTAAGATCAGGCAGGGACAGAGTGAAAAACTAGTTGTCCAGAACCCCACTGCCAAAGCACCGCCTCCTCAAAAGTCTGGATTTGGAATATTGAGCTACTCAATGAACTACTCTTTTGTCAAAACTTAAGATATTAAAACATCTCTCCTAAGGGAAAGGAGGAAAAGCCTTTTCTGTTAGAGTTGTATTGTGCAAAACTATAATAATAATTTAGGTCAATACGATTTAAATTGTAAATGCTGAGGGGTATGGAACAATTAGTGCAGGAACAGTTTAGAAGTGTGAAGGCCAGGATTTACAAGCAAAATTTATCTAGAAAAAGGCTTAATAATGGTCATTTTTATTTGCACCCTGCTGTCACTCCAGTGGGTTCAGTCCAACAACAGATGTCTGTTTTGATATCCATCCCTATTTTAGGATTATTTAAAAAATACCCAATTCATCATAACATTTCAGAAAAACTTACTCATTTCAGAGATAGCAGCTCCCTGGTTATGAATCACAGATTTAAAGGACTGCTGGGAGAATAGAGTGTGGAAATTTACTTTGGGAATATTGCACATTCGAACTTAGCAATGAAAGACAATGATCAGAAAGCAGGATGTGCTTGGTAACGAGTGTGGATATCCAGCCTTACAGTTGGCCTGGGAGCTGGGGAAGGTGCTTACTGTTTCCAGACATAACTTTTCCTTTGTCAACCTGCCACACAGCACTGCTGCATTGTGAAAAGAAGACTGCATTTACACTGTAGTTATCAGAAGACTTCACTTAGTTTGGCTTCTCTGGGCACCCACAGGAGGCAGAGAATTTCACATACATTTTGCAGAACAGCAAATTGAGTAATTATGAAATAAGCCTGCTAAACTTCAGCAAGTAAGTGAAATTACAAGACCTCATATGCCATATTAGAGCTCCTTAATATACTGGAGGTCCTAATACTTACAGGAGAAAAGATTCTGGACACTGCTCAGTTTCACAGCATATGTCATACAGCTAGACATGACAAATCACTGGTTCTTTTGCTATATCAGTGATGTATTTCTCAAAACATGTTCCAGGTACAAAGGAAAAGTCACACGTTGACGGACATCATTAACACTGACACTGTGCTACCACTCCATTTCATCTCATATTTCTGAGTCTTCCACATTTAAGAGGTTCTCTGTAACAAATATAGGAAGCTTTATTAGAGTTCTAACCTTTCCCAGGTTTCCTTCTTTCTTCATAACTTTTTCCACCAGGAGCATCGTGGACAACACACGGGCAGCTCTGACACACTGCAAGGCACTTTTGCTCACTTCACAACATTTGTCACATACCTTCACTGATCCAATGTCTCACAAGCTGCTCTTATATATGTTATATGCACAGTATGAATTCTGAGAACCTGTTGTCAAAGCATTCTAAAAATCCTTTAGAGCCAAGTTCTTTAAACATTTACGGCTAACTGCTATGCGAGTCAAGTGCACTGTTTATATTACCAAATGTCATATCTAATTCCCTGTTATGAACCCTTGAAATAAAATTATGTGATAATTACACAATCTGTTTGAAACCTGACAAATATATTCCCAGTACAAATGATTTATGAAGATAATGCATTGCTATAGCATAATGGTACTTCTTAATGGAAGCAGTAAAGCTGTTTCCTATGCTCCGATAACCACAGTGATTTCTTACACAACTACTGATTAAGCAATAGATAATGTAGGCATTTTGGAAACTATATACACCACAGATTTATTTCAGGCTGCTCAAAAGTTATGGCCTGCCTATCTAAATGGCCTGTTAGCAAGGTATGAGCTTCAGCTGGGCTGTTTTACTCGCTCCTACCCAATTTAGTGCCACTGTGCTAGATTTATGTTTAGAGCAATGCACAGTTTAGTCTCTTTTTGTAAGAACTGCTGTTAATCAGGAAATTAATGACTTGGCTGGTGTGGTGTGAGACATTAGTAATGCCAACCCCAGACCCCTGGAAGGGGCTCTGGGCTGGTAGCGGGTGAGCAGGAAACTCCCACATGTGGGAAAGGCTCGCAGCCCTACTGCTCTGAGAGCACCACCAGTGACAGTAATTGAGTCACAGCCAGTGATGTGCAGCCCTGTGGCACCTCCTGCGTGTCCTCCCTGTGCTCCTTCACTCTGGGCTCTTCCTCCTACCAAGAGGGACAAGTGATGCTAAGGAAGAAAAGTGATTCAATACACCACCATCTGCATATGACATTATTTTCCTATCTCCTTTTCCCATCAAATGAGAAGTCCCTTCTCAACTGTTTCATCGTCATTATAATTAGTATGTGTGGCAGATGATCAAATTAATTGTTTCTAGGGTTCAAATCTAGTACTGGTAAGATGTTAACAATTTAAATGAGACCCTCAATTTTCTACACGTTTCTGCAGAGAGTGTAGTAATTGCTTTAGCTTTGTTCATTCTGCCAATCCATGCTTCAGAACACTGATTTCATTAATGAGCAGCTAAACATGACTGCCTTGCTGATGATTTGTTCCCATGCTACCTGGGAAATGTCAGTTGAAATGGCCTAAGCTCAGTAAAAGGGCACTGACAAATTTTAAGTGGCAGCACTTTGTTTTACTCCAAATTGCTACAAGTAGAAGAAAAATTGTATCTTATGCAACCATTTCCAAAAACATATCTAGAAATGATTGGTGCAACTTGCAAAATCATGTCAGGTATGAAGATGAGAACTCTCACTGTGAAGATTTTTCTGAGTTTTAATAATCATAAATGTATAGTCTTCAAGAGCATCAGTGCTAGAATTATAGTCTATAATTAAGGAGGGGCTCTAATCTGGTTTGTTCTTGTCTTCACTCTAATTTTTCAGTAATGCAAGATCTGTAAAGCATGAATATTTAATATTTCAGAACCACTGCCAAGGGGACATGATGAAAGTAAGACTGAAAAAATTTATTCCTCCTTCCTTAGTGCTCTTCAATATTTTTCTGTGCTTAGCTGAGAACTTCCTCTGTTTTGGTGCTTTCAGGTGGGCAGGGGAACATTGGCTAAGGGAGCAGAATAGTGTTGCAGACATGTTCCTTGCTTATTTAGTAAAATGTATCCCTATTGATGCAAACCTTCAGGATCTTTTGTTATGTGAGTTTATACATGCTTGGATCTTGTCAGATGAATTTTACAGCTGGGACAGAGAAGGGGAGTCAAGTACCCCACTGCACAAATCAATTCACTGAAATTCTGGGAAGGTTTGTGTTAGAATTGGGATTTGCTTCAGCATCACCCTTGCTACTGACTGGGATTAGATCTCTTCACATAAAAGGTTGACCCTTTCAGTGCTCTGTTGCCTGCAAATGACCAAGAAGCCTGTTAACACCATTAAAAATTGTTGTAAGAACACTTTTAGCATCAACAACATAGGATCTTTTTCCTTAGACTGATTCAACCATTTCAGTTGAAGCATTCCTACTCAAAATATAACTAGTATTGGAAGATGGACAAAGTCATCAGCACGATTCTAAGGAAAAAAGCAAACATACCACCAGGCACTGTTACCTGCACTCCCAAAGCAAGGATTAGCCCTAAGAGAAGCATCAGCAAATTACTGTCCTCATGAATAATTTTAAGGCAGTTATTTAAATTAGAAGTAGAACAGGTGTTAGATACTAATCTGTTTTGCAAAGTAATTACATTAGTTCTATGCAATGTAATTGCAAATGAGTGTAACAGGCATTGAAGTAGGGGTGGGAGATAAGAGTAACAAGGGTAAAAGCCTGCAACTACACAGGTGAACTCCATGCATTTATGGATGAGTTAGGAATGGGAGCTTTCATTGGTTCTGGTGGGCATGTAGCCGTAGCATGGTCAAGCAGAGTTACCAGACTGCAGCAGAAAGGATGATGCCAAACATAGAGCAGTAGTCTGCTCTCCACAACATTTAAAAGAGCAGCTTGAAAAATGCAAACAGATGTTGTCAGCAGCTCTGCAGTATTGCCACAAGGGAATAAAGTTCAGTGACATTTTGAGACATTCACAGATGTGAGAAGGGAACCACAAAAAGTTTGATTTGATTCAATTGCTGCCTGCCTGCTTCCCTTTCCTCTGCTTTTCCTGCACACATGTGCTGGAGATCTCCCCCTTCACCCCAGCTCAGCTTGTTGATGGCAAGCTTGGATGTGTCCCAAGAGAGGAGCTGGCTCTGTTGAGGCCACTCTGCAAGCTGTCTGCAGGACAAGGCAGGTCCACCAGCAACCCTGGGCAGTTTGGGAGAGCAGAGAGAAAGACCTTCTGAGTGGGTTGTAGGCATCATGTGAAAACATGCAAGAATCTCCCTGGCAGAGACTGGGAGGAAAGGGTCTGAGTGAGCCAACACTAACTTCAGAGGAATGCAAAAAAATGAATTTTTGGTTGGGGAAATAGACTGAGGTGGCTTGAGGCTGAGCCAGGCCAGAGATCAGGGAAGGAAGGAGAGGAGGTTTCCAAAAATCCCATCTACTATGTATAATATCAGGGCACCCTGTAGAAAGCAAGGTGAAGACTACTGAAGACCATTAAAATTTAGTAATATGGTTTAAGTTCACATGATCAAAGGCAAACCTCCTGGAGAGGATTTCCTAGGTTCATCACACTTAAGAAACCCAAGAGGAAGTTTGCCCAGAACCCACCCCTTCCTAAGGTTCTCTGCACATGTGGGGTGCTTCTCCAGAGCCAGACACCTTTCTGGCCTTTCCTTCACAGACATCTCTCAGTCACTCCCCACTCACAGACGGCTTCAGCAGCAGTCAGATGTCGAGCAGCCAAAACCCAGGTCCCAAGGGTTCCCTGGTGAACCCCTGGTTCAGATCACAAACCAGCCCTAATGCTCTGAAATTCTGCATTCATCCAAGACAGGCCACAGTCCCGGGTCTGGGAAACATGGAATAACATGGTTTCTGTGCAGCTTGGTTTTTCTCACTAGAACAAAATGTTGTAAAGGCTGGAGCAGGGAGAGCAGAACTTTGTTACAAGGAAGAAGTTGGGGTTTTTCATGTAGACAATTGATACGTAGAAAAATACCGTAAATCAGAGCAAGGGAAAATATTTTTTGCCACATTTTGTAGCTATTGGTGTCCAAAAAATAAATCATTTGACTACTGAGTGGGTTTTGGTTGCTTTTTTAATTCTCCAAGAATCCTGATGTGATGATTAGATCAATTCCTATCCATTAGAATTTGAAATGAATCTGTTTTTCAACTAGTGAGTGCCCTTCTAGTATTTCACTGAGCATTTTTGATAGATGGATGAATTTAAATAGAACAAAAATGTATCTGATAATGAAGTCATTATGCCTTTTGTGATTTAATCAGAATATTTGTTCCATGTAAGTCCATTAGAATATCAACGAGATGATTCATATCTGGCTTCTTCAAGGAAATAACAAGCATTTTTTAAAATGTTATACTTCCAGCAGTGAGACTTTGTCCTCACAACCATCCACTTTGCAGGAAGCTTTGGTATGTTCATTATCCCTCTCTGCAGCCTTGTGATACTATTTCAATGCTTTCTTAACAAAGGTGCCATCATTTAGAAGGTGCCATAAGAAGAAAAGCATTTTACCTTTAACAGATATTCACTGTTCTGGTGTAAGCTTTGAGGCAAGTGAGTAAAGGCACATCTAAATCTCCTCTCTGTTTCTCAGTCACGTAAGGAGAGCCAGGAGCAGGCAAGGACCAGGGACAAGGCACCGTCGGTGCTGCAGGACAACAGGGCCATGCCCACCCAACCCAGGAGTCTCGCAGGTACTAATGGCAGTTTCTGGGGACAGGTGGTTTATGCCCATTTGCCAAATACAAGCTACACCTACTTTTGGGGTCTTTGGTATCCCAACCCAAAGAGCTGTGGGGCCATCCCTCCTCCCAGCTCCAGAAGGTGACCCTAATATAATTCCATGATAGAACTCTGCTGCTGGGCTTTCCCACCTGCTTATCCCTGAACTCTGCTGATCAGATGTAGAAATTAGAGATGCAGCTGAGCATATTCATGAAAATTCATCTTTACCTCAAGCCCCTTTGTTGCCAGGCACCAAAAACCACTGTGAGAAACAGAAGACCTTGAGGCAAGCACAGTCCAGCAGTGGTTAAAACATTGATGTGTTGTCAACACTGTTTTAATCACCAATTCAAAGATCAGCACCATATAGGCTCCCATGAAATGAAGTGACTTTATGGGAAAATGAGGCGTTAGCAAAATGCTCGTAACTAACTGCTGTTTGTCAGGCAGTTTTCAAAAAAAATTTTTAGTCTACATGTTTAATTTCACATCCCTACCCATACAGACCACTATAAAATCCACTGACATCATTAAACTTTAGCACATATTTCTAATTACATCCTAAATATCTAAATATCTCAAATAACAATGTTCTGATTTTCAGTCACACTCTATCTGTTAGTATACATGATATAAAGATACATCTCACTAGGTAAGACACTTTAAGGAAGGACTTGGGAAATTCAGCTCCAGCATATCATAAATTTCAACTAAATCCAGGCTGTAAACCATGACAAACCTGAGGATAACAGAGCAATGAAACTTGCAAATGGCCCTTTACAAAAAAGGTGGGGAAAAACCAGTGTTTCAGTGGTTTTAAGCTTCACGGGTACTTATTTTTAAATTAGAATTTTTTTTCCTTCTTTGTCAAGTATGAGTTTAACTTCCACGTTTGACTGGAGTTAATAAGGAAATAAGAACATTTTCCTTGCTCCTCCATGTTATTCAGCCCTGTTGAGTCTCACATATAGAGGGCTTAGCAAAAGTTTCAGAGGCAGTAGAGCTCATTTAACTATTTATGATCCCAATACAGAGGGGAAAAGCACACAACCAGAGCCCAAACTCCCCATTCCAGAAAGTGATGGGGAGTCATCTCTCAAATCTGCATTCCTGGGCTCACACAGTTGGGCTTCCCCCACCCAAGGCACGGTGTGTTACAGCTCAGCACTGAACCCAACATGCATTTTGCACCCATGAAAGCCAGATTAGGTAAAGGTTAGTTTTTCATCTATTTCCATGTCTTAAGATATAAAACACTCCTCTGCTTTTCACATCCTTCCCATGACATCTGAAGCAGCACCAGCCCATCTAGAGGTTCTGAGTTCATTCAAACATAAATATTTTGATGAAATGCCTGTTCGACCTCTGATGGATATTTTCCCTCCAATCATTCCCTTCTTCCGATTGCAATTCAGCCAAGGTTGCATTTGCTCTAGGTTGTTATTTACTGCCCAACAAGAACACATTTAACAACAGGTGAGTTATAGGCTGATGATGACACAACCTCATCCTCTCCTGTCAGTCGTGCAGCCTGCACAAACCGCTTCAGGAGTAAGACAGGAGAGCAGAGGAGGTGCCACTGCATGGCACAGGAGCACGCTGAATCTGAATGCACAGCTCCTCATAAGAAACCAGTTCACAGCCAGGAGAACTGGTCTTAGGGGATTGTTTTCTGGAGGCCTGAAAAGCCTGCTCAGTGTTGAGGGACTTTTCAGAAAGAATTCCTCCTCTAAGCACATTAAGACTTAAAACCTGCTTTCAGAAAAGAATATGTCACATGAAAAATTTTGTGAAGTCAAACTTTTTTTCTTTCTATGGATGGATCAACCTTAATTGCAAGACAAGGTTTTCATAAAACTACAAGCAGTGAAGACATCAAATAAATGATGATGTTGACATGGTTTAGTTAAAATTCTCTAACTGGCTTTCACTAAGCATAAACTTACTTTTCCTCTACCATTTCTGAATATCACTTAAGACCCCTTGGAAGCTAGGCTTCAGGCTCCCAGCTGCCCTTTTTATTCACACAGGCCAGGTGATAAGAATCAGTGATGTCTAATTTAAGAGAGACCATCTACAAGAGCTATCTCTACATGCTGCACAACTCTAAATTCACAAAGCATCATCCAGAGTAGCTCAATAAAACTCTCTGCCCCAGACACAGCAATGGTCAAAAAAATCTAATCAAACAATTGGATGCCTGGAAAACATGATAGAAAATAGTGAAATTATAATAATGTCCTCAGATCAATATTACTCTTTCAGGACGTAAATAAAGACTGAACAGACAAGCAGCAAAGGTAAAGTTATAAGCTTCAATTCTTATTGCCTCTACAGAAGGGCATAGGGCTTGCAGAAAAACTGCAAATTCTTGGTGCCCTGGTTTTAAAATCACTTGGTCCCCTTATTACAGCAATCAGTGTGAATGTACGTGAGGAACACGAACCCGAGGCTTTGTCAGCATCTGCAGGCTCTTCTCCCACTCTCTCTTACAGCCAGAACACTTTATGGCTCAAGCTGTCTGAAATAGATACTGTGGACAGCAGCACAAATACTGAATTTGTCAAGAGAGCTGACACTGCGTTCAGCACATCTGTAATTGCAATCTGGCCCCTACCAGAAGTAATTCCAAGCAACCACTTAGGAACGATATTTTTTTTCTCCCTTCCCTTTCTGCTTTTAAAGAAACTCAGAGAAAGTGTCTTCAGATGACTCAGTGTTCCTCACTCCTGCATTCTGACAGACTGAGAACTGACCTCTGTGTGCACGTGGGGTCCTCTCAATCTCCACTGCAGCACTTGGTGAATAACTTCAGAAGGAAAAGTGTTTTCCTGCAGCAATGTGGTAAACTCCTTTTCCCATTGCAATCCCATCAGCATCCCACCTTCCCAGGACTGCTGCAGCACCAGGAAATCCCTACCTGCTTCACCAGCCAGAAGTAGCTACAGAGACTCTCAGGGAGTACAGATACCTAGGCCATCACTTCCATTAAAATCACAAAATAAAAACATTTACAGCTACATTTATCCACAGTCTCTGAAAGCACTAAGAGGAAATGACAGAAGGTTTTTCTCTCCAAAATGGCTTTTAGATGAATACAGTTTTTCCACTGAAGGAAGAGTCTTACAGGGAAAACTACTTTTGCTATCGCACCCAGTTAGCACAAAACACTCCTCTTTATCTGCTAAGATATGGTCAAGAGGGAATTTTGGTATAGGTAACATAATCACCACGTTGCTGATAGAAAGGCAATTCGAGGTTGTTAAGGCTCACAGCAGGTGCCTGCTAGCTCCCAGTATGTGCTTATTTCCTACAATAGTCAGTGGCAGGTAGAGGCATTTGCAGAATTGACATCCTCAGAATAACGGCATTCAAATGGTAGCAGACCTGAAACACTTCTATTCATTTTAGAATAGCATATTTTTTAAAATTGGATACCTTAAACATGAAATCTGTGCTTCCCTTAAGCAAACGAAATTGTAATTTATAGCTTTTACATCTAGATTCATGGACTCTGAAACTTGATTTTATTATTATGCATCTTCACATTGGTTTCTGTTCAAAACTTTATTTAGCACCCCACTGCACGGGACCACAACTGAAGATAAAGCAAAAGCTTGATCAAAGCTGAAGCTGTTTTGTAGATAGTGAAAAGAACACTTAGAGAAAGAAAACATTTAAGAAATAGTAAAATTACCCAGCTAAGGAAAACAAAAAGGTATAAGCTAGTAAGCTGTTACCAACTACAGTATTTTCCATTTCAATGAGGTCTTGTTTTCTCCAGTTGTAAGAAACAAATTGCTGCCCTGGTCTATGCTGAACTGGAGCCACTGCAGACCCTCAGAACTACAACTCCTTTTACCACAATTGCCACGATATCATGGGAAAAAACCCTGACATTTTTAAGGGAAATTGCTTTGACAATATTTTTGATTTTAAACAAATATTGCAAGTTTTTAAAATGCAGAAATCAATTACTGTTATAATGATTTTCAGAATGGCAGTTCCAGTGCCAAGAAATAATTATGGTTTTAATAAACTATTTAATGTTTTACTAGAAATGTCCAGATTGATGATAAATTGTTGCACTACTCAGTCTGGATGCTAGACCACATCCAACATTAGAAGAAGTTATGAATTTAATTAAACTAGCTGAGATAACAAGCAATCTCCTTCTGTATAATTGTACCATCTTCCCCATGAAAAAACAGGAAATATTGGAAAGGTTTGATTCCACAGAACTAATTAAATAAATTAAGGCTCAAATTTTCCCGCAGATAAATTTTAAACAGAAATTTGAATTTCAAAATATTTAATTGCAACCTTTCAGCTATATTTTTCCCAGAGACAATTTATAATTATGGACAACCTTTTTTTTTGGTCCTTTTTTTTTGTTTTATTGGGAGTATGGACTATCATCAGTAAGAAACACCCCAGTGTGTACAAGTTGGGAAGAAGTTGAACAATCTTGAAGTACTTGCCTCTTCCATGACTTACAAGCTTTGCTGTAATGTAGGGATCCACCAGAAAGAAGGGGTAGAACTGAAAAAGGTCACTTTTGGCACTGGGGATGAGCAGGGACCCACCCTGAGGGGCGGCTGGGGAAGGAGACCCCTGAATTCCCCTCAGGCACTGGTGTGGCTGTGAAAGAATTGTTCCTTCCCTAAACTCAGTTCCTAAAGAAAAAGGAGGCTGTGAATCATCAAATAATTAAAAACACTGGAGGGAAAAGTAAAAAACATAATAAAAATCTCCTTACAGCACAGGACAGGGAGGTGGGGGCCTGTGGGGCCTTGCTCCTGGCAGCCGCCGGCTGTCGGCTCTCTCGCTCGCCCCTCACCCTTTGATGTCTGTCGTGTTTAGGAATAAAGTAAACTAAATAAAAATAAAAACGAAATATAAAAAATATTTTAGTCAAGCCTTGGACTGTGTGTTTGTGTCCAGGCAATGGCTGTGAGGACTCCTCTGTGAGGAGACTCCTCTCAGAATTCTCTGCCACAGCCCCATGGCCGAGCACAACCAGGCCCCTCAGCAATGCCACCCTCTGCACTTCCACCCTCAGCACTGCCACCCTCAGCAATGCCACCCTCAGCAATGCCACCTGCAGCACTGCCACCCTCAGCGCTGCCATCCTCTGCACTGCCACCCTCAGCACTGCCACCCTCAGCAATGCCATCCTCTGCACTGCCACCCTCAGCACTGCCACCCTCAGCAATGCCACCCTTGGCACTGCCACTGGCACCCCCAGGAAACTGCATTTCCGAAAGCACAGAGTGTGCTTTTCTGGTGAAACTCAGAGGAGAATATCCCTTGTAGTGCTTCTGAGGCTTGGGGGTCTTTCCTCACATTAACAACCCTGGCAGATTTTTAGGGAATTTGCCAATGCTGTTAAATAATGCATTTCTGAGATCAGGGGTGAGAAACAGCTTGTGCCACAAACAGGCAAGGTTTTATCAGAAACATTCATCAGAAGACAGCTATGGCTGTGGAGGCTGAATTATTTCTCTCTAAACATCTTGAGCTCAGATCAGGACTTTTGCTGAATCTTCTCCTGGCTCAGAGTTCAGGGCTGATTTCCAGGCAAACCTTGCCAGAATCCTTAGATCTGAGGCAGATCTGCCACAAGGCAGATTTCCTCTGAAAAGGGATGCTCTCTCCAAGTTCTGTCAGCTTTTCCAAGACTTTTTAATTTCTGCCCTATACTCTGGAAAATGGCCTTCTAGCACCACAAGTTAGAAAGTCCCACAAGTGCTGAATGGATTTGGGCTCCAAAAGCTTCCAAATTCTTGTTGCAGAAGTTGAATTGAGGACAGAAAAAAGCATCCTTTATTTGGGTGTTTGGGTCTTTTCTTCAAATTTCCAGTTGAAAGTTTGCATTTGGAATTGAAACCACATATCGAAACCACACAGGCAGAAAAAACCCTGGCAAATATCTGCCTAATCTGTCCTTTAAACGTCAGCAATGGAAATCCTACAGCTTTTTTCACTGTGGTTCAATTGCAAGACAGGAAGAAAAAATCCTTGCCCATGGCTCCTTCACCAAGGGAGAGTGGAGGATTAATTAATTCCCATTCTGAGAAGTGCTGATTTGGGCTCTATTTTAGCACACCGTGATGTATTTTGAGAATCCTCATTGAATCAGCGTGTCCTTGTGCTTAGTTAGCCCAGAAGTACAAACACCTTCTAATGCCTAGGTCCTGCTTGCTGCAATTTAAGTCCAGTACTTCTTCTTTTACCTGTCATATCCATGGAAAGAGTTTCTTTCTCTGCACGTTTTTTTTAGCTATATTTTAGGCCTGAGGTGTTTCATTGGTCCTCTCCACTACAGGACACAGCTACAGCACCTCACTCTTTGCTCACACTTTTGTTAGCCCTGTACTCCCTGGGACAGGTCCACTTCATGTTACTGAGAACAGTGCCGTGAACACCAGTGAGCCCTTCCCAGAGTCCTGCACACACATCACTGCTCCTTACATATTGCAGTAACTGGGGGGAGGAGATGTGCAAGAGCGTGATGTTTGTGATTTTCCTGATAGCTGGAGGATAACTGTGTGTGACTCAAAGGCCCTCTTTATAAACATTGTTTGTCACAACTTTCCACTTTCTTTAACAATTCATTTTAAAATTTCAGGTCACTAAAAAGCTGACGGTTCAACTTCCTACTCAGTCTCCACAGCAGAATACTTTGTTTTCAAATTCCTTAATGAACAGCAAAGCCTTTGGAATACCTTTTTTTTACATAGATTTGTTTCCATATGGAAATCTTACCAATTATTGGAGAGAACCAAAGTGTGCTGCCTTTATTACCTTCTCACTCTTCACTTTCCCAAGAACACTTCTGTGATCATGATTACAAAAATGTGCCTTTCACCATCCTCTTCTCAGTAAGTCCCCTGTGCTGATCAGGTCAAAGCCACACAAGATTTTCTCCCTGCTTTCTCTGCTTCTTTGTCCAAAGTTGTGTCCAGGTTTCTTCTGGAACCTCTGCCTGTGTCCCTGCGCAGTCTGTTCCCTCCCATAAAGTGTCTCATCAAGTCCAGTCCTCCCTTCAGATGATGTTATTTGCTGTTGGTGAGGTCTCAGCCATGTGATGATTACCTTGGTCCCTATCACTGGCATCCTCATCCTTCATTCTTTTCACTATCAGCCAGGGACTTTAGATGGTTTTATTGCTCATCACTTTCTGGACCTCAAAGTAGTTATACAGCTCCTTCCTTCATTCCTACTCATTCCTCACCCACCAGGATAGAAATCATGTGCCTAAGGTGCTTTAAAAAA
The DNA here is from genome assembly GCA_013390045.1 of Picathartes gymnocephalus. Lineage (NCBI taxonomy): Eukaryota > Metazoa > Chordata > Aves > Passeriformes > Picathartidae > Picathartes > Picathartes gymnocephalus. The sequence continues at coordinate 135,619 of WEKY01040947.1, forward strand.
AAAAATCTGTTTATTTTTTAATTGTCCTTCCCATTTCTGTACCTTGACAAGCTTATATCACCACCCCTCTTCCTGTCATGTCTTCTTTCAAGGATCAGATTTTTCACTCACAAATCTCTTTTACTATTTATCAATTTTACAACCAAATATACTCTTCCCATCACTTATATTTTAGACCATCTTTTGATTTTCACATTGGCTTTTTCCACAGGTTGAAACACTCTACTCTAGATAATTGATGGAAGGGGGCAGTTTCTCATAAATGTTTAGCAAAATGCAAGTAATCACAGTGGTTTGGAACCAGAAGAACATACTTTAATACTTCCTGGCTTTTGAAGGTTGATGGAACAAGAATAGAAAACATCTATATGTATAGAAAGAGATTTGTGTGTATGTATAGACAGAGATAAACAGACCTATAAATTTATAGATTGAAAAATTTGTTCCTCATCAGTTTCTATACTGGTTTTTTTTTCCTTTGGCTTTATTACAGATGAACTTTCTTTAGATCAAAGTCTAGCTTCCTGGAAGCATGTTTTCATAATTTATTAGTTTCAGAAAACAAAATCAAAAAATAGTGGAAAATATCATGTTCTTATACCATGACAGTTATTTTGAATACAAAAGACCAGATGCTGCTGACCTTGCGGCAGCAGAACACCCACTCACTGAAGTCACATTTTTACTTAGGGAAGAATAGCAAGTTTCAGTCCACAATGGTATTTGGTTTGCTTTTTAGAGATTGTTTTCGCAGAGTTTTACAGTGAAGATTATCTCCACAATGCAAAGCTATGCAAACATTTTAATCAACTTGCAGGTGGACAGAACTCAATCACAGAAAATGTTCTAGCCCCTGAAAGTAAATAAAAGTTGTTTAACTAAGACGAGGAAAGGACCATGCAGTCCCAAAGGCACTAAATGTTTTAAGAGAAATGTGACAGAAAAGAAAGGTGGCAAACAGAAATTCACTTTTGAGTTGCCGTAACACTTTCTTCATCTGTGTTTTAAGAAAAACATGGTTTTGACTACATAGAAAATAGTTTCACAAATCATGTTTTGTATTCAAAATATTTATTCTTATCCTAAGACCCACCCCTGATGCTGTAAACAGCAAGACTCTCCAAATCTCATACACTGCAGAAACCTCATACACACTGGTGGCTACTTAGATCAAATAACCCAATACCAAAGCTCAGTGGTGCTAATGGGGCTCTGCATGACTGAGACCCTGCAGGAGCCCAGGAGCCCCAAGGGGCTGCTCCCCAGCTCTGCAGAGCTCTTGCACGCAGGTGTCCCCGTGGCCACTCAGCTGGGACTGCTGCCACACCTCACTTCGTTAAAAATAATGAACTCACATGGCTTTCCTTGAAAGTCACATGAATTACCAAGGTCTGGATGCTTTGCAGGACCAGGGTGAGATCTGTAATTGCTACAGGAGCCAGTCAGATTGAACAGCTGAGAATATCAGGATATTTGAATATGAGGACATTTCTCTCACCGTTCGATAGGAAATCTCTCTGCTCGGTAACCGCAGGCATTAGGTTGGGGCTTGGCAAACTCTGTGTCTTGGCCTGGACCAGAGAACAGAAAGAAAATCCTGGCAAGGACTGCAAGGCAGCATCAGCTCAAGCCGCATTTGAGGAGTTAATGAACTCAAGGAGTGAAGCTCTTAAAGGAATGAATATCCTCAAATTAATGAAATTTTTCATTTCATTAGGAAGTGAATACTCTTCCTTTTTATTCTACCTCACTGAAAGCATAAAGACAGCCCCTATGGAAATGGAAGACTCATCTGAAAAACTGATTTCATCTTTATCCATTATCTTTCTAAACGCAGCATCTTAGTGCCTGTGCTTTGAGTGTTCTCCAGAGAGCCGATGGGACTTCTTAATGGACTCTGTGCAGGGCTCTGTGTAGCTTCACCTAACAATATAAATGTAGCACTTCTGCTGAGGAATGATGGAAGTAGGAATGGTTGTCAGTTATAGCCTTGTGTGTGGGAATCTTTCTTTTTCAGTGCATTTGGGTGGGTTTCCTGCCAGAGAGAATTCCAGTCCAAATTTCTGTGCAATATTTAAAACATAATTGTGTTTAACAAACCCAGCAAAAAGTGGCAAGCAACGCAACAGTGAGGTAAAGCCCAGACTTGCTTCCAAAGAGTTCCTGGGCTAGCTGAGCCAGGCAGCTCTTAAGAACTGTGCTCAAGGATGTGTCTAGCAGGATGGGGTGCCACGGGGAGCCACAGAGCAGCTGCAGGAGCTGTGTGGGGCCTTGCAGGGTTGGAAGAGACCTCTGGAAATCACTCAGTCCAACCCCTCTGCCCAAGAAGGGTCATCTGGAGCAAGTGACACAGGAACACATCCAGGTGAGTTTGGAATTTTCCCAATGAGGGAGACTCCACAATCTTCCTGGGCAGCTGTTCCAGTGCTCTGCCACCCTTATGAAAAGAAGTTCTTCTACATGGTGAGGTGAAACTTCTTGGCCATTGCTCCTCATCCGATCCCTGGCACCACTGAAAGGATTCTGGCACCATTTTCTTCAGCCAAAAACATCCACTCTGGGCCGAAGACAACTGGTCACAGTTTGAAAGCATTGATAGACTGACAATCAGCTACTTCATGTGGTAATTTTTTCCAGTGATTAATAATCCTCACTGTTAAAACTCTGCTGGATTTCTCATTTGAATGTATTTGGCTTCAGTTTTCTGCTATTCCTTCTTTTCATACCTTTCTTTAATCTGAGCCACTTAATTGTATGGTAACCACTACTCTCTCCCTGTGGATTTCCAGGGTAATCAAGTTACCTCTCCATTTCCTTTTTGATAATTTAAAAAATTTAAACTCCTTAATGCTGCCACATTCAGATGGAGCCTAACCAACTCTGCAGCCTGAAATTCTGTGTATAGCTTTTTTTTTCTGTATCCCCAATAGTGTTCTTCAACATCCTTTTTAAAATATCAGTCTCATTAAAATCAGATTAAAATGCATTTTGCCCAAATAAGCCCTGCCTCCCAAATGGTCCGCATGACTTTAATAAGATTTCCCCTTCCTCATGTTGGTTCTTACTTTGCACCAGCCACGGATTTACAATCCATGTTGTTATATTTGCTTTGGTGGAGTGCAGCAGTGTCGGGGAGGCTCCTCTCTGACTCCAGAGCCACCTGGGGCAGGTGGCAGCTCCTGTACTGTTGCACTCCAGTAAGATCCCAGGCTGATTCTGCCAAGTGGGGACCTGTCCCTCTCACGGCAGTGAGCTGAGGGACTGCCTGGATAGTCCCTGACCCCGCAGGGTGCAGCTTGCTGGGCCAGGAGATCTGTGGCCCCTGCACCCCTCTGGATCAGCTCCAGCCATCCCTCCTCTCTCATGAGAGCTGGGAGTGTGTAGTGCAACGTCATTTGTTGAGGCATTGTCTATGCAGGCAGCATAATAAGTAAAACAAGCAAGACAGGCAACCCAGGGTTTTTGCTGAAGTCTGGTGCAGTCAAAGCTCCCACTGCTGTGTTCCAACACCCCTTTGCGCATGGGGAGGTGTGAAATGAGCAATTGTAAAGCTGAGACCAACTTCAGCTGCTCAATATTTTAGAAATCTCCTTTTTTGAACCACCATATGTACCATATTTTTTCATCACAGAACTTGTGCCTTATCTTTTTTTTCTTTCCAGTAGTGTTGGTATGATCAGGCTGTTCAAGACAAAAAGCTTGTAAAACGTCTCTTTGATTAATTCCTGTAGCTTAACTAAAATTGCTATTTACAACCAGGTGTTATTTGCAGGAGAGGTGGCAGCAAAAGCTCTGCTCTCTGCCACCTGTCCCTCACCAACACCACCTCATGCAATCCCACCCACAGCACCAGAGCCGTGGGCTTTGCAGATCCAGTGATGGCCATGGCCACAAGCCTGACCTTCTGGACTTCAGCTACACAAAAGTGATGAGGATTCCACACCCTGGTGTCTGTGGGTCTGCAGACACAATCCCACCATGGTTTGTATTTATAATTCAATGGAGTTTTGATTATCTCTGGGGGAATTAAGGAAAATGGGGTTACAATGTTCGTATTTTCAAAATGTGCTTTGTGAAATCCCTCACAAGATTCACTTTAATGCATTCCTGGAGTCAGGAGTGAGTAATGTGATTTAGCTTCTACATTTTATGGGATCTGCCACTGTAGAATTAGAAAACAGAGCCAAAATAAATAATAAAAATAAAGCAAGTGCCAGAGAGACACAATTGCCATTCTAAGCAGAAGGCAGCTCCTGTAAATGGGAGTGTCGGGTAGAGCCTGCTGGGCTTCCTTAGGGAAATAACAGGACAGTATCTTTCCGTCACTGAAATCATCTGGGAAACAGCCTCTGTAGGAAGTTCTCTACAGCTCCTCGTTTCTCATGCTGTCTTGTGTTAGGTCAGCCATTACTCAGGGACCTGCCACATATTTGGCAAATAAAGGTTTGTATGTGCCCAGAGCCGGGAGCAGCAGACACGCAAGAGTGAAAACGGGCAGCAGCGGCTGGTTTCTGGTTTTGACTTTACAGAGCAAGCCCTGCCAGATGCTGAGTTTGTCCCTGCCCTGTGCTGGCCGCTGTGGTTGCTGTGATTGCTGTGATTGCTGTGGTTGCTGTGCGGGGCGGTGCAGCGGGCGCGGGGTCCATCGCTCCCCCCGGCCGGAGCACAGCGCCAGGGGATGCACAAACAGTCAGCCCAGCCTTCTGAGCATCGAGCAGTGTGAAAGCAGGTCTCTCTAGTACCCTGCAGTATTAACACATTTTAACTCCCTTCCCTTCCCTTCCCTTCCCTTCCCAACACCACAACCCTGCAACGCTTTTTTGAAAGGTGTTTGCCTCCAAAATGGCATCCTTGAAAAAAATCTTTTTGACTCTCACAAGAACACAAAACAGAAGGACTGCAATATGTNTTCCCTTCCCTTCCCCTCCAACCACCGATCTGTAATGATTTTGCCTTTTTATTTGCTACTGAAGTGGAAGTCACAGGGAGCAGCAAGTTTAATGCGGGCTGAAGCGCACCTCCCTGGAGCGCGGGGTGTGTGACACAGCAGGAGGAGCGCTGGATGTCGGGTTGGTCTTTCCGTGAGGTACCTGTGCAGAGAGCTTGACATCCTTGTCTAGACAGATAATGTATTTCCTTTTCCGTATCACTTTGCAATACAAGTCTGAACGTTCTTAGTCTTTCAAATACGAATGAAACAAATTTTTTTAACAGTTTGCAAACGTCTTTCTGATTTTATTTCTTTTCTCTTCTGTCTGGTACTCACTAGAATCGATTTTTAATTGAAATCACTCCACCTCTAGGTCAGCCTGAAAGGTGCAACCATTACATTTCTGTCTTCTCAAGTTTGGAACATATTTTTCTTTTTGCAGCTATAGAAATTAGCTCTTTTTGCTTCCAAAAGAGCAGCAGTTACAAGAAAAGCCCATCTTGAGCAGCAGAAAAAAAAAAGTGGCAATAAGTGAAGCTCTGTCAGAAAGCCTGGGGAGTGCACAGGTGCCCCACTGCTGTGTTTTGGGGCAGCTTCTTCGTTGGCAGCTAATTGGACCAAAACTCAAGGACCTATCTGCGGTGGGGGAAGATGGCTGTACTGAGGGGAAAACAGGTCTGTAAAGGTGCAGGCACATTGCAGAGACAGCAGTTTGCTGTGATTTCCCTTTGGATGCTATGACCAGATCCACATTTTGATGTGTTTGTGCAGGTAGTTCCTCTTCATGTTTGGGTTTTTTGGGGGGTTTTGGGGGGGGTTTTGTTGTTGTTGTTGTTGTTGTTGTTTTTTGGTTTGGTCTTTTTGTTTTGGTTTTTTTGTTTGTTTTTGTTTGTTTGGTGTTGTTTGTTTTGTTTTGGTTTGTTTCTTTTAATCCCATTCAGTTCATTTTCCTTGAAAATCTGATTTACATTTGGGATGAAAATTTACAATTCCCACCAGTTCTACTGAACTGATGAACTTAGAGTTTTTCCTTTATTTTATTTTTCAGTATGATCAGAGCTCTGCCTCTCCAAATACTGTGTGCTTTGTCCTGTCTAGCTTCCATTTATTTTTCTGCCTTTGTACATGTTGTTCACCTTTCACATTTTGGAAATTGCTTTAGATGCAAATACATCTATTTGTGACTCCACACTCAAGATTTTAGAAGTTACTAGAAAATTCAAAGTAACATACAACAGATCTGAGCCTTTGCTGCTGATTCGCATAATTGGTTTTAGGGATTTTGGTTTTCTCATTCTGTTCTTTTATTAACAGATGTTCTCTTCCATTTTAAAGGGCTACAAAATGTTAATTGTTTAAAGTGCTAAGTCTGATCATTCTTTATCCTCTCTATGTTTTTCAGCTTTTTCTTTCTGCAAGATCACCAAGCAGTACTCAGCACATGTAATTCACTCTGCAGACCTCAGTTACAGATTACTAGACTCATTCCCTTCACACAGCATGCTGGGATTTAGAGAAATAGATGTAAGCAGAAAACACTGGACTTTAAACAGGGACTCAGACAAAAAAACAAGTTACCTAGCTTGGAATGTTGAAAAGGAGCAATTTGGGCTGCAGGAACTGGCTATGTCCATGCCTTTAGCATAACTCAAATAGGAGGATATTGATTTAGTTTTGTCTGGAACATGGAAGGATGAGCAAAGTCCAATTATCTGGTACATATATCCCATGGTTCAGACCATGCACACAAGGTGGCATAGCTCAAGTTTGGCCACGGCAATTTTCTTCATTTGTGGTCCCATTTTGCTGCCTTTGAGCTCCACATGGTCGTTGACCTGGAATATTCTGGGTGGATTGTATAGCACGTTGTCTGAGTTGTGTTTCATCATTAAATACACATTTGTGCTCGAGCTTCCTGTAGGTTTCTAGGCAGGTGGGCAGGCAGGTGGCAAGCTGAAACCAAATGAGGCACTCTGAGTGACAGCCTGGAGGGTCCTGGCTCCAAAACCACTGCCACAAACCCCAAAGCCCCAGGACACTGCCTAACTTAGAGTGATGGGCAAGTACCAGCTCTTGAGAAGGGGAAACATTTTCTCCTTCTCTCCTCTGTTACCCTTCCCAGACCCATTCAAAAGGGCCAGAGCACAGCAAAGGAGAGGCCCCAGGGCAGCAGCTACAAAGACATCAGTTTCTCCCCTAAATATTCAGAAATCATATGAAGTGCTCCTGGCCATTGAAAACTGCTGAAGGCGGTCCAGTGATCAGGCAGCAGAAATGGTGCTTTGCCTCTGTTTCCCCCTGCTGCCTTCCCTCCTGTCTGTCACACACTGTTGGATATTGAAGGGGGTTTTCTTTCCCCCTGTGGGCCTGTTTCTTAGTCTCAAATAAAGATTTTGCAAGACTTTCATGGAAAGCACTAGAGAAATTCAACATCCTGTCAGAGCTGGGGCACAGGCTGACTGAGGAGATGATGCACAGCCCCAGGGCTGCCTCAGGCTGTGCCCTCGTTCCCGTTTCTATCCATCTTGAAGCTCCAGCAAAGAGCTCTGGATAAACACGACTTGGGCCTTTAATAATGTACAGCTTACAGTGAACAAGACAGCAACCTTGTGTGTCTTCTCCTTTTCAAAGGGTTCTTCTCCTATGTTTCCTCCATGAAGGCAAAGGCCAGAGGCAGGTTGAACACTTCCCTGGCTGATAGCAGGAGGGCTCAGTGATGGAGAGGGGAGCACAGGGGTTCTGGGGACAGCCAGAGGGGTGTCAGACAGGGAGAGTCCTGAGGAGATGGCACAGAGAGGCTTGAACCTGCCCCCTTCTGTTCTGTCAGTAATTCACCACTCCTGTCTCAGTGCAAAGAGATTCACCGTGTGATGCACAGGCAACTTGTCATCTCAGGAGGCTGCTCCCCCCAGCAAGGATGCCAAGGGCTCCCTCCAGTTGCCTGAAGGACTAGTGCCTCCTGACGGGTGACTTGAGGACATTTGAGACCTCAGATGTGAAGCGCAGCAAGATGCCCCATGGGGATCTCAGATGGCACCAGATCCTCGTGTTTAAGCAGCTGCCTCACAGGCGTGTGCCCTGCTGGACTGCAGCATGGGAGCACAGCTGCCAAAAATGCACCTTTTTTACCTTAACAGCATTCCAAAGTCATGTTGGGTTACAAATTACAGATCCAAGTGCCGGCTTTGCCTGTCACAAGTCCCAGCAAGACATTTCAGCTGGGCCAATTAAGACTCAGCCTGGTAACTTTCTGTAAGTTATTTCTTTTAGGATTTCAGCAATGGGCCAGGCTGCCAAGTGACATTTCTCAGCACTTTGTTCTCAGCTGAGGCAGTCTCTGATGATCCAAACCACCCTCTGAAGACATGAGCAGTAATCCCTTCAAAGACAAAACCCTCCTTTTCCTCTGAAATGCTGTTGGCAGTTTGTTCCTTTCTGAAGGAAAACAGCAAGTGTTTCAGCATGATATATAGTTTATTGCTATTAATTTTTGGATATGTTATTTCTGAACATATCCTATCTCTTTAAGTTTAGCTGGAATAATTTTCACTATTTAAAGGAATCTGCCTGTTGAATTGTGGAGTTTTTTCTACTTAATTAAACTCCAAATGAATTTCACTTTTAATTTTCCCAATATCCATTTTCTCAGTACAAATAAGTGGAACATACGTCCTATCAGCATTTTCCTGCTGCAATAATATACATGCATCTTCCTCACCAGCTCACTCCTTGAGGGTGGAAGACATCCATAAGAGGATCTGTCTGAGTGACTGTAAGCCTCCACAAGCTGTCTCAAATCACCAGCACTGCTCTCAGTCAGTGCAGAGCTGGGAAGGAAGCACATAATAAAGAAAATGGGAATTAACCAAGACACGTGGTCACAGTTCAGGTCTTCCTCGAGCAAAGATTTCTCTTCATGCATAGTTTTCCATATCACCTTTACAAATATTTGGGAAAGACCAAAGAAACTGCTTAGAGGAAAGCCCTGGAAGAACAGGAATTATTAAAATGCCATACCCTGCCCTTAGCTTGTACCTGCACCTAGGTCAGGCCACGCCACAGGCACTGAAGTCGAATGCTACAGCCACTGCTTGGGATTTTCTGGATGATGTTTCGGGTGTCTGTAGAGAAGGGAATTCAGAGGCATTTCCAAATTCTGGAGGTGATCAGCTGTGAAGTTTAAATGTTTCATGGTTGGGATAGGCCATAACAATATACTGCTTTACAGATAATTCTGCATAACACAGTTTTTCTCTTTCTGTCAGCAGCAGCATCTCCCTTCATTTTTACTGCAGCCCAAGAAATCCTCATGTTTAATCTTCCCCCACCAGTCTTGTCTCTCACATCTACACCAGCCTACATGTTATTGTCTCTTTAATTTTGCTAGGCAGGACTTCACTGTGACTTATACCATCCTACACATGGTTCTCATACTATCCTCTAATTTTATTTCGCATCCTTTATTTTGTATTTCCAAGCAGTTGCCATTTCTCTTAGTCCTGTGGTTTTACATTATTCTCCTGAGCTGACTAGATGATCATCCTATTTTTCATATGATCACATTTCATCTTCTGCTTTCCCTGTTCTTATGAGTTTCCATTTATTTTGCTGGCAAAGTTTTGGTGTCAATTCACCAATTAATTCTTGCTGTCACCACCTGCTATTTATATGGATTAGGTGACTGTGGACTTTGGAGAACTTGAGCCCTCACTTCCAGCAGCTTTAAGGGGAGACAAGGAGCTCAGGGTTGACCTGCCAGTTTGGGAGCCCAGATGTCTTCAAAGGATGGCAGTACTGGACCAGACAGTAGAAATCTGCAGTATCTCACATGAGGAAAAGAACAAAAAGAGGAAACTTCTCATGTTTATTACAGCAGTTATGATATCATAGTGGGGGTGTGTTGCCTTATTCCAGATTTATAGCTAGGATCTGTGAATGTCCCAGGGCTCAGCATGCAATCCCAAAGACACTCTAATTGCATGTACTCCACATTCAATAAATAAAAAATGGAAGTGTCAGAGAAGCATTTTGAAACACTCTGTTATTAAGTAGTTGCCAGCAGATCTTGTGGTTTTTGGTCATTACTCTCCCGCAAGCTCTCCCTGTATGTTGTGATGAGCTGGAGATGTTCAGGCTTTACTGTCAGACTGAGAACCAAAACAAGGGGGGGAAAAAAAGGAGGGGGGAAAAGCTATCTTTAAATCTGTGTGTCTTAAGATAAAATCCTGCCTGCAGACAGCCCCAGCCTGGCAGGAGGAGTGATGACTAAGCTCCATTTCCTTCTGAGAACAACCACTTCACTGACAACCTCAGACATGCAGGCCTCCATACCAAGGGACACTGATGGACCATGAAATTTGAGTCTGTATCAATGATACATTTAACTTCCCATCCTTCACTCCAGTTCCTGATAGACATAATTCATAAGGACAGGTTCTGCAGTTAGCAAACAGAAACAAAGCCAGTGTTAACACAAAAGGTCAATTTTTTACCAATCCACTCTTTTTCTGCAGATTCAGGATCTGAGAGGTAATACAAGCAAGACAATGCTATTTCATGGAAAGAAAGCATGAGGATATTTTTTTCCTCTGAGGTGCAAAGCATGTAGAGGGAAGAGTGAGACTTGCAAGATCTCTGAGCAGGACTCTCTTCACACCTCCACCGCCTTTTCAAGTTGTCTGTTCTCTTCCCAGCCCACTTAACTCACACCTCTAATGAGGGAGACACAGGCCTGTTATTTCTGCAGCACATCCCTCCATCCCCAAAACCCTGTGTGAGTGGGCAGGGGACCAGATCTCACTCTTGCATGACCCCAGCAAAGCTGAAGCTTAACTTTCATCTGGGCTGCCAGCCTGGAAGGAAAAAACAGGTGGTCCTGAGAGAGGTCTCTGCATCCCCACCAATGTCCTCCCCACGGTTTCCTGTCCCCTGGAGCTGTCCACTCCCAGGACCCATCCTCTCTTTTGCTGTCCCTTTTTCTGCTTATTTCTCCCTTGCCAGAACCCTCTGATTTCACTTCTGGGCATCACACAGGCTCATGTCAACTGTATAACCCAGGGATATATGGTTTATTTAACCACTGCTGTCAGCTCCCTTACTTTTCACCCTCTAGAACACAACCTTTTCTTTTTCTTTCCAGCAGAAGGCAACATACTGCAGTGCAACATTCATGCAATGACCTCTTAAAGATGAGTAAATTTATAGCTCTTCTACCCCTGCAAAGGCCAAAGCAAAATTTTAATTTGCTTTCCTCAAACAAGACTTTTCCTACTCCATTATATTGGCACTTAACCACTGCAAGAGCCTTACACACTGCATCATGTGAAAGAAGGTCACAAGAAATAATTTGTGCTGCAAGGTACCTCAGCCCTCTGGTAATTAATCTGAATTATTTTTGTGTTTGGGCTGGAATGGAAGGATGAGTTCCACCTCAGTGAGAGCTGAATGTTTCTGTGCCCCAGACATTTTGTCCATGCCTGCAAATATTTCCCCACTAAGTGCCATACCTGGCATCTACACAGGCGAAAACAAACACAAGCTGATGTCTCTCACTTCCCCCACCAGCTCTGCCAGGTTTGGTGACTTGGTTGAGATCTTGCTCTTTACCCAGTGCCTTAAAGCCATGGCCCCCAAAGTGAAAGTGCCTGGTGGACCCTACCACATGTGAAATTACCTGTGCTCCCATGGTCATTTTCCTGAATTACTGTTGGGTCATCCCAGAAAAAGCAGCATCACAGATGATGCTATAAGATTGAAATTCACTGGCTTGGACTTTTTGATTATTATTCTGCTTCCTCTGTGAGAGATGAACTGCACTCCAAACCTCGTGTTCTCTATTTGTAGGTGATTTTGGCTTAACTGCACTATTGATCCCCAGATGGACAGGAAGCCTAGCAGCTTAAGCTCTGTCCCCGAAGGTGTGAAAGCTTCATTAGACTTATGAAATGGTCCAGGATATACTGGGGCTCTGCAGTCTATCTAGCAAAAAATCTTTACATTTCACTCACATTCACATGATTTGTATTCCTTGTTGAATTATTATTTTTTATTATTATTATTTAGACTCAAGATTTCTCCTCTAGCTAAACCACACAAGAAATTCAGTAAATTAGTAGGCAGGGAGATGAGTAGTCCATCCCCATGAGTCTCAGATATCCCATCTCAGCCTCATCCTACCACTGTCATCTCCCCTTCACATCCTTTTTAACAGGCTGGACAGATTTGGAATTTTTCTCTTCAGTAAATTAACGAGGTTTCATGATTTCCTCTTGTTTTCACCTGGGGTAAACAAAAACATCTTTAGAAGGGGTCAGAGAAAAGCAAGGAGCAATGGCCTTACAAATATGTCCCAGTTTTGGCTGGGATGGAGTCAATTTTTTTCACAGTAAGGTTGTTTTTTTTTATGGAACCATTGCTGATAACTCAGGGATGCTTTCTTTATCCCTGGGCAGTGCACCCACAGGGCCAAGGCCTCTTCTTCTCCTCATCCTGCCCCACCAGCGAGGAGGCTGGGGGTACACAGGGAGCTGGGAGGGACTGAGCTGAGCCCGCCTGAGCCAAGGGATCTCCCAGACCACAGGGCACCACACTCAGCACCCAGAGCTGGGGAAGGAGGAGGAAGGGGAGGGTATTTGAAGCAGTGGTGTTTGTCTTCTCAAGGCACCTCTGCGTGTGACAGAGCCTGGCTTCCCTGGAAATGGCTGAACACCCTCCTGCCCACAGGAATTGGGGAGTGAATCCCTTGGTTTGATTTTCTTGAGAGAACAGCTTTTGTTCTTTTTGTTTTGTTATTGAGTTGTCTTTATCTCAGCCCACCACTTTTCCCATTTCTACTCTTCCCCTTCCCTCCCTCATCCCATCGTGTGGGAGTGAGAGAGCAACTGAGTGGGGCTGAGTTGTCACCTGGGGTTAAACCACAACAAGCTGCAAATAAAACCTGGCATCACCTTCTGGCTCAGCAGGAACATTACCCAGCTGTGGGGACAGAGCCCCAGGCAGCAAACTGCACACCAGCTCTGTGGCTAAAGTGGCACTGGGGCACCAAGGGGACCACTTAGGACCAGCATATTTTAGTAACTTCCCTCACTGTGTGTCATGGGGAGTTAGTGGCAGATCCCTGACATTTGTAGAACAGATTAATTCAGAGGCTGAGAAGTCCAGAGAGAATAATGAAGTTACACAGGTATTAGCTAAATAAGAGAAGAGAAAGGCCACGTTATATACATAGGAAATACAACCCAAAATGTGGAATTTTTATTTAGAAAGAAAATGGAGCCTTGAAAACAACAAAACAGAAGTAGCCTGAGAACAGACCATAAATACGGTGAGTGTAAGGTGAGCAGAAACTGGCAAATGTCACCAAAATGTGACCATGGCTCGGGTCTGTTCCCTGGAACAGCCACAGGCTCTGCTGCTCCACAGGGAATAGAGGCAGGCAGTGCACTGGATACCCTGGTGAGGAGGATGGCAAGGGCTGCTGGGGATCAGGAAGGAGGAGACATGACAGCTACACACTTGAGGATTTTGCAAAATGGTAACATCCAAAGAAATGCAAGCAGGTTTCAATATAGCTCTGTGTGGAGGGAATGTAAATCAGCCTGCTGGAAGAGCAGGAAAACCTCGCTGACAGCCAGATCAAGTTGTCTGTGAAGTCACAGAGCTTCCAAGAGGCAGGATGGGAGCACCCTGCCCCCAGTCTGGACCAGCACAAGACAACTTCCCTGGGCACTGGTAACCAGGCCCAGCCACAGTCCTGGCCCTGCCAGCTCCCCTGGGCTGCCCCAGGGAAAATTTCCCACCTCCCATCAAGGCAGTGCTGCTCCAGCAGTTTCCCACTTAACATAGAAACATTCCTGCCTGCCCTTTTCTGCAGTTCTGGTGAAACTTCAGAGTGACAAACCATTACAGGAATGACATCTTTTTAGGCATTTCTAGTTTTTGTGCATCCCAAGAAAACACATTTTTCTTCCCATGAAATAGTGACTGTTCCCACCATTAAATGGCTTTTTGGGTTTTCATTACATTTTCTATTTGCAAAAACCCTTGGACATGGGCATTATTTTAAGCTAGCTCTAGCAATGATATTTTCAGTCATAACAAGAATGGAGCTTTAAAAGTTCCTCCACAGCACTGATTTTTCTCACTTCTGCCTGTAGAGCATCAAAGTTTTTGCATGCTTGTTCAAGGTGATATTACTGAGAATATAATACAGTATATGTTTAAGGCATTTCACAAGCAACATCCCCTAATTACAAGCAGTGTAACCCTTTTGTACAGGTATATTTTTGGCTGCACCTGGTGGTACCCTGGAGTAGCCTGGAGCCACAGGGATGAGATGTAGCACTCATGTGCCATCATCAGCCCTCTCTGGGCTGCAGCCTCATCAACCAAATCCTTTGTCCTCCCTTAAAGACTCTTTACTAAATGCAATGCACAAATCTGGGGGAGGCAGCAGGTTTGGTTTGTTTTGTTGGGTGGGGAGTTCCCCCACTTCCTCTGACAGGAGAACAATGGGATGCACAAAGTGTTACTGTAATTAAAACCCCTCTGCTAAAAACCAGTTGCACCAGGCAGCCTCGTGCTAAACGAGGCCCCACACAGTCCTGGCTGACCTTTACAGAGTGTTTCTGCTGTGCCATTAATTTTCACAGGTCCCTTAGGTGGGCGCTTCAGAGAGTCTTCCCTCGCTTTGCACGCTGCAATTCCAGGGTTCTGGTATTTTCAGACACATCAGCCAAAGACCCATGCAGGCTTATTTTATTTAATGGGTATTTTTATATTTCCTTTTAATCAAATATTTGGCTGCTGCAATCATCTTGACTAATCAATGTGAGCAGGATGCCTCTGTGTTCAATGCCTGGGTCCTTCTCTTCATTTTACACCCACATCACACCATTCCTTCCCTAATATGGGGACATGGGTATAGGCCATCTTGTCAGAATCTAATTTTTTATTTCTAAGCTTTTCTTGAATTTATTTCTTCCTCTTGAACTAGAATCTGCAATAGTTAGTCAGTTTCCTATAAGGTAGGCTACCCAAGTGATTAAACTTGTGACCATGTTGCTAATTTAAATACACTGTTTTTAAAAGCTATTGAAAAAGGTCCACTACTCAAAATTATTTTTCAAGATCTTGCTTTATTTAAAAGCACAGCCCTCATAAAAAAACACCTCTGAATGCAACAACTGAACATATTTTAACCTGGGCAGATTTACCAATGTCTGTGCATTAGAGATAATGAAGGCAAACACTGCAGTGACAAAGGGAGGCCAGACAGTGTAAGGTCCTGCTCTGGAAAAATCACATCCCAAGTAGCAGCCACTGCCCCAGAAGAGCTCCCAGCAATTACAGCCCCACAAGAAGCGTAATGGGATGTATTACAGAGCTGTTTATGAAGTCCAAAGTACACCTGTGGTGCATCCCAATTCTACAAACAACTATGGCAAACATTATATAGCTTTCTTTGGGGACGAGTGAAAATTACACACACAGGGACTGGAAATCTATTAAGGCATTCAGCAGGTAATAATTCCTGCCAAATCAGGCAGTAATGTTAGCTGCTTATTAGGTGTATTAGATACCCGCAGACAGAAGGCACCCGGCACCGCTCTGTGGCACAGCATTATCCCTTGATTTGTTTCAGGCCACTTGTATTTGTCACCCACCCCCTCAGGAAGCCAAAGCCACCACCTGGCATCACTTAGCTGGAGGCTTCCCTCTGTAAATTGATCTTTGTGAATTAAGGCAGCAGAAGCTGTGGGCTGAATTACACCCAACTGTGTGCAGGGTGGTTTTAAGAGGAGATTGTATTTTCAGGTGAGCCAAGGAAGGGATGAGCAAGTTTTGCTGCTGCAGTAAATCATACCTTGAAGGCTTTGTGGTCTCCCTCAAAACAGAGCTGCACACAGACCAAGGGCTCTAGCAGCAGTATTAGCACTTGTATCCAGCATCAGACTTAACAACAAAATGATCAATGCTCCTGCAAGAAAAGAGGAGAGAGAAAATGCATCAACAGATACTTTATAGGCATAAAGTGTAAAAATTAGATTACTTATGTGACTCCTTGACCAATTATTGGGTAGTATTTTTGGAGAGCAATCTAATTTAAATTTCTATTTACTGTTATTATATTACAGCCACTAAGAACAAGAACCTGTCAGTCCTTTCCCTCCTTTTTTCCTGATTGCCTTCACCCTTTTACTGTGGAGTTGCTTATCCAAAACTCCTTCTGGAGCAGGCAGGCAGTAACCCCTGGGGCAAAGGGCCCCACACTGCAGGGGTACCATCCCCACTCATGTTTAGAGAGCTCAGGCACCTCAATGCCATAAGTGACCCATCCCTCTGTCCTGTAACTTACTCAAAAAACACACCAGATTTTAATTATCACATTATTTCCATGTAATACCTAAAAATCAGGGCAGAGGGACACAATATAAAGATCATTATGCAGCAAGTCACTGAAGACATAAACACTGGCTGTTAAATGATCTTTCCCATCACATCTTCATTTTTTAATTTTAAAGAGAAGATTTGGAATTATCTGAGCCAGTTCTGTCTAAAGTTTAATACACATGGCAGCTTCACAGTGTGTGATCCAGCTTTGAATGAGTAAAATGCCTTTTCAATATTGCCTGTGCACATCAATATAAAGACAATATTGAAAAACCAGTTGTGTTTACCAAGTGTGCATCTTTTACGTGCTCACTTAGGCCAGTGCACTGTGTCAGTGGCAGCCAAGGCTGTTAAGGCAAATACAAATACTATAAAAACTGAATTGAGTTTTTCTGTATCTTTGCAGTTGCCTCTTATTAGATATTCTCTTGCTCCTTTTTTATTCCCCACGTGAAGCTGAGCACCGTCACCCTGCTGAAATGCTGACACTTCCAGTTATAACTTCCCTGCAGCAGAAAAGCCCCAGGAAGATGAGTCTGGATGCTGCTGCCAAAGCCTGGGTGAGGACCAGAGGGTGATGGAGGCCACCAGGCTGGGCCAGCTGTCCAAAAGCCCCAGGCATGTGGTTTGAAGCAAGGAGCCTCCCAGCCCTGCAGCTCCTTCCTTCTGCTTCCCCAGCAGGTATTGATTGTTTATCATGTATTGGAACAGTGCCTCTCCTGATGTCCCACTCCAGACAGTGAGAGGAGCCCCTGTACCATCGTTACTTTCCTCTCTATGCCTGGACATTTTTCCTGTCTCAGGGAATTTCCAGTCCCCCTCTCTTCTCCTCTGCTGCTCAAACACACCCGAAACAAAATATGTGAAGTTATCCCTGTGCTGAACAATGGGAAAAGACCCCCAAACCAAACAGTACTTGATGTGAATCAGAGCTTAAAGGCAGAGAGGCAAAATAAATCCAAAATACATTTTCATTAATACTCATGAAGAGTGAAATATTTTTTTCCTTTGTGAAAGATAGCAAACAAAGCAGCAGAGGGACTTTCATCACTTTCTGTCTTTGGCCTCAGTAGCAGGGGCCACACATCTGAGGAGACTCAGAGGACTCACAGCAGCCCTACATCCCACAGGTCCTGCAGCAGCAGCACCTCCTCTGCCAGGATCAGAGCTGAGGCAGCTGCCAGCACTGCCCACCAGGGAGAGAAAAACCCTGCAGATAGGATCAGACAGGCACAAATGTTTTCTGCCAACAAAATTTCACATTTCCAATATGGTTTGAACGAAGCTTCCACCACCAGAGCAACCCCAGGAACCCTAAGATCCCCCGGGAAAACACACAGGCTGTGCTGTGGGATGCACCTCCCACTCCCCTGCTCCATCACCTGTGCTCAGCCCCTCTGGCTCAGCTCCTGATGCATCAGGCACTCTTTCACCTTTACCTTGCAGACAGGTCCGTGTTTGTCTGACTTGGACTGGTTTTAGCAGCTGCCAGGGTGCTGCAGGGCATGCAGGGGTAAGAGAGTGGAAGGACCATGAGTTAGAGGTGATTTCTCAAACATAACAAAATCATCCCCCGCTCAGGGTGTTTCACAGCTGAGGAAAGGTGTATCTGCCCTTTTTGAGCTCGCTGTCAACTTGCACATTTGGCAAACAAACCACGTTAAACATTTTGTAGGTCAGGTGAGTTAATGGAGGTGGGAGAGGAGCAGAAGGTTGCCAGGTCACGACTTCCATGAAGTCAAAGTGCATTAGCAATAATTAGAGGAGTTCTACAAATACTCACAGGTCTGTAAAATACAAGAGGCCCGCACGGCTGCTGCCCAGCTCCAGCCCAGAGCATTTCCAGGGTGTCTGCTCAGGCCGAACACTGTAGTTACACCAGAGCAGCCTGGTTATGGCTCAGCTCCCCAAAACAATGCAAAAAACTTTCCTCTTCCCCAACCCTCAGGTGACAGCACATTTTGCTCAGAAATGCCTGGAGAGCCATATTGAGAGCAGTGCTGAGACATCTTTGCAGTATAACCAGAGCAGGGTAAGATTATCATTACCTGCACTTTGTGGGGGACAAGAACAACACACTAAAGGCACCTCTCAGGAGGTCCAATCTCTCTCAGGACCATGATAAGCAGAGCTCTGCCTGGATTTATCTCTGTTTATGGGATGGGTGCATGCTCGTGCCATCTCTGTGCACTCCCTACAACCAGTGCAAGGAAAGGTTGAGGTAATTCAGAACTGAAGTGCAATGAGTGCGAAAACCTCCTCGCAGTTGTCTCCTGCAGTGGTGTCACATACTGCATGTGACACTGGTTTCCTTCCAGTGCACCTCTGGCACTCCCTGTGCCGAGGGACTCAGTCCTGCTCAGCATCCACAGGCAAGCTCACACCACTCCTGGCCGGAGCAGCTGCAGGGAGACACGGATTCCTTGGCTCCCGATAGAATTTTCCTCACCTTGACGTGACTCCAAGGCACCAGCCTTTCCAGGAGGGTTTGCCGTCAGCTGCTTTCAGTGAGCTGCGTTTTCCCAGGCAGTTGTGCTGAAGGGTTTTCCAGGCTGCAGCCACGCAGGATTTCTTGTCGGAAAGTGCCATCCTGTGGCGAAATGTGAAACCCTGAGTGCGCCGAGCCCGTACACTCCTGCCGGGCAAAGCCTCACACAACGAAAACACGTAATGTGCTGCAATAATTCCAACTGCCCCCTCCCCTCCCTACGCTGCACCAGCTGCAGCTCTGCATTACAACAGATTCGTGCATGTTCCTGATCTTCTGGCTTCCTTGGGAGATGTAGCAGTTGCCTCATATTTGTTATTTATTATTGTTTGAGGGACAACTTTTCACCGCTGACAAGGTCTGGCTAAATCAGAGTTGAGAAGCTGGGGAACACAGCAAAACCAACCCATAACTAAACACCACCCTGCCTGATGGAGGCTTTGGGGGTTTGACCTCAGAGCACAGCCACTGCTGACAGAGCCCTTGCCAGGCTGTGGGCAGCGGGCCCAGTCTTGGGCTCTGCAACAAGGGAGGGATGGAGAGACCCAAACAGGACCACAGGGGAAATTTTCCATACGGCTGAGTAGCTGGGAAGGAGAGATGCATTTGAATCCCTGCTCCAGTTAATGTTCATTTATAAAAAAAAACTGGAGCAACTCCAAGATGCTAAAAGAGATGCTCATGTAGGTCAACTGGGCTTTCATGAAGTGGAAATGGTTTCTTCTGTCCTGGTCTGTCTTTCAAACAAAACATCTTTCTTGCCCTTTTAATTCATAAGAAGAAAAAAACCCAAGGACTTTTCTCAGCCGTATCAGTGTTACATGCTCCATATCGAGCACTACATTTCCAGCTCCTATAAACTAATTGCTGTGGTACTCTCTAGGCCTCCCTCCAGCAGTAAATGCATTTACACTAAAAACACTGCAATTCTGGGGAAAAAATAACTACAGCCACTCCTGTGCTACTGCCCAAACACACGGGGAGGGCATCACTTCCCATGGAGGTGAGGGACACCTGCAGCCTTCCTTTGGCAACCCAGCTTTTGATAAAAAAGTTGAAAGAGACATCAGCATCCACATGGGAGCTGGGATCTCTGTGCTGTTAAAAATAGGAAACTCAAAGGCTTCTACTACAACAGGAGACTGGCACTTGGAGCTGATTATTCCACCACTTTGCTTCTGTGGGGGAAATAAAAATTCAACAAAACAAAACTAAGTGATGCTAACAATTTCTCTCAATTTTACTGCCACAGTTTTTGTCCAGAAAACACCAGGGTTTACAGGCAGGGAGGCTGCACAGCACTACCCCACAGCTGGCAGGAGGAGCTCAGCCAGCCCAGCAGTCACCTGCAGGCAGCTTTTCAGGTAGTAACTCATTCATCCCAACACCGCCTAACATTTGGTACAAATATTTTCACAAAATGAAGAGATGAGTCTGAACTGACTTTGCAGTGACCTTTGATTTATTCCAAGTTCAGCTGCCTGAAAACACCAGCTTTTGCGCCAATTAAACCTGGAGTCCTACCTCGTCCGCTGGAATAAAATCAGACTCCTGGAGAAGGGTAATGTGAGCCATGCTCAGGCAGGCCAAACTGCAACTGTTTAGTGCTCTTTGCTGTTTTCTGTACAAAACCAGCACTGCTCCAGATCATACCACAGACACCAGGACAATAGAAGTGTTAAGTCTCCTCTACACAATTATAAAGTTAAGTTGGAAAAGACCACCTCAGCTTTCAGCAGATGGGGAGAGCCTGCTCCTATGTGTTTGAGGTTTCCCTCTTGAAGGATGTCCAGCCTTCCTGGACTCCTCTGCTCTTCAGAATGGTCTCCTAAGGGATTCTGCCAGCCAGTCTCATGCACAGGACACAAAGCTACTCCATGACATCAGTCCCATCAAATCTTCCTACATGGGTGTAAAATTGCCTTCTTCATGTAGACTCCCCAGGAACAAGCCTCTGGAGAAGAAATATAAAATTCCATTTTATGTGGGTTTTTTTAAAAACATTTGCCTTTGCAATTAACCTTTTGGATGCTTTAAGCCCAACCCTACAGAGAAAAAAGGGAGTTCCAAGTGTCAAGACTGCAGAGGTTTTTTCTGGAACTGCCCGTGTTTCACACTGTACAGTGTGTGCTTTACACAATCCCTGGGATGACCGACCCAGAGGCTGCTCAGTCCCTTCACCACTCACCAGCAGCAGATCAGATTTGGATCTGGTGTTAGAGGTGCGGAACACTGATGTGAGATATTTACAGAGTTATTCCTACTGTACAAGACTGAATTTACTATTATGTCTGGTGTGTTCAAATATTGATGACTCGCCATGCAGTCCAAGTCATTAATAGGAGCTGCTCATATTTTTTTTAGTTCTTTTAATACACTCAAAATCAGCTGTGGCTGTGTAACTTCTTCAAAATTACATCTACAGTACAAAAAAAAAAAAAAAAAAAAAAAAAAAAAAA
>WEKY01040947.1:156907-169690 GCA_013390045.1 Picathartes gymnocephalus
AAGAAAAAATAGAAAACACACTGCAAAAAACTCCCACCTACTTCATTCTATGAGAAAATTTCTGTAATTTCAGATCACAGCTACAAAAAAAATCTACATTTGTTTGTGTAAGGTTAGGGTTGCTTTTCCTTCCCTTCTACACAAATGACAAATAGAAGCTTTAAGCAGCTTCCTTGAGGCCTCAGGAAGATGAACACAGAACACTCGAGATCTTCCTGCAGCTGTGTGTGACAGGAAGAAAAATTCACTCCTTCTCTTTGCACTTCCTCACCGTTAGGTATCTGTGTGTCAGGAATTTAAGTTTTTCAAGTGAATTTTAGAGACTCTTTGTTTCTAGAGAGGAAAAAGATCCTTGCCTGATATCAAAAAATCCTGTCACTGGAGTATGATCCTGATGCAGAACCAGGACTGCTGGAAAAGCACAACTCAAATTAACTTTATTATTTTATGTATATTTGCCTACTGGTCTTCCTTACCACATGAATCAGTCTACACTTACGATTCAAACAGTGACTTATAAAAACTGAAACACTGACAGGGCAATGTTACTAATACAGTATTGTAATTAAATGGTTTAACAATTTATTGTTTGCATCATGTTCTGTTTGAGTCCAGCAGGTACATTTTTTACAATGCTTGCTGTAAAAACACTTTCCCACATTTACCCTTGTTTTGGAGTCACATTTACCAAGTTTTGAAGCTCTGGCAATTGATAAGCTTCTCTGATTAAAAATCTAAGGCATCTTTGCAATTCAGAACAAACCAGGAGATCTCCCTCTTGTGGTCTCTCCTGTGCCAACAGCCTCAACTCCATCTGGGGGCTCAGAAGTGCCTAAAGAGGAGTTTTCTCTCATCAAATATCAACAGAAATTGTACGCAATTCCAGTCACTACAGAAAGTGTTCTTCCTAGAAAGAATGAGAAAGAGATTGTTTTCACTTTATTTTTATCTACATGGTATTTTCTTGCAGAAAAACCACAGAGATTGAAAAACGCAGTGCTGACTCCTGAATAGCACCACCTGCAAGAAAGTGGGGGGGAAAAGTTACAGAACAAAGTAGATGAACAAACCCAACAGTGGAGGAGCTGTCAGGCTTCTCTAGCTAAGTGCTATCTAGCTGAACACACAAACTGCAGTTCTAAAATGCTCACACTTCAGTTACACAAAGCACATTACATCTCTACCTCACAGACCAACCTCACTCCTCAAAAGCCACAGCGGATATGTAGGGACCCATGCTCAGAACTTCCCATGTCATGAGATTAACAAGTCTGACACCAACATAAAAAGAAATTTTGTGCCTTTATTGGAATGGTGTTAGGCTTTAAATACACCAAATTTTGATAACCTGATTATTTGGTTTAATTAGAAATGACACTACAGAACTGCAATACTGGTCCAACAGTCTTGTCTTTACTTTTTTTTTTTTTAAAGCAAGAGATAGTATGAAAATGCACCAAGTAATCAGAAAGCACTAGCAGGCATTGGTTAATCCAAGATAGTAGCTTCTTAGTTCCAAAAGCACTCGCATTGTGTGGAACCCAGGATTTAGACTGGTCATGATTTGCAAGAGCTAGTTGCATGAGTCATGGTATTTTTTTTCTTTTTTTTTTTTTAATTTACTTTCAAGTTGGTCACTGGTAAATTTTTTTTCCTCAAATATTACAGTTTCTTTTATTCATATTTTCCTCAAAGTATAAAAAAGTATGAAATATAAACAAGCTCCTGTATTGCACCCATGAAGGGGTACAATGGAAGCATTAGAGAGCTGACTATCTACACACCATCAAATCCCATCAAATCTTGGATAATTCATTAATATACAAAATACCAGGGCACAGAAAGAACTAAAATCCACCTTTTTTTTTGTTTTGTTACGCACAGGTTCAAATAATCAATCTAAAGAAAAAACGTGATCATTTTGGCTTTCCACTACATCCGCATGTTGAGACACTTATTAAAATGATCCTGCTTAATTGTGTTTGGTCTTTTTTCTTATTGTCAAGTCATGTTTGTTATCTTAATACCAGCCATCAGACAAACAAGTAATCAGAAAGACTCTTCCTCCTCCCCACTTCCCCATCCCTGACCCCTGGAGGGTCAGCTTTAAGACATGACTCCAAACACAGGGTTGTGACGACAGATGCTAGGGCCAATCTCTTCGTAATCTTTTTTGGTATGGCATACTTGGTAGAATTCAGGCTGTAAAGGGAAGGAAAAGAACATTAGTGTATGGTATATACACCTTATTTCAATAATATTAACTTTTATGTAGCCAATGGAAAAAAACAACGCACAGAAATCCTAAAATTAACTTGCATCATGCATGGCTAAACACCAATGCAGAGAATATATTCTGCCACAAAAATAAAATGTACTATTTAACAAGTCACACAAGCTTTAATTCAGCTTTCATTTGCTCTTCCAAGTCTTTAAAATTTAATGCAAAAACAGGGAGGGTATATTTACCACCTGAGGTCTATCAGAAATTCCCCAACAACATTTAATATACAGTGAAGGTGAGATGAGAGCTCCAAAAGCACAGTCAGAACAGCTCAAACATGCTCAGCTTTACAGCTAAACTCACTGTGGAAGCCAGCATTGATCCTCCAAACCAGACTGCATATCTCTGCATATGGTGTGTAATGACTTGGACATCGATGGGCTTCGGCTGCAAAAAGGAGGAGACAAAATGGACTCATTAAAAGTCACTCCTGCTGATAAAAACTAGATCTAGTTTAAAAGGAGTGTATATACCAAGCTTGCTTTTAATAAATTAGTATTTTCTTAAATGCTGTGCATGTAAACTTACAATTATAGCATCAGACTTTCCAACGAAGAGTTAGAAACAGCTCTTGCTTATAGATCAATAGTTACCTGCTTTATCAGGCATAAAGAGATACTTCCATTCACACCCATTTTTTTCAACACTGTTAATTTCTTGATGGACTATTTATTTATACAGTTACAAGCACAGATTCATACTAAACTTTTCAAAAAGACCACACTTTAGGAAGCAAATTTTTAAGTTCCACATAATTACTCTAACAAAGCATCAGTTGCAGATTGAAAGTTTATCCAGGATCATACAGGCAGTCATGCTTTTCTAAACTACAGCACTCATTCCAGTCAGCCATTCCTTTTCACTTCATACCCACACAAGCCCTCATTCCTTACTTGTGCCAATCAAAACTGGCAGTGTATGTAACAACTTCAGAGTTTATTTGTTCCAGAGTAACCTGATGAAATTTGAAACAGTATCTAAAAATGTTCTGTAGCACATTTGCAGAATTCCAGTCAGTGATTCTTTGCCATGGCTGGCATTTTGAAGAAAAGAAGAATCACATCCAATTTCCTTACTCAGATTCTGCTTCTTTACTAAGTGTTACAAGTCTGGTAAAGAAAACAGAGACTAAATTATGTTTCTTGGGCCAGAGAACTGCGTGTGACTGAAATTTCAGAGTTGTCGACATGGCGTATTATAAAGCCTTGCTGGGGCTTTAAAGAATTGTTTGAGCTCACCTAGCTAGAATGCTACTAAAAATAAATGAGGAAATAACTTCAAATTTTGCTTTAAAAGGAAAAAGAACAATTTTTTTTTTTTTCTTTGCTGGTGTTTAACTTATGCAGAGACAACAGAAAGATGCAACAGTTAGGTCAGAGGTCTGAAGTGGAAAGAACACAAATTAAGGATCATGCAGTTCAGTAAAAACATGAAGTTGCTTATAGGATTGTAAGACAATGGAGGTGGGAAGGGACCACACCATGTCTCTGGTTTGGCCTCCTGCTCAAGGCAGGGTGAGCTATGAAGTCAGAGGAAGGTATTTAAGGTTTTATCCAGCTAAACCTCAAAATCAGTAATGACCCCACATGTACTGAGGCGCTATCAGGAGTGCCAAAGCCTTCCTTCTCTGATCAAGGCACCCTCATTCCTCACAGGACACATGCTCCTGACTCTCCTGGTGGCTCAACAATGAGCTTGATTCATCTCTCTGATCTTCAAGTGCAAAAGGCTGAACACAATGAATTCCAACTGATCAATAAACACCAAGCACAAAGACAGCTGGAGAGGCCAGCTGCTGGTATGTGATCAGTGAAAAGCCTCTATAAGAACTTCAAACAAGATAAAGACATTTCAACAAAGACTATGATCATCACAAGATGTTATTTGCACATTTTCCAGGTAACAGATGCTTGTTAAGTGCATGAGCTGCACGAACCAACCTTCAGTCTGCCACCACTAAGTTCTTCACTAAGTTTCAGTCTGGCATCAACAGTCCTTTTCAAGTCTCGCTGTAAACGGCGACCGAAGTCCCTGAACATGGTTGAGCCTCCAGAGAGGACAATATTCTGTTTTGAATAACAAAATTTGTTAACCATGTCTGAAAATATAAGTCTCCAACTTTACCTAGTTCCTAAATTTTAAATATCTAAATACAGTTTTAAAAGCTACAGTTAACAGGTATGCTTTTACTGTAAATTAGCTAACATATCAGTATGACACAACATGAACTCACAAAGAGTTTGTCATTAAAATTGGCTGTGCTTTAAAATCCACTTAGATCTTAGTACATCTCACTACTTTTGCTCAGTTTTTTGTTTCCCTAATGAAAAAACACATTCTGAAAATGTCTAAGCGAGAAACAAAGCCTTCTGCATATTGCATCAATTTCTAGAAAAATGGTTACCTTCAATTGTTTGGTTTTGGTTTTTAAGACTTTCAAATATGCACTTTGATAAAAATCATAATTCTTCTAAAACCAGTATATTAAAAAAAGGACATTATAGCTACTGACCTTATATAGAGGACGTCTAACATCAATGGGACAATTCTGAATAACTTCATCTACTACTTCTGAGATTGGTTGTGTAAAGTCAGGATTAGCAAACTGCAATCAGGAATAAAACCAAGTCAAGTCAGTGTGGAGGACCGCGTATTGCAAAGGAAGGGAGGTAAAGAGGAAAAAAAGGGAAGAACCACTCTATTATACTAGAGATGTCATGAAAACTAATAATGGAAACAGTTATGTCACATTTTTCCTGCAATTTGCAAGTGCTTTATGCATCGACACGAATTTTATAAATATTAGTAGCAATCAAGAATCAAACCATGCTGACTTACAACAATAGCTGGTATCTATTTATATATAAGGAGAAATATAAGTAGGATAACCACTTCTTTACTATTTTGCAAATAGGATTTCTATGCTATCATCTCAAATGCATCTAAAACAAAGTATAGACAACTCAACAATTCAAATCAACTTACCTCAGGATGGAAGAAAATCTCTGGCCCCAGGAATCTCTCATAACCAACATCAATGGTAAATTCTTTCTTTGAGATAGCATTAATTCCAGTATATTGTTTAATCCACTTTGTACCATCTGTGTCATACTTGTTAAATTCTTTTACTAAGTCAGGGCAAACATAACTAAAGCGCTCCTGAAAATTGAATAGGTACAGTTAGAACTATCTAAAGTACAGAAAACTGGCAAGAAATTTCAAAATGTGTAGTAATTTAACTTTTAAGAGTAAGTATTAAATTGGCAGCTAAAGAATAGGCCTCAAAACAGCTAAACTGACATTTACTGTACACAGGTAGATAATGGCTCTGCTACTGCAGATCGTTTCTGTGCAGCACTGAAAGCTCTTGCTGAGCTAAATTACTTTTCTTCTGCTTTTCCTCTAAACTTCGGTGGTTGTGAGAAATTAATTCTGAAGTACATTGAAAAACTACCAGAGAAACAAAATTTAAATTTAAGTGTACTTTAAGCTAAGTGTCTTTCAGAATAGCTTTGTTCTCTATGTAACGCGTATTACAAAAAACACATTAATATTCAGAAAGAATATAAGAGCAATTACAGCTCTTTATATGATACAACCAGCCAACAGTATTTCCTACAAAACATTACAGTAATAATAGCAACAATAACGGAGGGGAAGAG
The DNA here is from genome assembly GCA_013390045.1 of Picathartes gymnocephalus. NCBI lineage: Eukaryota > Metazoa > Chordata > Aves > Passeriformes > Picathartidae > Picathartes > Picathartes gymnocephalus. Next base: position 162,854 of record WEKY01040947.1, read on the forward strand.
AAAGGGGAGACAATAGATAAAGCGTGAAATTCCAGGTCAGACTGAGTGAGTATAACCCAACTGTAAACCTTGAGTTTAAGTTATTTCGTATTATTATATTAAGACATTTTTCTATTACTTAGAATCAGAGCACCATTGCTCAGAAGTACAATTACTTTCAGATATTCTTGTACATTAAAGGCAGCTATCAAGTTGTGATATAAAATAACCTTAAGATCTGCAACATTCACATTACCTTCACTGCTTTAGCTGTTTCCAAAGATTGTTCAGGAGGAATTCCTACTTCTCTCTCTCTCAGCAACTGCTGAATGAAGTATGTGATATCTCTCCCAGCAATTGGAATGTGTTTGATACAGCTGCCAATCACGTATCCTTCGGCCTGTAAACAAAATTAATGGGGACAAAGATCCTGATAAGAACTACTCTCACCAAAGCTCAGGAGGGAGAGAAAAAGGCATGTCTGAACTCCTATCCACTACCCGTGATTCTGAGGCTGAAGTCCTTTAAGACTGGCTCATTTAATTACCAGAAATTCAATTCTTCACAGTATAGCTTTACTTTGCATTGCATTGGTTCATAATTCTTACAAGGTTAGAGGGAACAGAAAGGTCACTAGTACATAAGGCAGACAAATCACTATACTCACTATTCCTTGGCCTTTATTTTCTCTTCAAAATGAGGTTACTCTTACCAAAAAGGTCAAGAAACCTTTTTTCGTGAAATATTATTTTAGAATGAATAACTGATGTGGCCCTGCAGTCACAGCCACTGATGTAAGACGTTACAATCCACATGAACCAAAATTAATTTTCTGAAAGCAGGGAGAAAATGCATCATTTCAGCACATTAATTGAGACTGCTTAGAACATCAGACTGGCCCATCCTCATCCATCCATCTACCCTTACAAGTCACACTCATCCTGGGGACCAATATCAATGCATTAAAAACATCTGGTCTAAACAAAGAAACCCACTGTGCAAGGCTGGCCTTCAACCCTACCAGACTTGCTAAATACAAACAGATGAATCCAGGTATCACACTCATAAAATGCTTAAGTTTTCCTATATACACACACCTTACATTCACACAAAAATATCTTACTAACACAGAAAATAATGTCATAAAATCTATCGCTATTGTTAGCTTCACTATAGAGGTTAAGAATTTGTTAACTCCTTTTTATCTGTTTTATTATAAAAGTGGTAGAACACATTGTTGCCAATTTGTTTACATGCTTAAAAATTACAGTAATCAAATAAATGGCATTCTGCAAAGAAGGTTAATGCTTCAAATGATATAGCATACCTACTCCTATTTAATTTTAAAAAAACCAAACCCACTAATCAGGAAAAGTTCAACTCTTTTAAACAGTAATTTGAGCTACTAAGTACAATTTTAAAAGTTTACCTACAGAAGGTCTGAGGTGTCAATTGTTTAAGTCTTACTAAAAATACACTAACTTGGATGAACAGTCTGAACAAAGATTTAGCCACTATATTCCACTGAAATTAATAAGAAATTGCTACATAACAGAGTATGTTTGACCACCAGCAATGCTACTGTTTTAAAAAAAATGATGTTACTGTGGCAGGATAAAGCTTTGTACAGATTTCTCTCTTAAAAATTGTAATCTAACTTCATTTTGAAAATACAAATATATCTGGTACATAGAGATGAATTTAACTCCCCCAAGAAAGACAGGCAGAGAAACCTATTATCAGCCACTTGAAATGAAGAACACTATTAAATATTCCAAGAATATGTAGCTTTTCAAAAGGAAATCCATACCTACAGCAAAACCAATAATCTGACAGTAAGGAAACTGCAGCTCTAGGTGTTCATTATTTAACAAAACATCACAAAATCATCCAAGTTTTTGCTTTAGCAACTTGATGTATTAGACCAGATATATGGCTGAATCACTACTGAACACTGGGAACAGATGGAGAAAAATTATAAACAATACTGCATCTGCCCTCTAATACTTTGTATTATTTCTACTCTATATATAAATGGACTGAGCTAAATGAAAATAAAAAGTCAACCTTTTTGTACTGACTACTGTAAAGAACCTATTCACTCTTACCAGCAAACCAAATTGGAAATGTGCTAAAGCAATTTCACCCATCACTTAGCATGGCCTTGGCAATTCACCTTTTAAGGTAAGTCACTGAAAGACAATTAGCCCTGCCAAATTCAGGGTTACAGAGAAGTTCTCCAAGAGTTTCTGCACTATAAAATGAACCAAAACTCACACCCACAGCCCTGGGAACTATCTGACATTTTTGAAGACTCCTATCTATACTTCAGTGTGTGTAGGCGTACACTTCAGAGAACTTATAGCACAAATTGTTCTCTGTTGAAGCTGTTTGGGAGCTTTGAGGCACACTTACCACAGGAATAACATGAGTGACACCATCGCCACTGTCTATAACTGTGCCAGTCAGTGTTCGCTCTCCTACTTGTCTTGACGTCCACGATGCAGCTAAGGCAAGGACAGCCTTGCAAAAAATAAAAAAAAAACCAAACAGCAAAATCAAATACTAGTAGAACAGCTGCCTGCAGACCCCACCTTCCACTACCCCTCCCAAGGACAGACTGACACCCCCATGGTAATTTACAGCATGGAAACTGATTTAATAATATTATATATGTCTACACAACAGCTTAGAAAAGAGAGGCTACACAACTGTAATTTTTGACTCTTTCCTGATGTTTTTTTCAGTCACACTCAAACATTTTTTGTTACTTCATACTGAAAGGGATTCAGTTCTTGGATTAATACAATTATTATGATGTGGTGTGGGTTTTTTATTTACTTATGATGCAACAGATATCCTACTCTACTGCTCTGAAGCCTTCTACAGAGGTAACAGAGGAACAGTATCCAGTAACCACCCACAGAATCAAAGTATGTCAAACACGCAGTGCTGGAACTGCCAACCAGAAGGACAAACATATTCCAAACACCACTTACACCGTTTTTTCACAGTGAAATTCGTTTTAGCCCAAAGAGAAATATTGCAGCTGTAACTTTCAACAGCCCTGGCCTTACCTGAACAGCAATATATAGCCCTGGAACGTTGAAAGACTCAAACATGATTTCAGCAGTATATTCTCTGTTTTCTGGAGTATTTAATGGAGGCTCAGTCTGTGAGACAAAAAAAATACCCATAAGTTTTACTTACATTCAAACCAAACATTTGACTTTAAAAAGAAAGAACCATCAAATCTTAAATTTTGCAAGATGAGTCATTCAACAACAATAGCATGTAAAAACAGTAGTGTACAAAGGGTGCTGTTAAGAACTTATGTAAATTGCATTAAAGGAAAGAAAAACAGAAGTGGAATAAAAACTACAGTAGTTACTGCTTAAGCATTTACATCGAAAGCCCCCTTTGTGGGCTGGTTACCTCATTACAACTTTTGATTTCACTTTAAAGAATCAAGGACTATCAAAATATGTCAAAGGATGCAGTTCAGTACATCTAAAGAATGACATTTTTAAAATTTCTCAGTGAAAAGAGCTGTTTTCCTTCAGAAGGCAGCCACTCTAACACAAGTTGATATGCTCAGCTGTAGGAATGCACTCAAGTGAGAGAAGCTGAACAATGTAAAACATACCATAATAGTGTGCTACAGCTTTCATTGAAGTATCAAACATACTCAAGGCTGTACTCTGAAGGAGTATTTTGGATAGTGCTACAGAATACTTGAGAAAAAAATATCACTCTTCCATTGCAGCAACAGGAGGGTAAAAACAGGAGGAAGTCAGACTCTTCCCAAAGGTGTTGGGACAAGGAGCCAGGGACACAAACTGCAATGTGGGAAATCCTAAGTAGGTATTAAGAGGACAAAAGGTAACGTGAGGGCGGTCAAATATTGGAAAAGGGGCCAGGGTTGTTACAGCATTTTGATCCTTGGAGATATCCACAGTTTGGCGGGCACAGCCATGAGCAACTGGACCCAATTATTGCTTCAAGAAGATGAAGGCATTTAAACAGGTATGGCCAACATCTCTAATTCCAAACTTGGTCTATAAACAACATACTAAACCAAATTGCCTATTTCAGTGGTCATAAATGGAATACTAAAGAATAGCAGATGCTTCAGAAGAACATTGACCTTAATTTAGATCGAATTGGCCCAAATATAACAATCACCCCTTTCAGTTTCACAGAAAATAAAAGACAAAAATTTACTCTCTAGATACTTCATCCAGATGGCAGTACTGTAAAAACAAAATAATTGCAATTACATAAAGTCAAAACACAAGTATTTTTTTTGTTTCAAACATATAATTGACATTATTGAATTCAGTGGAGAAGTAAAAGAAAAAAGTGATGAACCAGACACTTTGGAGGGAAATGAGAACAGAAAAATGTTTGCTGTTCATAATGACATTTTTAGAAAATTAAAGAACCTGGATGGCTTAAGGCAGGTCAAGAAAGCTCCATGTAATTTATTTACTTTTGCTTTCAAAATATGCATATTTATATTTGAGAATTTACATAAATCAGCACATTGTTATTCATCATAAGGAATTTCTTAAGCAGGGCATAAATTTACCTACCAAAAGAAAATAATGGTCCTCAGGTTCTGCCCTTAGATACTTAAAGATTACTTGCTCCATAAACCTCTCCATCAAGTCCCAGTCTTCAACTATACCATGGCGGATAGGCCACTGTTGAAGAAAAATGTCAAATTACAATTGGAAACAAAAGGGGGAAAAAAAAAAAGGTAAAAAACCAAAACCAAACAAACAAACAAACAAAAAAAAAAACCCAAAAAAACCAAAACCAAAACAAAATGTCTAAACGTCTTTTCAGCTGCAGTAAAAGTATATGATCTACACAGGCAAGAAACCTTGCTATACATTTCCCCTATGCTGATGTGACACATATTCAAAATTCTGATTCCAGCCTTGAGTAGCAGAGACACCACATTGCATTCTTCTCAGTACAGCAGAATGGTGGCACTGGGATAAACCAAAGGGTCCCCCAGCCCAGTGTCCCACTCTGATGCTGCTGACAGAAGGAACAAGAGAACGTGGCATTTCCACTTAACATCCTCCCAGCCTCCTCACTTTTGAAGAAATACATATATTCACAGTGTTTTGCACATTTCCACAGGCTCCCCAAGGTCAACAACACTAGTACCAAAGCTTATTTTCTATTTTAACAGAGTTAATAAATAAGATTCAAGTTACCAAAAAAGCATTCTAACGTGTTTACTGTACACAATGCTTGCTACACAGTATTGAAAAATGATTTTTAAAATTTCTCTTAATACCTTGGTTGCATAAGTTGGTTTTTCTATTGCTTCGTCCCCAATAAAGAAGTCTAAATCATCCACACCTTTCAAAACCCTCCTTTGTGCTTGATCAACCACTTTTGCTGACTCTTTGATAGCAATACCTTCAACAGAAAACACAAGCATTATTGTAGGTCAAGTATCCTGCACCAGAAAAGAAAACCTACATTGATAAAACAGATACACTGTAATCACAATCAACCTTTGTTTCAAGCATAACACAGATAATTTGACTTCCAGTCATGGGTAAGCATGGTAAGGACTTATAAAGTAACACAATAACAGTAACACAAATACAAAATTAATTTTTAGACACTCAACATGCAAACACGAAGATAAAATATACACAGAATCACTAAAATAGGATATCCCTACACTTCTCATTTTATTCAACAAATGTGCTAATGTCCTGCACACACCAATAATAACAGTAACAATTTTAAGAGTTATTATTAGAGTTGTTACTCTTTTAAAAAGAATCACTGCCCACTCCCAGGGCTGCAGCACCAGCAGTATTTGCTGTATTTTTTCAAACCTTACTAATGGCTTTTAAACACAATTCTTCTCACAGATGAGAAAATTCCTACGTACAAGCAACATTAATATCAGCCTCAGCTGTTCAAAGGCTGTGCTCCAAAAGCTCTTTCAATGGCAGAAATATTTTTCTAGTTCTCACCTTCAGCAAGCAGTTTTGTTTGCTCGCAACTAAGATTTTAAAAAGTTACGAAAACAGGTTCAGTCTCAGGCCCAGCAGCCAGGGCTTGGAAATCCTCAGCTTGCTAAGGGGTAAAGCACCCCCAGTTCAATGATCCTCCCCACCCTCCTCCCCTCCCTTCCCACACAGAGCAACACAAGCAGAGCCAGAGAAACCAAGAAGTTGAATGTTGTGAAAGACTGAGCAGGATGAAACAGAAGTCATTATTTTCAGCTCTTCAGGAAGAGAACTGAATCATACTGCAACTTCTGTAGCTGCTCACAGGAGAGCAGAGAGGAAGCAGAAGGCTGGAGGAAGCCAAATAAAAGAGGGGTAGATGGGAAGCAGAAGCTAAAATCACAGGGAAGGAAATGTCACAAGGCAGGTGCTTGCTGCAAGTCAAGAGAGGAACCTTGACAAATATTTTCAGGTCACTGTTACAGAGCTCACACATCTGCAGGAATCTTTCTGTCCAGAGGTGTGTTACCCTCAAGACCTTTCAAGTAAAATCTACCACTTGCCACAGGATTATACCAACTTTCAAGCCCAACTGGTTTCACCCTGTTACAAGCCTAAAACAAGATGTGAGCTCTCGAATATTTCGCTGCCGTCAAGGCCAGCTTGGTCAGCTCTGCGTTTGAAAGGCAGAAATTAGGAGCAAACAACCTGAATCCAGAATTATATCCTGAAAATACTAAGAAGAAAATAAATCTTGCTGAAACTTCAGCTGTGGTGCCTGAGGATGGGCAGCACTCCAGCAGTACTCAGAGCAGTTGCCTTTAGTTTGCTTGGCACACGAATTATGAGCTTTTAGGAAAAAAAAAAAAAA
>WEKY01040947.1:169729-211397 GCA_013390045.1 Picathartes gymnocephalus
AAAAAAAAAAAAGAAAGAACATCCTTGCATTGAATGAATTTTTGTACTGAAACACTACCCAAGCCAGTTTTTTTCTTTTAGAAGTAAAGAAAAGGCCATCAGCTATCACAGATAAACTGAAATAATGAAAAATCAAGGGGACTGCTGGGTAATGGAAAGAAGGTTACTGCCATTTTAACAAATAGCAAGAAAAACCTGATTAAGTGAATAAAAAATCAAGCAAAATTAACGATATAAGATCTAAAAATTAGCCAGGGAAGAACACAGTGAACTCAAGCCCCATCAAAAAATTGCCCCAATATATTCTCATTTAGTTCACTTTTCATGCAAACATTTATCACCTCCACAGAAACATATTCAGAATTAAATCAAGAACACATCATAAGGAGATAAAAATTTGTTAAGAGCAGGAGTGAATAAGATAAGCTACAAGTGACCAAGGCCCAAGGAATGCTGCTTGGACCTGTTTAACAGCAAACATTAATTTTAGAGAATCAAACTGATAAAATGCCACTCCTGGAAGTCCAAGGAGAAATCAAACCATTTTTCCATGGGAAATATTAAGGAAATTATAGACACCAAAATGCTTTTTCGTAACATTTTACTTTGAAACTAGGTACTGCTGTACTCTATTTTTGTTTCTCTAATGTGGATTAACCAGTGCTATTTTATTACATTCAAGGCAGAGGATTAACAGAAACTCAAGCAGTTACTGTAATTATCTAGCTTGGATTGCAGTACAAATGAGAAAAATGCCTTTTTTATTGAGAGAATTGCAGTCAAGGGCCATTTCAGCTGCAGGAGACTGAACATCCTTTTTTCCATAAACCACACTATATCAAAAGGCTGTCAAAAAAGATCTCATTTCCCCTCCTTCTCTTCTACTTTAATAGCATCCCCGTTAGACAAATTTCTCTGCTTAATGATCTGACAGGTCATGTCATTTCTAGTGTTTAAAATAACATATTTCTTCTTTTTTTGGAACAAGAATGTGACCTTAAAATTAAATAAATCAAATCTAAAGATGCAGAAACAGTAAGTAAACTCTATGTATCTGAAATTAAATATCCACTTTCCCACTTATAATTTAACAAGTGCTATGAAGTTTAAAGAGCACCGTAAGGGTTTTTCTAATGTTTAGAAACTTTTTATATCTAATGTTAAACTAGCTTTTATGTGAAAAGCAAAACTGTAGTGTGTTTTATATGACACGGAAGTAAGTTTAATTAAGTTAATTTGGGAAAACCAAATAATCTAAGAAATACCTATTAAAAGCCAAAAGAGAAGATACTGAAAAGATTCTCTGAATGCATTCTCCTGTTCTCATACAAGTGTATGAGCCTTATCTTTCCATGAAAGTTACTTTTTGAAGTACATTTCCTAGAAATATTACCACAAAGACTGAACTACCAAGTTCTATTTTACAGTGACTGTGCAGAAGTAGTATTAGCTCCAGCTTTCTTCCTGTTGTATTTGCAAGGAAAACTGGGTGTGCTAATTATTCCTTTTCACCAGGATGTAATCCGTGATTACTTTGGCACAGATGAACAATGAGGAACCGCCAAGTGGTGCAGGAGGTCAAAAGGTGAAGCATTTCTAAAGGAAGCTGAGTGAGCTCCACTGTCTGGAGTAGAACTGTATCTCTTTAGGTGGGAGAAACAGTTCAGGAGCCCGGGAGCAAATAAATAAGCTATTCTATGTGGGGTAAAAAACTGACATGGTTTCTTGTATTTGCAAAACGCAGTAAATTAACACAGCTGTAATACTGATAAGTACCAGGCAAGTAGAACATTTTAAACCCCAGATATATTAAATCATACAATTTTAATTTTTTTCCAGCTGTAATCAGCTACAAGTTCCACCAGACAAATCACTAAACGGGAAGAATCTCCTAAAAAGTAAATGTAGCCATGCTACTCGATTTTTACATCATTTCAATGTCACACAAATTAGCCTCAACTATTAGTATCCTTTTTTAATGAAAGTTTCTTTCTAAACTGAGTGTCCGTAGCAAAGCAAAAAAGCCACATTATTACTTTGTGTCATCACTCAGAGGTCAAGTCACTCTCTTTTAATGTTGGTTTGGTTTTTTTTTTCCTGGCATGTTACAGAAACTCAAAGAGTAACTTCAGCATTGATACACAAGTAACAAATACTTACATGAAGGGATAATAAACTGGGGTTCAGTATTACCCGCATATCCGAGCTTTGTGTACCTGTTGAGACAAAAAAATACTTGGTTATAATATTTAATACCACGAATAACAAAGATAGCTCCTTTTTCTAATGAGTAGATCCCTCTTCCCATATCAGAAGGACACCACAATGACTTTTCCTTAAAAATAAACAAACAAACAAAAAAAAAAACTAAGGCAAACCAAGAATTTCTTTCTGCTAAAGTATAAACAATGCTCCCTGTCACAGATCAAGTATCACCACTAACTTCTAGTAACATTTTACTAAGGAACACAAAGTATATAATTCAATTGATCAATGTTTAGCAGTTTCATTTTGTCAGAGCAGTTCCTCCCTGCTCAACAGCTAACATTTCTACAGAAATATTTTGATACAGCTAATGCTAGTGGTAGAAGTGTTTTTGTAAGTCCTAACTATAGGAGGGAAAAGCTGCCCTGCCCATGGACTGCCAGCTGGGCATGAGGCAGGGCTGGTCATCCTCCTGTCACACGCAGCTGATAATGACAAGTCCTAGCAAAAGCCCTTCCATTTCACAAATGGAAAATAGTGTCAAAATGTGCCTAATAAGAGTATAAAGAAAGAAGGAGGAAAAAAACTCCATGCCTTCACCTAGTCTCCAGATTGTGCTGTGGGTATATACATTATCTTCATTATCAGGATGCAAGAAAACTAAGAAATTAACAAAGTATTCATGAAAAATAACTACAAAACTCAGGGTACCAAAACCAGCTGCTAGAAGTGTTGCCACCAAAGCAGCATAGGCAAATTCTTAATCATGCAGACCAAAATGCACTGCCCTAACTCAAGAGTTAGAGCCTACCCACACACTCCTAACAAACACAAAGTTCCCATTTTCTCTGTACAGTCAGGCAGCTGCACTAAATTAGCACCATCAGCAAAAGCACGAACGCTATAGTAGCACCTCCACAGCTTTCAGCACTCTCACGTAAACCTGGAAGATCTTAGGAGCTGTAAGGCAGCAGTAACTCTAACAAACCATGAATTCATGGCAGCAACACAGCAAGAGGTTGGGTTCCCCGGGCTGCAGAGGAGTGCTGCCGCAGCAGGTCGGGCTGCAATGCCTCTCATGCTGCAATGCCTCTCACGCTGCAGCGAGCAGCCTGTGCACGTGCCCAGGAATAGCTACACAATTTCCATCACTGTTGTTAATTGCACCCATCAGCATTGGGCCAAGAGACACAGAAGATGGGCTTCTCTCTGAATAACAACACGGTTAGCACAGGACTCCATCTAACACCACAAATGGTTAGCAGGAGATGTCATTTTCAAAGCTGTAAACCCGATCTTGTTTGTAACACACTGTAACAGTTATGAGTAACCATGCACAGAAACTTGACTTCATTCTGATCAAAACTTCACAGGCAAAAGATAATAAATAATAAAAAAATAAACTAAATATCAGAAAGAACTTGACATCTCATGAAGACATCAGCATTAGGCACTATATGTGCCTCAACACAGGACACACAACTTGGATTTTGCTCATTGAAGTTTAATTTTCTTCTTAAAGATCTACTTCCCAAAAGAAATATCAAGACTTCCACAAACTGGAGCTTCTTTAACCCATCACGCAGAGTAAAACTGTTCACTATATCTATAGTGTTTTAAGAGGCTTTTAGCTAAATCTACACAAGAACTTTGGAGCCTGAATGCTACGTAAACCTACAACTAGATTAGAAGTGTTTTTTAACAGTTAAAAAAGTTAAAACTTTGATTACTAAACTCAGTATTTCATAGAAAGCAACAGCTGAACTGTTGCAGGTAACTGGCAGCTTAGTTGCTTGTGGGTGAGAGTTTGCCCAGCACACACACAGTCAGCAAGACTGAAAGAAAAATAGCCTCATGGAAGATGCATTTTACATAAAAAGAGAGTATTCAGACATAAAATCAGCATATATAAAAATACTATGGCCTACTCAGCAAGAAGTGTACTGACTCAGGGAAAAAAAAGGTAGTGCATTTTTAGGCTTCCAAGAAAAGAAAGGGGGAAAAAAACCTGCATGACCTTTTGGTCTCTGAATATTACAGCACCTTATCAGCACTTTATCAGCAAGTCTCCAATGCAGCATCCTACACAACACTTCACATTTCTCACGTACCAAGGCTACATTGCACACCTGGAACTCCAGCATTGCTGGCACATGGGCCAGGGATGGACTCCCTGCTCCCCTGGGAGCCTCAGGCCCATAGCACAGCCAGGGACCATGGCACAACACATTGTAAACACTAAACCTGATTTTCATAACTAAATGCATATAGAGATACTCTTTGAGTTAAAATGGAACATAAAAATGTGTTAGGTGAGGCAAAAAGCTACAGTAAAACTGAATGAAAGTTGATAAAAATCTTCAGTTCTCCAAACGCACAATCTAGTAACAGTGGGATTCTTTACAAATTAACTTTTGCAGATAGGAGGCTTTATTCAGACTGATCAGATCTATTCTATCACTGTCACTTGAAGTAAATATTTAAACCACATGAAAAGAAGGATACTACAGGCAGTCCAGATTCCACAAGTATAGTTTCCACAAGGAATTCACACATGGACACGTGTGTCTGACTAATGAATGATTCAGAGGGGAACAAGGCACACCCCATCTTCTTTAGGGCAGGAAGCACTGTTGCTACAGAAAAAGAATCCTGATAGTAGAGATATCATGGGGCGGTACCAATACTGGGTTTTCCACAAGTCACCCCTTGTCTTGCTACCCGGACATGAAGAGTGGCAGAAGAGACTTGCACAGAGACAGGCAGGCACTTGCCATTAATGAGGCATGGACTCAGCACTCCCACATGGAATTTGGGGCATTCGGCAGTAAAAGCGCAAGGCACTGCACACAGGAGTGTAATGGTATAAGCTGATTTCTATTAAAATCTGTAACACAGAACTAATTTACAAAATCCCTAAGGTGAAACCCTTGATTGTTCAGGTGTTTTCCTTTATTTCTCCATGTTCAGCTCCCTGAAGTGTTTCTGTAGACCTATAAGCTCATTTTAAAAAAAAAAAAAAAAAAAANGCCAAATTTAAAAAAAAAAAAAAAAAAAAAAAAGGAAAAAATCCCTAAGAAACAATCAGGCAAAAAATTTGCTGGATAATCACAACCTTTAGCTTTAGTTGAGAAAATCAGCTACAGACTATCCAAGAGCAGTACACAAAGTCTCTATACATACGTGCATGTCTGTATATGGAGAACCATACACATACACACCCCCTCCCACACTCTTGGTGTAAATATATACACACATATATATATAGCTAGATATACACATATAGATATACACTGCTGACATTCCCCAGTGACTTCCCTGCAACACCTTCTCCAAAAGGCAACCCCACTTTCTAGTCTACACTGATATAATGATGTGACAAACAAAACATGATATTTTTGTAATGGACATTCATAGCACAAACAGGTTTGGGAGAGCAACTAATGATGGTTCTTTCTGACTTTACTAACCCATACCTCACCTACCAGTGGAGAAGTATCTTCAGCATGTGATCATCACCCTCAAAAACTCACATCCCAAAGCTGCACAGCAGCTCTGCACTCTCTGCCTGAGAGCTCTCTGGAAGGATAGCCAAAGGGCTTTCCACAATGCTCTCAAGGGCACTAATGGGATTTCTTACATGTGCTCTCTCACCTAGAATAGATGTTTCCAAGGCTGTGACACGAAAGCAATGTCACTGGAAGGTTACTTGTGCATTAGTCACACAGACAATTTTAAAGCCAAAAGGAAACAGTGCTGAGGGTAAGAATTTGTAAGAGGATGTCATTACCAGAACCTCCATCTGCAAACCACAAACTATGACCACGTGCCTTTGCTCCACTGCTTTCCTGCCCACAACAAATGCCATTCTCCCGAGTTATACACCCTAGTTCAAGCACAACTGCAATTTTAACAAAAGTGAGGAATAGGGGGACAACTGCTTCGTGGGCAATGCAGTTGTCCAGCTGCTCCTGAAGTACCACAGAGCTGGGGTGGGTCCAACATGTGAGTGTCACTTCTCTGACAGCTTCACACAAAGACAGGAGTTAAACAAGCACAGACAAGAGTACTCGAGGACAAGCATCACCTGATCTCCAACTCCTACAGCAAATCTGGGTTGCGGTCTATTCCTCAGCTACTCCTAATGACCCGGGCTAACAGAAATGTCATAGATTTAAAACGCACACACAAACAGAAGTAAGGTGTACCTGCAACGCTGGTCTCACTGGAAAGATACAAAGCAACTGGAAAAAAAAACCAATAGAAAAAAGAAACATTTTTCTGTGGGAATAGTAAAGCAAGTGGGAGTAAAAAACCCAAAACTTACAGAAAACAAAATGGTCTCTTTCTGGTTTACCTTCAAGGTGCATCATTAGAAAAACGAGGGTATTTTGTTTAGAGGGCTATTTTTTTCGTGTTGTTCATCAAACTGCACTCTTCATGATGGCTCAGAATTGCTGCTCACCATCTGAGCCATAACCCTCCTGTGCAAGTTCTCACTCCAAATACAACACATCCTTTGCCTGTATCTCACCCTGCAGATGCAATGGCCTTCCCAGGCACCATAGCCTGGACACCATATACGTGGAAGTTCTAAAACTCTGCTTTGGTGTGTACTACAGCCTGTACATCAAGCCCAGCAAGGTTTATCCAACTAAACACACCTCAACTCCTATGCAGAACCCATCCAAGTGGTCATGCTCCAAGCAAGTCTAACATCCAGTGATGTGATTAGGCTTTACACAGAGGCAAATGCATTTATTCCCAAATGTAAGCAGATACTATCTTTTAGCAAGATGTCACACTTGCTCAGGTAGCAGGAGATCCCTGCTCCATATCCCTTTCCATGCAAATGGGTCTGGAGCCAAATCTCCCATTTCCCTCGAGAGCCTCTTCCCATGTATTTATGAATTCACCTCAGGCAGGAGTGCTTTGCATTTCTTTACTGAAACCATGTGGAAAAAAGACTCCAGGAAACAAGGGCTAAAGACAGCAAGCAAGATGATTGCAACACACATCATTCAACACAGGCTCATTGCTGGCTAAATTACCTTAACTCAAAAAATTGTAATTATGTAAGCAGGGTACAGAAGGCACTATAGAAAAGCTCAGAGTGTGGAGAGTCTAAGGAGAAGACGCACATGGTGATATATTCAAAAGGGCATGATATAAATCACATGGCAAAAACTCCAAGTTTTTAAACAAAATGGAAAGGGATTCTGCTCTTCAATACCAGTTCCTTACACATGGTCTGTCCATCAAAGACTTTACCAAAAAAGGCTTAATATCCTTTCCTGTTTTAACTGGATAAATTCTACATAGACAGGAATTATAAGATAGATACCATGTTTTTACTGTCTGATGTCTTCTGATAACAGGTGCCTTAAAGTGAAACATTTCTCAAACATGGATGAATTCCTAGTCTTCATACACAGAGCCTCTTGTGACTGAAAAGCCTGAGCAAGCCCTTATGTTTTTATTTGTTGCTTTTCTTCTATCATCCTTTTTGTATCAGAATTGTTCTCCCAGATGGGACTGAAAAGCCTAGGAAGAATTTACTTTTCAAATCCCTGTAAAGAGAAATGATGAGAAAATTAAAGTGAAAGACGAAAGCCATCTTGACACTTTAAAAAAGGCCCTAGCTCTAGCATCAGGTGCAAATTGGTTAAGCAGCAGCAAGAAGTCCCTGAAGAACTGATTATATTAGGAAAATAGGACTAGTATTAATAAATTAGTTTACAATCTCTTTTCAAATGTCCTTGATAAAACATAAGACAGAAATTAGCCATGCTTTTCATATTTTCCATCTTTAGCTAATATACCTTACTTTTTACACATTGTTAGTTTGCATCTTTAAATAGCAGTTGCTTCTGTCAAATTTAAAAACATTTTTGGTCAACAAGTGTTTTAAGTAATCAATAGTGGAAACCAATAATTTGTTCTATAAATGGAAAAAACCAAAAAGATTAGAAGCACTCTCAGATGAAGAACCTTCTTAAACCAAAGATAAGACACATGAAGGGATGGTAAAAGGGACTATAGTATTTCAATGACATATGGGTCCTCTAGGTAACAGAGGTGTTAAAAATCTCAGTCTACAAGCTCGACCTTGGAATTAGCTGTATAACTGTTTGAAACTATTATTTTACAGTATTTCCCCCCAAAAATATCAGCCCACTCAAGCAAGAACCTTCACCTTGACAACAAATACTTCTGTGCCACATACTGAAACTGTAACAGTAAAACAAACCATAAGCAGATTGGTGTGCAATTTCATAAATGAGCTCAAAAGCAGCTTGAAAGATAAGTGCTTCTAGCAAACATTTACTTCCAAAATAGATTTTAAAACCATCTTTAAAAAAGGCTCATTTACTTTTAAAGGCATCTATATTTTTGTGTAGAAATTTATCCAGTGGTGCTTTTTATCAGCAGCTACCTCTCCAACTCAGAGCACAGACAACTCTAATGCTTGCTAGTAAAAACCACCTAAAGTGGGGAGTGAAAACCACAAAGCTATGGCTGCAGAGCCAGACTAGAATGACCAAGAGGAACACAGGGGCAAAAGCAGTCTGTCTTACGCAGCACTCAGAATAAGTTCACATGTAATAGAGGTCTCCAGTGACATTTTTAACACCAGTCTGGAGAACAGAGAAAGTTGCTGCATTGTGCTGCTTCTAACTTTACTAACATTTGGAGGAGCAGAAGAGCAATAACTTTCAATTTTGCTTTATGTTTACTAGCATCAAATCCTTGAAAACCAACCAACAAAATAAAAACCAACAACGTTGGTAGGTTGACTCTAGAAAAGTTCTCTTCTCATGAAAGTAATCAGGAAGATGTATTTATGTGCAAAACACTGGTTTATAATTGAGCCACGAAAAGTGGACTTGAAACCAGCTCATACTTAAGTGTTTTCAACTAACACAATCCAAATTCTGGCATCTTGATGATACTACCACCTAAATTTGTCTTTGTCAATTTTATCTGTTTTGGTAAACCCATTTCTAACATTTAATGCTTTAACACAGAAAAAGTCAGCTTTCCTTTGACTGCACTTTCCTCAAAGTAAGAAGAGCAAACAGCTTTGGATATTACCTTTGTATAATGACAGTAGAGTAGTTTGTGTTAGCAAAGGCAAAATGCTCCCTTTCTGCTCACTGCTTCCTTTGAGACTTCTAGACTAATTCATTTTAACAAGTGTCTTAACAGTGCCTCTGTGTTACTCCACATCCACACAGCACTCACCTATACTAATAGACTTTTAAATAAATTTATATTTCATTTTTCCAGGCTTTCTGAGCATTTTTCACAGCCTGCCTATTCCATGCAGTATTTCCAAATAATGAGGAAAGAATGCCCAAAAGTTTGGCAGTCTTATATGAATAATTACTTAACAGTATAAGTTATTTAATATCAGGGGGAGATTTATTTGGCAACTTTCTACATCATTTACCCAAAATAAGCTGAACATCAGGAGTTGGATTCGATTATCCTTGTGTGTCCTTTCCAACTCAGAATATTCTACGACTGCACAGACATTTATCAGGAAGAAAAAAACCCAAGAGAATAAATAAATTACACATTTTTCAACAGATAAAGCAAGCAAAGATCAACTGAATGAACAAATACATAACCTGCAAGTAAACAAAATCCTGCACTTGAAGAAATTAAGCAGGTAAAATCTAAGTCTTAGGAAGCAGAAAAAGCCTGACTTGACTTGAAAGTTTCTTCACGCAAATGTAATAAGGGGCTAAAACTGTAAAGTTATTTGACATTAAAAAAAAAGAAAAAAAAAAAAAAGTTGAGGTTTTGTGCTGGCTATTTGCACAGTTTCAGCACTTGAGAGCTCCAGCTTTGACCCAAGAGCTGTGGCCCCAGTCACACCAACCCGAGCAGAAGGCAGGATGAGGCTGAATGGACTGGGAGGGCAGGAGCACCCAGCAGCACCACGGGATTGTCCCAGCACTCCCAATCTGCACCCGTTACCACTGCAGCCTTTCAGCAGGTAGCCAAATGTTTTCTATCAAGAGCAGGCTTGCACTAAAGCACCAGAATACATATTTACCATGTTACACCACGCTTCGAATAAAAGATGGTTCCGATTAGAAACAGTTGGCTTGTGGAAAAAACTGCCCAACTCAGCTGTGGACAAAAACATAGCAGGAAAGCTTGTTTAATATAAAAAGCAGGTCTCATTTGACAGAACCACAGAGGTTCTGGAGTCTGACTGTAAATATTCAAGAAGTCATATTGTGAAGGCTCTTGCAGATGATAAACAGTGTTCTGTATCTAAGGCAAGTCATGACCAAAAAAAAAAAAACCAAAAAGATAGATAAGAGATCTGGTGTTAAGTAAAGAATCAGAATTTGGATTCATCCATTGATAGCATTTATTTATCAAAATGAAGCATCAGCAGATAACCTCCTGTTTGCATCTTGCTCTCTACAGCCTGAGCATGCCAAAACACATGCTGTGCACAGCTGCAAACATTTGCACTGACCACAAGAGAATAATAAAGAGAAAAAGGAAATCCCAGAAAAAATTAAAACCGTACATTTATCTAGAGTTTTTCCGTCTAGTCTTAAAAGTGCAAACCCATGATCAGAAAAAAAAAAAAAAAAGAATCATATTATACCCTACATTAGGTCAGTGGACAAAATGATTATTTTTTCAATTTTGGATATAACTGAATAAACAAAACCCCAGCAATACATCATCAGTAGCACTTGGAAAGGATTGATGCTTCATTTTAACGGTTAAAGCAATCCTGCTACGAGCACTAACAAGTTTGCAATCCAATTGGTGTTATTAAGCATCCACCTAAGGATGATTTCTGTTAGACTGGTACACCTAAAGATATTTTAGTTCTGTGACCAAAACCAAAAATTAAAGATTAAAGCAATAGAGATTCCTTTTCTTACATAGAACAGAAAATAACTTGAATTTCCTTGGGGACAAACCCAAGTATGTTTTTAGTTATTTTACCTTTGAAATTAACCTTGTCTCCCTCAAGTCTTCTAATTTTGGACAAATGTTCATTTATGGTTTTTTTAAAAAAGTTTGTTTGAAACTGCAAAAACCTTTTAGCATGTCCCAAAGAAAGTCTGCAACGACGAAACTAAATGTTGAAACATTATGTTGAAACTTTTCAGTTGCATGATCTAACAGACCTACTGCAAAGTTTCTTACGTGCGCCTGTAAAACAATACAGAGGACGGATTACTACTCAGAACTGGTACATTATTTCTGAACTCCTAAAAACTGTATTTTCAACTACTTTAGACAAGTAAATGACCATAGGAGTCATGCAGTCAGCACACCTGCTGGGCACAAAGCCCAAGCCAGGTACTAAAGACACCAAGGGACAAGAATGGAACCTGCCTGCCCCAGGCACACCTCAAACCCTGCCCTCCCTCAAACCTTGCCCCAAGCAGGAGCTCTGCAGTTCACAGAAGGAGCTTCATTAATCATTACCTTTACAGATCCAGCCCAGGGATGCAAGTGGGTTTGTCCTCTACCCTGAAATGCCTCCGCCCCTTTCCTCTGTATCAAGCACAAGTGAGACACGGGAAAAGAGGAGCAGAAACAGAAGGACTGGAAGCTGCCATGCATCTCGAATGCACTAAAACAAGATGTAAACTGATTCCTACTATGGAATTGAAAAAAAAAAAAAGTGTATGTGTATAGAAATATATGTACTCCTAACTAAACTATTATTCCTAATTATATTGCATACTCTGAGCATTCAGTAATTCAGTACAGCAACGTGGATGTATTAGAATCATTCAAGGGACACCACAGGTCATCATCAGCCTTCAAAGTCTTCTTGCAAATTATTTTTAAATGTATTAAATCAATTCTTAACCTAGTACAATTCCTTTTTCCACGTGAAGGATGACACATTTTCCCCTCCCTCCCTAACCACACTTCAGCCACTGGCAAGCAAAAGACTCTTAAAACCCTGGAAGAGTCTTTTTTCCATATGCCATTAAGAAAGTATTTTGTCCATGCTTTCAATATTGAAAAATTACTTCTGGGATGACACAACACATAGAAAATTCATCCCAAAAGAGAAAATTTTCATTAAGACTTGAGCCCACAGAAGGTCATGACAAGATATCCAGTTGAAGTATAAATTGCAAAAATATCATGGTGCTGAAATCTTTATACTAAACGTAAGTTATGCTCTGAAAAAACCTTTGAAATGACCCACGTCTGGAACATTAGGAAAGAAAAATAATTTAAAGGCACAGTATAAAATATTAAAAGGCTGAAGAGCTCACAAAACACACTGTTACTTCCTCCTACCTTGATTTTATAGCACTGGATTTCTCACCTCCCAGATTATTGCTTTTCATGGATCTTGTACTAATTTACACTCTCAGGTCAAAACCCAGAAGAGAAATAGAACAACATAATCCTGTCATAACTAATCACATCAGAAGACACTCAACCCATAAATACTTTGCTCTTCTTAAGAATTTGAAGCTATAGAAGTGTTGCATTAACTAGAGCAGTAGGGTTTGGAAAGAATTTCCTCAATGCAAAGCTCACTCCAGCCAGCTTCTGCGTGCCCAAATTTACTCTTCCTTCATTCACAGCACTGGTTACAGAGAGTGAACAGCCAAGAAACTCTCAGAGATGTATGTGACTCATTCCAAAGAACAGCCTGCAACTCCACATCAAGAAACCCTGAAAATCCTGAGCAGCCTCAAACCTCCTGGCTTTCAGCTCAGCGGGAACCCAGACTACCAGGAGGTGTCGAAGAAATCTTGAGTTCCCATCAAGAACACTAAATCTTTCTCCAGTCAACCCCAAAACCTTTAATTCACCCCTAGTATTCAAGAAAGAAGTTTAAAAAAGACATCAATTTTTGCAACTTGTGTATGGGAAACAAAAAAGGGGACTAGCTTGGCATAGGAGAGGAGACAGAAGGGAACAAGATCCATGACAACAGGTTGGGTTTTTTCCACACAACCACATAACCAATTTACTCAAGAAAAGGGGTTACCAACATATGTGATGCTCCCAACAAAAGACCCTTGGGTACATCAGGGAAGCTGGTCATCAGTGACACTCAAGTATCAAATGGATCCACCTGGCAGCCACTGAAAAATGGCACACAAACTTACAGAAAACAAAGCTCAGGTATAGAAAATACAAATAATATTCTGTAAAGCCCCTTCATTGCTATAATTAAGTTCTCATTGTGCAAGTGCAGTAGTTACATAGACACTTACTTCAGCTCAGCTGAAGAGCCATTCATTTGAACACCTGCAATTATCTGCCATCCCGAATGAGCTAATTCTGAGTTATACAAGTTGTACTGAAGGAAAAAAGTGCATTCACACAGAAAGATACAGTTAAAATGTACTTGTCAACCTAATCAAGCCAAATTCCAAAGTGGCGTAGGAAGAGCTTTTAATCATGACTTGCTGGCAGCGCTGTGTTCGCCTGTAGAAGAGGCGGCAAGAACAATTCAAATACCCAAAAGGCACAGAGCAAAAGACTGCAGCCTACTGCGATTAAAAAATGACTAAGAACCTTTTCCTTTCTTTGGTATGTTGCTCATATACTTTATGGGAAGAACTCCAGCTCATTTTTCTATTTTGAATTTTTGTTTCAAAATGCATGTAATCCTTAGATATACCAAAGTATGAAGTAAGTCTCTTTCACAGCATACCTACTGACTTTAGGAAAATCAAAAATTTGCCAGTGTTTGAAGGACATAAACAGAACAGCACAGAGGTGCTACTTTATAGCTCACTGCTCATGGAGCTGGTGCCCATCTTTTGTGGAAAGAAGGGAAAAAGAGGGGCTCTCAGCAGCCAAGTGAAGTTAAATTCACTACTAACATGGACAAAGACTTCCTGATAGTAAGGGTCAACAGTGTTGTTCTACAGACTACCCAACAAAACAGTAATATACTTAAAACTAAACTAGACAATGCTATCATTTACAGAAATAAATAATACTGGGTTTAACAGTTATGTTAAACTAACTGGGCTCTTCAGATTTTTCATATCATGCCTGTAACTCTACTGTACCATTAAAAGGACAATGCTTCAGACAAGTAGCTTCTAAAACCACAATTAAGTATTCATCTGCTCTTACTAGGTATCAATTACCTTATTTTCTAGGTATCAAGTTTGCTTAAGCAAAGAATGCAAATTTCAAGGTAACAAACATAACACTGAAAGAATTTTGGTTGCATCTGATTGCCATGTCACTGATTAAACCCATTTCCCACTCCAGTTGTATGACATGTACTTAGATGACCCCCAAAAAGTTTGACTGAGCTGTTAAAACATCAAACAACAGTCATCATATGATCTCCTCAACCTCTGTTTTGGTCTCTTTAGGCTTTGAAAGAAGTTCTTATCATTTGTATTATGCGTGCAGGCTGATGCTGAAAAGCACACCTCCACTGCCTTCTTCATCCCTCTGTCTTAGCTGGCAAAAACACACACACACATTAAAAAAACCCCAAAATTTAACACTCAGATGAACAAACTGAACTGTGGCTACAAGCACAAGACACATAGGAAGAAACTCTTCATTACCACTTCTACACCTGCCCTTCTGCTGACTGAGGTCAATTCCCCTGAGACTGCGAACTAACTATCAACCCTTCCCTGTAAAAAAAGCCTACTTATTAGAAAACCAGCGCACATTTAAAGACTGTTCTAAACAACGCAGTTCCTTTCACCCTTTTTGCCTCGGTTGTATTTTCAAAACCTCTTTTTTCTCTTTTTGGGGACTATATTTAATTTGTCTGCTTTCTGTCATTTTGGCAGACAGGACAGAACACTGAGACCTCAACTGATCTGCACTGAGCACAGGGCTGAGATAGTTTGGGTTCTCACAAAAAAGTGACATGGACTGGGAGGGCTGCACCAATTAAAAAATAAAAGCCAAGAGCATGATTATGCTATCATAGCCCACTGCACTATTACCCACCTGTTTCTTATTCATCTCAACTATCATATTTTTCCTTTCACCACCTTACATTTTGTCTACTGAAATTATTGAATTCAAACCACCCAACACTCTGTAATCTTTACAGTGCTACAAATCTTTGCCCCTGTCTTCCTGAAGCAGAATTTTATGGAAGAACAACCTTGGACTAGGAAATGCACCTGAAATGAAAAGCCTGGAGAGCAAAATACGTTGGGCTGCATTGAAATAAAAATATTGGTGCACAATAAAACAGCATCTTAGAGCCTTTTTTACAGATTTGTAGGGAAATAAATAAATTAAACAGGAGCAAGACTTGGCTAACATAATATGCAAGGACATTACAGAGTACACCCTCTGAACTGAAGGTGATTAATGGTGTACTTGCACACACATCTTCCCCAGGAACATTCATTTTAAGACTCGTGTCCTTTGGTACACCTTTCACATCAACAAGACAAAGTTATTTCTTACACAGCTCTGCGCTTGCACGCTGCTCCTGCGGGGCATCTCTGAAAGCTTTAAGTGAATTTCTAATCCAGTGGTCACAACCCGTACTTTACAAACCTATAAAGACATAATTATTGCCTTCAATGGGACTACCAGTGATACAGAAACACAGGGGATAGGAAAAAGCCACTGGTGGCATGTGGCAGAGTGGTTACAGAGCGTTTGCTTTAAAAGACAAACAGCACATACACACATGTTAAACTTACATATATTTCTACTACATTCAGCTACACACCCTCATTCCCACTGTGGTAACTTTCCTCCATCCCACAGCATCCAAGGTTTTAATTCTGCTTTCACAACAGGAATGACTTGTTCATACAACTGTTAGACATGCAGACATTAGACACACACATACATATACCTGCTCTTCCTAAAGACCGATTTATTAATGTCCTACACCAAACAGATTCTCTTGGGGGGATGATGAGCACATGCTTTCAGAAACAAGTGCTTGGGTTGTAGAAGAACACGTCCTTTCAAGAAAGCATGATAAATATCTGCATCTACAGAGCACACACTGAAAAATTTCTTTATTTTTAGCAAGAGGGGTAAGAAGTGAAATAAAAGTAAAAAACGAGTTAAAGAAGCAGCATGCTATCAGCGGTAGCTAAAGAGCCTTGAAAATACAGCAGTGCTCTCCCTTCCAATGAAAAACTGATGCCTGACGGAGACGTTTCCTCTTTCCGATGGCCCTGCAGCCCGCGGGTCGCAGCGCGGTTCGCACTTCCCGAGCGCGCTCCTGCGAGCGGCACCGCGGAGCCCGCCCGGCTCCGCTTCCCACGGGCACCTCCGGGGCTGCGCCCTGCTCCAACCTCCGGAGCCGCGCAAAAGGGAGCTCGGAGCCCCGGGGCCTCCTCCCGCACCGCTCCTTGTGCTATGGATCACTGGCACCCCGTTCTCTCCACCGCCTGGCAGCTGCTGAACGAAAAGAAGCGTTTCCAAAGCGGATTTGGTTCAGGTTTGACACTGAAAACTGCCTTATAAGGTATAAAAGCCCGAAAGCAGGAAGAGGCTTTGACAAAACTAAGGAAGTTCCTCTGCGCCTGCTCGATGGAGGGGGAGGGGTTTTTTCTTCCACAGAGAGAAGTAACACAGAATAAATGACATTATCCGCACATTATAAAAAAAAAGAGAAAAATACACACGATCCTCTCAGACGGCGCCGGGCTGAGCGGCGACTCCCCCGAGCCGGGACATCACAGGGGCTCTGGGCAGCCGCGGGAGCCGTGTCCCCGCTCGCCTCCCCCGGCCCCGGCAGCCGCACAAGGTCCCGCACCCCGGCCCGGGACCGAAGGGGGCGGCCTCGACCGGCCTCGGGCGGCCCGAGAGCAGAGAGCGAGGCCGCTCCAGGACACGGCTCCCGCCGGGCGGAGAGCGAAGCGCGGGGAGAGGAAGGCGGCTGGATGCTCCCCCCGGCCCAGCCCAGCCCGGCCCAGCCTGGCTCATCCCTCCCGGCACCGGCCCCGCGGCGTCTCGAGCGCGGCTCCCCGGCCCAGCAGCGCGACCCTCGCCGCCATCTGCAGCAGCATCGGCGGCGGAACCCGCCCGGCCCCGCCCTGGGCGGCCCCGAGCTGTCAGCTGCCGTGTCTCACCCCGTGCCGCAGTCCACCACGCAGGCCGGGAGCCGCCCTGCCATGCTGGTCGGTAGCGGCGGTGCTGGGGACGGCGGGCAGCCCTGGGCTCCGGCAGGGCTCGGCGGGCTGCGCTCGGCGGCACCGAGGGACTTCCGCAGGGCGGGCACTGCCTCCGCCCCCGCCCGCTCTCTCGCTCCCGGCCCGGCGAGCCCAAGATGGCTGACCCGCCCCGCCCCGTGACGTGCGGTGGCGCGGCCTCGCCCCGCCGGGCGGAGCGGCGGCAGCACCCTCAGGGCGGCGGGAGTGTCACGGGCTGGCACAGGATAGCACAGCGTCAGTCGGGCTGGAAAATACCCCCGAGGTCACCGAATCCGACCAGTGACCGAACAGCACCATGTTAGACAGACCCTGTGCCACGTCCAGGCTTTCCTGAAACACCTCCAGGGACCGTGACTCCACCATCTCCATGGGCAGTGCATTCCAACCACAGAATCACAGAATTGTTAGAGTTGAAAGGGACCTGTGGAGATCATCCCATGCCCAGGCAGGGTCCCCTGGAGCAGTGACACAGCAACGTGTCCAGGGGGGTTTGGAATGGCTCCGGTGTGGGACACTCCACGCTCTCCCTGGGTGGCTGTTGCCACCCTTGATGTGAAGAAATTCTTCGTCATGCTGAGGTGAAAGTTCTTTAGTCTATGGCCAGTGGTCCTCCTCCTCCTGTTGCTGGGCACCACTGAAATGAGTCTGGCACTATCCTCTTGGTACCTGCCTTTGAGATATTTATATATATTAATGAGATCCCCTCTCAGTCTTCTCCAGACTAAACAGGCCCAGCTCCCACAGTCCCTCCTTGCAAGAGAGATGCTACAGGACTCTCCCCCCCATCTTTGTCCCAAAGAGGGTAAGGGACGATGCACTGTTGGGGTCAGATGTCCGCCTGGACAAAATACGGTTTGTACTCTGCTCTTTCTCTCTCTTTCCACCTTCCACAACCCTTCAGGCTTTGAAGGACAGAGTGCTGAGCACACCAGGTCTGGCCCAGTCCTTGCCCTGTGGTGTACTGCAGCCACACATTACTTTTTGTTTGTTTTCAAAGTATCTTAGTGTTTTAACAGTTCTCATATTGGGTATTTCAGGTATTTTCAATCCTTTGCTTGCTGCTCTTGCCTTGGCAATGAGAAGGTGTAAGCTTCATGGCATAATCAGATCTCAAGCTGTGAACAAATTTGGAAGTTCATGGGTAATTGTCATTGTCAGAACTCAGCGGGCACTAATGGATCTTAATGGCTCTAATAAGTATCACCAGGGGTCTCCACCCCACAGTCCTTGTCCCAGAGAACTGGAGAAGATCCAGTTAAGCTCAGCTCTAGCCCCTTAGATTTTGTCTGAGCTATGCTGTAGGTCTGTGCTGTCCTTGCTTTTCTTGTTGGCTTGATATTAGACTTGCCTGATCCCTCAGGTAGCCTCCAGCACTGGCCCTAGTCCTGGTCTGACACTCTGACTTCACCTGGGAGCTGTGCAGCTGTAGGTGGCCCTGTGTCCCTTAGAGAACCCTCCAAGTATTCACACAGTGGTCTTGCCTCCTTCTTCAGGCATGTTCTCCTCACCTGCTTTCAGCTAGCTCTAGTTAATAGGTTCTTTGCCTTTTTTCACTGGAGGGATAGACTGGAGTCAGTGCCAATGCCAAGCAAGGACTGGGTACATGCCCTTCAGGATGAGATAGGAGGGAGCAGAACCATCCCTTTCAGTAGCAGCAGGCAGGCAGTTCATTTGGGAAGTTCAAGTCACCATCTGGCTGCTGTGGGCTGCCAGATCTTCCTGAGGAACATAAGCAAGGAAAGGAGATATTGAGAATATTAACATTTTTATTTTAATGTCAAAGCAAATTATGAATAGAACATTATGAGACATTTTACAGATAATGAAAGGGATTTCTGCAGAATATTGTGTAGCTTGTGAGCTGTGCTGTGCTAGAATATTAAAGATGAATATCTCTGAAAGCTTTTCAGAGAAAGTGCAAATAGCCCTTTCTTATGTATATGCTGCTGTGTGTGCATAGGTAAATATTTATCTAAAATAAATACAGTTAGGATATAAACTACCATGTGGACTTTTCACTGTTTTATTACCTGGTAGTCAGGGTTAC
Source organism: Picathartes gymnocephalus (assembly GCA_013390045.1). Classification (NCBI taxonomy): domain Eukaryota; kingdom Metazoa; phylum Chordata; class Aves; order Passeriformes; family Picathartidae; genus Picathartes; species Picathartes gymnocephalus. The sequence continues at coordinate 189,125 of WEKY01040947.1, forward strand.
ACATGCAGCAGGCTCAACTGCTGCATCTGGCAGATGGAATCATGGAATAAGAGACCAGCTTTGGGCTCCAGCTGCTGGAGTTCAAGTATCTCCCAGAGGAGCACAAGACAAGGTCCAAAAATCTGAGGCATGTGGAAAGGCTGGAGCTGACAGGTCACAGAGCCAGCACAGAGGGGATCAGGACCAGAGTTAATTCACCCAGCTGCAGTGAGGTTTAAACAGAGCAATCATTAGTGTTTCATAGCTGACCACACTTTATTACCTAATATTTCCAAATAATGCTCCTGGATTAGCCTTGCTAAACCTTATTAGCAAAGCCAAAGGACAGAGAGTAGAATGGCTGTAATAGTCTGCTGGACACTTTCTCCTAGCAGAAGCATCATTTCACTATAAAACTTTAAATCACACCCAAAAGCACTTACTGTAATGTACTCTGCAGAAAATATGCCGTAGCTGGATTTATCTTTTCCTCCCTGTGAGTACCAGTGTTTTCTGGGAAATGGTGGGTCACTGAGCAGAACAAAAAGGTTGACCAGAACAAAAAAGTACTGCAGGTCATATGGAAAGTGAAACAACGCTGTTAAGCAACTCCATTGCAATCTCTTGCTATCTAGTGTGTGTTCTTCCTGAGACTGCATGAAGAATGACATTGAAAAAAAGCAGGGCTGGTGCATTTTAATTTACTGAATTACAGTGGAATTTACATTTGAGGACCAAAAAGCGTAGGATTTCTCTCAGTATCGAGGTGCCAAGTCAATCACAGTTTTGCAAGGGAAGAGGTTGAAAGACCAAACTCCCTGGCCATGAGATCTCATGTTTCATTTTATTGGCCTTGCCAGATGCAGTTTTCAGGTGGCTGTGGACTCAGGCACCAGTCCAATAAAATAAAGGGGCAAGCTTTCTATTTAAGCAATATTATCTCACATTGTTGGACCATAAGCACAAGTTGGATATGTTAACTCATCCAAATTCAAATAGATCAATCCAAATTTCAATACTGGTTTCTGTATAGACCTTTTATGCATTGGCATCTAGATTATCTTGGTGGATATTTTTAGCATAGAAGTCTTGTGCTTAAATTACAAAATTGAGCTTATAAAGCTGAAATTCAGCTAGATCCAGCAGGATTGCTGTGCTGATGGGTGTATTTCTTTCATGGAAATGTTTTCCAACCTTTACTTATTTCTTCAGTACAGGAACAGTAGAAAAAAGCCTACATTCTGTTTTCATGGTGTAATTTTCTGAATCTTTTCATCCTTATTTGGCCAGAAGTCAGTTCCTGAGTTCTGAAAAGCTTTTCATTGTTTCAGGGTGTGCCAGAAACAAAATTTTAATGTGTAGAGGCAATGTCTTAGTATATTCTCAATCTTACCAATGGAATGGGAGTGAATAAAAGCCTGAATTGCGTTTATCCGGTACCATCTCTGGGAGTGTTCAAAAAGCATGTGAATATGGCACTTGGCAACATGGTTTAGCTGTGAGCATGGTGGTGCTGGGCTGATCTTAGAGGTCTTTTCCAACCTTTATGATTGTATAAAATCCTATACAGCACAAATAATCCAGCAACAGCATCCTTCTATGATGCACCAAGTCCAGCTTTTATAAGCACAGTTGGATTGCAGGTGATCTTTTCCTAAATATCCATGATAACAGAAGTAATTACCATTGCAGAGCATCCTCCTTCTCTTAACATCTGCCTCCAGGCAGTTTACAATGTAAACACAGAGCAATGGAATGCAGATGAATACAAATGAATAAGGAATGAGAGGATTAAAGTGAGAAGGAAAGTATTTCTATTAATCAACAGGTAAACAGAGATGCAGTCTAACAGTTTGATTCGGATAGAAGGAATTTGCAGACAGCTTTCTGTAAGTGTTATACAAATAAGTCATGGGGCTCCACAGTTTTCCAAGATGCACGTGGGGTTTACCAGCTCCAGCAATGCTAAGTATTAAAATTTCACACAAATACCTCAGCCTGAAGAAGATCCCACCTAGACAAAAGCACTACAGATCCCTTGCTAAGATGTGTGGGAAGCTTTTCAGCATCATGCTCACTCTGGATCATTTTCATGCAGTTAATGGCCTGCCCTTGAACATGCAGAAAGAACAATGCTGTGAATCCATATATAGATTCAGGCTTGGGAAGTGCAGTAAAGTGCAAGAGAAAAAAAAAAAAACAAAGACAAAAGGAAGTTCCAGGGGTGGAAGGATTTTGGAAATGCCCAGGAGGGCTGAGAATCTGATGCCTGGATCAGCATGTTGCTATTCAGGTTGGCATAAACTGAATTTAAAAGGCACATTAATGTCCAGTACATCACACTACACAGCCCTTCAGCCCAGCTGAACATAACAATAAAAGCTAGAGAAACAGCCAAGAAAAATCATGTCTAGGTTATCCATTAGACAATATTCCTTTGTTGTAAGTATTTATATTTATTATAAGTACACTATTTAATCACTTAAACATCATGTTCTGAGTATTTTAATATAAATAAGTTTTCCAATATTTGAGAGAATACTACAGAGAGCTAAAAAACCACAAAACATTTTATCTACCCAGATATAAGATGTATGTAGATTTCCTCCAAGAAGGGCCACAAGCACGATTACAGTCTAATTGGTTGATTTTGGCATAGTTATAGCAACAGCCATATGGGAGGCATGTAATTTCATGGAGCTGCACATGGTGAAGTCATGGCAAATTACCAGGAACTCATTTGATGTGGCTGCTCTCCAAGAGTTCAACGTAGATCAACTAAAACCATTAACTTTCAAAATATAATTAGTCCGACCATATTTTTTTTCTAAATGAGGGATGGGGAAAAAACCCAGCTATAATTCTTGGTACACTGAAGCAAGGTGTGTAGGGAAAGAGAGAAATTTATGAACTGCTGCTTGTTCATATCCTCGGACTATTATGATAATAACACCATTATTGCCCATTTTATTTGATAGGAACAACAGCAAATTGTGTATCAAAAGACAAACCTAGAAAAGAATTTGACTGAAAGTATGATGCCTCAAATAAGAACTTGATGTTCTGGGCTGAGGCAAAATCTGCAAAAGTCGAGGGAAACTGCATTCCTATTTACAGCTTGGTTTTCTGTTCAAAATTGGTTATCTTTATGCTGCTATTCTGTGCTTTCTCATAATGAATACATCTTAATCCTTTATAATGCCACTGTAAGAGAATTAGCAGAAGGATGGCAGCAAAATCCTACAACAGCAAAGCAGGACACAAACCTCTGCCCTTGAGTTCTATCTATACTGCACAGGCTCCACACAGTCCCACCTGGGAGCCAAGGAATAACAGTGCATAGTTTGGCCATGATCAGAAAATCTGGGCTTTGTTGTGTAGTAGAAACATTATTATGTGTTCTCTGTTGCACCTATTTACTTCCTTGGCTGGAACAAGTGTGTATTGCTGCCTTTTTCATGTGACTTACGCACTTCAGCTGAACTGAGAACCTAAATCAATCACAGCTGTAAGTACCTGACCTGCATCAACTTCCACACTCACTGTGTCATGAACATTAATTTGAGTAAAAGCCATGATAATTCGCAAATTTATGTAAAATCACTGTTTTTAATTTAGTTGTCTTTGGTTTTTATTCAAAAACGTCATCCATGTGCTAAATAAAACCAGTATGTCACCAGTTTGCAATTTAGCAGCTGTTTAACTGGTATGTGAGCTTTGCAGCAGAGCACAGAATCTCACAAGTGTAAAACCAACCCTTTAAACAGTGGCAAGTATCAGAGCAAGAAAAGCTGGATTGGAAAAGAGGATCAAGGTGAACCAAGTGGGTCATTTCACAAAAGAAGTAGCGTGAAGAGTCATAGACAGTACAATGACACCATGGGGTTTTTTGCTACCCAACCATTTGAAACTGAAAGTAATTGAATGTGTGACAGGTAAACAAATGGGTTTCCGTTCTGAGACATTTTTCTAGCTTTCACCGTTGCTTATCAACTTTGGAGACGGTTTGGCTGCTAATATTTGACCTCTCATCCTAAATGGCTTATCATAAGAAGATTGTTTAGAAACACTCATATCATATGTGTTTGGATTTCTCCTTGGTGTGTGACTTCCGATAAAAATATATTCTCTTCAGTTGACCCAAACTGTTGACTCCTCAGATTAGCTTTCAGAAGACAATAGAAGTTATAAGGTTATTATTTCATATCTATGGTCATGGTGCCACATTACTTTTTGTATTTACTTCAAAATAATGCAAGGAGGAGAGGAGGACTAGGAGGAGAATTTGGAACTCACATGGACAGGTGTCCTTCTCTGGATGCAGCAGGGTGCTGCTTGAATATATAGTATCAGTCATCTGGATATTATAGCATCCACAGTTCTGCTGGAGAAGCATGGATTAACACTCTCCAATTGTCTCTAGACAAAATGAGACACCACTAAAAATACCCACTCTGATGGGTTAAATTATTTGGCTGCCTTCTTTCTAGCAGGATAGGGAATGTTCCCTTCACCAGAGCTGGGGGAAGGCAATGAACAGCTCATGCAGCATCTTTTTCAATTATCACAGCTCTCTGCAGTCCAAGTTTCTTATTAAGATGTATGATTTATTTAGAAACTATATACAATACTAGTTAAGTTAGTCAACAGAGGAACACTTTAAAAATACTGTGTTCTTCGATAAATGGATAACTCAATCTATTTCTAGTGACAATGCTGCCTGCATAGAAAATGGAAACAATTTCAAAGCACTATTTCTGAATGCTGGGTGCCTCCATACCAGGTTTATTCTATCTGTTTGGTAACATACAAAGAAACTGTTAATGCGTTTCTGTAAAGCTGGGGTTTCTTGCTTTTCCTGCTCAAGGACCGTAGGAAATTTTCCTGAAATAATACCTTAATGAATCACCAAAAAGTGTAATAGCTGATTTGCGGCTCTACGGTGCTGTGTCTGGCACTGTAAGGGTTATATGGATGTCTTTGAAGAAGGCTACAGCCAATTTTTAATGATGTGGTCTTCACATGTCCAGTAGCAAAAATATATCAAAACTAACACAAACATTGTATTCAAGTGTTTCTCTCACTCTGCTGCTTTAAAAAACAGTATTAAAAGCAAACACTCTGGTAAATTATGCTAATGAATATGTAAATTGGACAAAATCTTATAAACAAACAGATTACATTAGTTATGTTGGTCCTTACTGTGAGAACAGGGGCATTAAAATCTCTATTTGGAGCTCTACGTACCTTTTTGATTTGGTGTGCCATCCTAACAAGCCAACAAACTTGGTCTTTATGAACAAGACATTTTGAAACATTTTGATCTAAAAATAATGCACCAGCAAAGCCCCAAACCAAAAGCTCTGTCCATGCACTTCCTCACCTGATAAAGTTTCATTTTTGGTGCATTTTAAGAGCATGTGCATTGAGAAGATCAGTGGTGTCAAAATTAGAAGATGTGAAAAATGAATGTTCCCTCCTGTATTTCCCTGCAGAACAGCTTCCAGTTTAATCCATCTGCGTGCTCTCTCTACAGAACCCACATATACACAGTAGGTCTCCTGTGCTAATGGGGTAAGAATCAATATGGGATGTTCATTCCTTTGCTTTAGGCCCTTCCTAGGAGAATCCCTGCCTTCTCTGGAGCATTTTGCATTCCCAGCAAGGGATCAGTTCCCCATTGCCATATTGGGCAATGCTTCCGTTCCCTTTGAATACCACCTTATGTCACAATGTGCCTCCATGAATCATTGTGATTATTCACCCAGGAATGTACAAAAGCACAAATGTAAAAATCTGTTCTGTGTTCTGAACATGCAGGGTCAGATTATCAGCAGTTCCACCTGATTAACCTTGTGCTGGGAGAACTGCTTGACTTGACCTTTAGATAAGTTGTTTTAATGGGGATATTCCACGTAAATAAAAATCACTTCTGGCTCTCTGTTAAGGCCTGTTTGATGTTTTTGGATCACATTTCCAGCAGGACAGGTATTCATGCTCATATATGCATTTCTGCCAGCCCTGGTGTTCAAATGGCTCTCTGGTTGTCACTGTGCAGGAAAGTTTACACGTGCAGTCCCCTCCTGCATATGATTTCTCTCAATAGCATGGTAATTCTGTAATTCAGAACACTTCCTAAAGGTTTATTTTCCATTTACTTTTTGGTTTGCTTGAATAGGCTTTCAGGTGGTTTTTAAAATTGTCTTTATTAAAATAAATTATGATCACAACTCATCTACTGAAAATAATTGAGTTATAGCAATTTAATAATTTTCAGTCCAGGAAATCCCATAGCCAATTAAGCTTCCTGTTTTCTTTCCTATTATAAATCAGCAGAGTAAAGAGACTGAAATAAGTGATGACAAGTTCCCCAAATGAGTTGTTTTACTCATCTGTAATTTTGTTACTAGCTAATATTTGCAAGTAATGTTCAATAGGAAGCAGAAAAAGCTCTCAGTTCCAATTAATTTTCTACAGCTATTAAAAGTAACGGTGGATTAAAAAATTACCTCACAAAAATATTTGTGTTTTTTTCTTCTATTACATCTACAGTGTAACATTTTTCTTGTAAGCACCAGTAGTTATCATAGTGATCAGCATAGATTTTATTCAAAATAATACATTTTTAAGCTCTGAGATTTCTTAGAGCCTTGTCATCAGGTAAAACATTTAAGAAAACAGCCATATAACTGCTCAGCAAGGGTCAAAAATACAAAAATATTTGTAAATACACAAAAAAAGGACTGAAAACAGAATGGAAATTGTAACTTTAACAGTCTAACTATATTTCATGTATTCATATTAATGTTTTCATTTCAGCCTCTCAAGAACTGGACCAGGAGGAGGGGAAGGCAGTGAGGATAATTGAGCAATAGAATCACTCCCTCAGTCACAAGAAGCTTCTTTCAAAGCTGGACTTAGGATGTGAGAACACCTCAAGGACAGTTGTGGACAAATATAAGACAGTTAAAACTCAAATAATGCAAAGAAAGTGAAGTGGAACAAGGATTACAAGTTGTGTGAAAAGATTTTTATCCAGTGGCTTAAACCCAAGCAAACCATAACGTCTTCTGTTATGTCACAAGATTCTGCATAAATCCTTAACAGCTCTTGTGTTACTGGGTTCACAGAAGGGATTAGCCAAATTCACGGTTCCAACAAGAGCTATTAAATGCATTGGCTGAATTACATCCTTCCAGATAAGGCTGCTGGTACCCATTTATTTCTAAAAACTAGAAGGACGTGCTGCGGAAACAAATCCCTTGTTTCCAACACCATTTTTGCCAGGGATCCATTATGAGTCTTGTGGAGACATGAGGATTCTGAGCTAGACAGAATTTTGATGTAACCCAACAGAACAGGGTGAAATCCCACTGTCATGTATCCTACACTGAGCCTAGTCCTGAACACTCAGACTATATCCTTTCCCCAAGGAGAACAGAAGTTGATCAAAACTGACTTTGTCAGTTTGAATTTTTAACAGTTTCTTCTGCTGCTTTGCCTTGTTCATCAACATGAACATCTTGTTCATCAAAGATCTGTTCCAAATCCTTTTGAAGGAAGCGTTTCTCTAAAATAAGTAGATTCAATTCCTTTGTAGAGATCTGTTATGAGACCTACGGAATAGTAAATTTCTTTTTTGGGATCTAATCTATTTCTTCCAAATCAGCTTTTATGTTCTTGTAAGTAGAAGATACATGAGCAGCATCTAAATTCAAATTTTCTTGATAAGTGGAATTTAGAAGGTTTGCATGTTTTGTGGATGTTTTATGTTATGAAAATATTACAGTGCTGATGGAAAGTAGATATAATTTTCCTTTCTATGAAAATGCTATTTATGTTACTAAAATATTCACAGCAAGAAAAATAAATATGCAGCACGTGTATATTTGCAAGATACATATTGTTTTATTACATGTGTTTACTAAAATCTAATTCCTGAAAAAGACGTAGTAAGAATAAACAGGAAATCATTCTCATAATAGTTTCTTTCAGAGAAGACACAAGATCATCATGTGAACTTTTACAATAGGAAGCAAATTACTTAATCGAGAGCTAAAAATACAGAAGTCCTGTGATATTTTTAAGTGTAATAAGTACACACTTCTGTGCTTCTGACAATGGTGACCTGTTTATCTCAAAACGCCCCAGGAACCACAGTGTAAGTGCCTCATCCTGTGATGAAGAAATCTTGGCACTCCACCTGAAGGACAACGGTGCTCTGTCCCAGTCAAAACGCTTAAAATCAGAACCTGAACAAGGTAGATTTAACTGTGTTGCCATGTTGAGGTGCAAACTGCATTGCCTCCTAAAAAAGAAAATGCACGTGCATGAGAGGACACATGGAGCTACACCCAGAAAGCTGGGTGGGATAATTCAGGTGGGATTTCATGTGTTTTCTACTGTCAAAGGAGACTAAAGCATAAAAAGAGATAAAACCTGCATATCACAGATATTTTGTCATTGCTAGCACCAGCTACTGCCAAACACCATGGGAAAAAATTTTCCAAGGGCAACAAAACAAGTTGAGCTTTATTATGTGCATTCTCAATTGTGAATTTCCCATTTCCAGAGCTTTTTTATCAATGCATGTTCAGGAAAGACAGAAGAGCCTTGGAATCTCAACCTGCCCTGTTGCCTTATTCACTCTCCCTGTTCACAAGAACACATGCAGTGGTTTGTTGTTTGTTTGGTTTTTTTTATATAAAACGTTCACTCCATTTTAATATAAATTATGCATAATCTTTCTCACTATATTATTTAGTAAAGGCACTATTAGCTACAGGAAAGTGTTACTTTCCTGTACTCTGTCAGAGTACTGTAGTCACAACTTTTTGGTTTTCTTATCAGGTTTTGCTGCTGATGAACTGACTGACCTTGGATAAGCTGTGTAATTTTACTGAGTCTCTGTATAAATACTAAACAAAGATCTGAAAGACCCAAGAAAACTAGATGCTGTGAGATGCACACACATTTTTGCAGTTACATTTCATATAATTTTAAACTCCTCCAGATTCCACAGAATCCACCATTTCAAGAGGACTGCTGTTTCCTGAAGCTTTGTCTAAGAAATTAATTTTACCTAAAATCTCTTTACAAAGCTGTAAAATTTCATGTAAGAGTACCATATTGCACATTTTGGCCATTTTGGCTTAAAGGCCAAGAATGATAGTAAGGCCAGAAGAAAAACAAATCAATATTGTATTTATCCTGTAAACTCAGAGTACATATAAAAAGGACAGTTTGAACCAAGAGCATAATTCACTGCATGTCCTTTTGTCATTTATGCTATAAATGCTTCAGGGTAGGGATTGTATCTTACTACTTCCAACAACCAGTTTTATGGGGCATCAAACTTGTTGGATGTCTCTTAGTTCTACTATATGCAAATTAAAATACAGCTGTATTAAGAAATTCAAGCTCACAAAAAAAGCCCAAACCAGTTTCATACTAAAAGTGGGTGGGTTTGTTTCTTTGTTGTTGTTGTGGTTTTTTGGTTTTGTTTTGCTTTATTTTTTGGTTTGTTATTGGTTTTTTTTAAAGAAGTATCTTTTGTTTATCTAAAGGAAATAAGCCCAACAGCAAAAGTCACCCAGATACATGATGATAAGACATCATACTTTTATATGAGAGGAAATTGATTTTTTCAATCACTAACCTATAGGAAGGGTGAACTATCACGTTTGAGTTCAACAGTTTGTAAGTGTGAGTAGCCTTTAAAATAGCTTCACAGCTATATCATTTGTATCACCTAATAACAATTAAGTATCATTTACCTTTTTACTCATGTGTCTACATTGCTTACTATTGTTTCCTAGCAGTTTTTGGTGTAAAATTTCCAAAATCTGTAACATTTAAATTTTGCAAAAAGCTTTATTTCTGTTAGCAGGTGAATACTGAATAATCTGCAAGATCTGACATACACCATTGGTTATCTTTAGGTTGGTATTCTGAACTTAATTCTTAAATATTAATCAACACTGACTACAGAGAGTACTAAAGACTATAGAGAGTACTATAGAGAGTACTATAGAGAGTACTATAGACTATAAAGCCAAACCAAACAAGACCAAAATCTGATTTTGCAATTTCATCTAAGCCTATGCTAGTTCATTTTATTCAATATTTTTTGGCAGACCTTGTTTAGTATTTCCTATTACAGCTTGTTAGTCACTAACTTACACATCTCAAAAATTTGCTTTAAGTTAGCTTGCGTGTCTACACAATATCACTTTTTTATGCTTTTAAAAGTGTGTTGATAGTGAAGCTGACATCTATTTTAAAAATTTAATTAGTTGCCATTACTTTCAGGCCCTGTGAGATTTTGTATCACAGAGCGTAAAGATTATGTTAACTATGAAACTAAGATTCCACCACCTCACTGCATTTTAGGACATTTCTCAAGGTCTTGCACACTTTGGTTTTTCTTCTTCCGTTTTTTTTTTTAACAGACTAGTTTCAAGCTCCATCCCACTTCTCCATCTGTAGTTCTTCACTCCGTGCTCTCTTCCTCTGCCTTCTCTGTTCCTCCATATTTTAGTTTATTTCTTCTTTTTTTTGACTTGCTTATCTTACAGATTTGGAAAAGCCTGTATAAATGCCCGTGTCTCGGGAGCAAACTCTGCTCCACCAGAGCTGTTCTACGACTCCCCCGTTAGAGACGGTCGATCTCCTTGGCACAGCCGGCGCTGCTCTCGCTGCCAGCCCCGCTGCCGGGAGCCGGGACGGAGCTGCCCGGGAGCCGCGGGGGGATGGCCCCCGCCGGTGCTGGGACCAGCAGGAGCCCGGGGTTATCAGCCCGCTCTGGCTCTTCCTCGCTGTGCGCAGCGCTCCCTCCGCGTCCCCGTTCCGCCAGTTCCGCCTGGAGCGGCCCCGGAGCCCTGCCCGGCACTGCGGGGCCGGCGGCACAGCGGGGATCCCAGCGGGACACGGAGCGGGGCGGGCACCGACAGCGCAGCCGGGATTGACACGGGGATGAGCACGGGGACGGGATGGAGATGGGGATAGGGATGAGGATGCGGATGAGGAAGGGCGCGGTGATTGGGATGGAGATGGGGATGGGGGCGGTGAAGGGAACGCTGATAGAAATGGGGTCCGTGATGGCAATAGGGACTGGGATAAGGATAGGGACGCAGACGGGGATGGGGACAGTGATGGGGACGGGGACGGGGATAGGGTTACGGATGGTGATGGTGACAGTGACGGGGACAGGGATATGGATGGGGCTGGAGACCGGCACGGGGATGGGGTTAGGGATGGTGATGGTGACAGTGATGGGTACGGGGATATGGATGGGGCTGGAGACCGGCACGGGGATGGGGTTAGGGATGGTGATGGTGACAGTGATGGGTACGGGGATATGGATGGGGCTGGAGACCGGCACGGGGATGNCCGCCGCCGAACGGAGCGCGGGGGGCGCTGGGCCCGGCGCGGCCTCAGGTACCGGGAACGGGAGCGGGGCCGGGAACGGGGACGGGCGGGTCCCGCCGCTGCCGGGATGCCGCGGGGGAGAGGTCCCGCAGGGCTGAGCGGGGCCGAGCCCGGGCCCGGGAGGCAACTTTGTCCCTTCGCGCGGGCGGGGGGGCCGTGACCGCCCGGGCCGGGGAGGTGCGAGTGCCCCGTGTCCCGCCGGCCCTCGGCCCTGTCCGCCCGTGACTGCGGTGTGGAGAACGCGCTCTCCGCTCCCCGCCTCGGGGGAGCTCCCCTGGCCGGGCCGGGGCTGTGTGGAGGGGCTCCGCTGTCCCCAGAGCCAGCCTGTCCCAGCAGCAGTGCGGGCAGCGCGGGCAGGGCAGTGACTGTGCCCCTGTGCTCGGCTCTGGTGAGGTCACGCCTCGAGTGCCGTGTCCGGTTCTGTGCACTCGACACAGGAAAGACATTGAGGCACTGGAGCGTGTCCGGAGAGGGCAGCGGAGCTGCTGGAGGGTGTGGAGCACCTGTAAGCAGTGTCTGAGGGAGCTGACGGAGTTTAGCCTGGAGAAAAGGAGGCTCTGGGAAGACCTTATCGCTCTCCACAACTTCCTGACAGGAGGTTGTAGCCAGGTGGGGGTCGAGCTCCCAGGCAACACTGGCAGGACAAGAGGACACAGTGTTAAGCTGCGCCAGGGGAGGTTCAGGTTGGACATTTGGATGAATTTCTTTACGGAAGGGGTGATTAAACATTGGAATGGGCTGCCCAGGGAGGTGGTGGAGTTACCATCCCTGGAGGTGTTTAAGGAAAGCCTGTGCCGTGGTCTGTTTGATAGGGTGGTGTTCGGTCATGGGTTGGATTAAATTATCTCAGAGCTCGTTTCCAACCTAATTGATTCAGTGATTCTGACCTGGCACCACTGTCCTGCCTAGCTGGGAGTGTGTGTATATGTGGGGGCGGTCCGTGCTTCCCCTGCTCGGACTGCGGCTCCCTTTCCTCTCCTCCTGCAGTTTGCAGTGTTCTAGGTGCCAGTGCAGCACACTTATTCTTTCTCCCCCGAGATCCCCAGGGCTTGAGCCATACATCTTTTTTCTTAGGCATCCACTTTTCTCTAAGTGCATTAAGAAGACTTACTCATTTCCTTCTCTTTGTTCCTTCTACTTTTCCCCAAAGATAGCTGTTGGCAGGAAGGAGAACCCCATTCACTCTGAGTGTGGTGATTTCACCGATTTCTACCTTGCCTGGAAGGCTCAGCTTTCAGCTGCCAGCGTGTCTCGCTGAAAGCTGCCCTGCTGGTCCTTATCAGGGATCTGTGTCTGTATATCCTGTGACAAAGCACGATATGTTTAGTCCTTGCACTAGACAAGATTAGATCTGCAGCATGTGAAATGGATGTCATTTGTAATCCTTAGCTGATGTTAAATGTGGAGCTACTGGTGGCTGAGAGATTGCTCTGTACGTGGTGGAGCTTAGAGAGGCCTTGGCAGCTTGACATGGTGTTTTTTCTCCTAATGTTGCTGGACAAGAATAACAAGGAGGTGAATGTCTGTTCTGCTTGTCAACTTTCACCCTGCAGGCCTGAAACTTGGGTGTTTCTAACTCACTACAGTCAGACTTCAAGTCCAGCAGGGTCACAGGCTTGCTGGGGGTGCTGCAGCAATTACTGAGAACTGTGCTTGGATAGGCTGGTAGCTGGTAAGGGCTCTGAGGTATAAAACAGATTAATACTCTGCACTACTAGTTCTATACAGGAAAATTTGTTTGAAGCATCGTTTCAAGAATTTTGACTAAGTGCTGAATAGGAAACTTTTTTCATTTCATTCATGAAAACGTTCAGATATTCATGTTCTTTTTATTCCTTAGATACACAGATCCAGCTGTGCTGAGACAGTTTGACAGCATGACTGTTACATACCACCAGATTCCTAAAACATGTCTTTGGTTAAGCTAAATTCTCTTATTTTGGTAATAAAATTGATGTATTTTCTGTGCAGACTTTGGTCTTGTGTAACTTCTAATGTAGATGGGACCATGATCTCTACCTTCAGAACTCAGTACTGGCATGGAAAACTTGGTTGCTTTTTTGGACCTTTTGCTTCACTATATTCTAAGATCCTACAGGAAACTTACTTTGAGTAAAAATGACAAGGCTGCAGTGAATGTAATAGTCATGTGGCATAAGGCTTACTTTTCCATCTCTTCTGAAAATCTTGCCTTTGTTCTCATCTCATGATACCCTTTGGAGGCTGACTGGAGGTCAGAATTGTGTTAGATTAATGTTGCTTTAATGTATGCTTACAGATTTTGACATATAAATGTAAATCATTTTACTTTCAGTTTTTTTTTTTAATTCTGGTTAAAGTGAAAGCAGTGTCTCTGTTTCTCTTATTCCCAAAGCAGTCCAAAATGAAACAGGAATCAGCTGATGACAGAACATGTTAAAAAGGGGAGGAGGTTGTATCCCAGAACTTGTATTGTTGGAGCAGCTGGTATAACTGGAAAAACTAAACCCATTTATTTTGCTTGCAAACCTTATCTTGATATGTTGTCTTTCAAATTGTATATGAAATAATCTTGAGTAAACACAAGGAAGAATTTCCAGTTGACTTGCTTGCACCATGGCTTGTGACTGAGCTGCTGTTCTGTGTCTTTTGTCATTCTTGTTATGTTCTTTTTTTCTCCTTTTTGGTGGTGGAGGGGGGAGACAGACTTTGTGTTTTCCTCCTAGAACAGCCAGACCAGCAATACTTCTGTTTTGCAATGATTTGGTCTTTAGCCTATAATGTTCTCTTCCCTAATTGTCAGTGCAGTAAAAGTTTGTGAATTTCATGTGATTTTCTCTTTTTGGGCAGAACTTTTAATGTGAAAATAATCTGCACAAAGAAACATTTGATGTCCAAATAGGATTGCACATGAAGTATCAATGGTGCAGTTATATATCCTGCCCTCAGAAGCTATTTGTTGCATGTTCAGAACTGCAGAGTTGGACAGGCTGCTCAGCCTGTTGGCTTCAGTGCAGTCAGCTGTGTGAACATGCACTGTAGACTACACACTGCTTTTTATATCTTTTTGATATCATAAATTGAAGTGGTGACTCTTCTTACATGATCTAGGGTACTGCAACATTTTAAAATCAAAGTACAATGTCATGACAAGGACATTTTTAATGTTTATTTTTCAGAAAATCTTCATGTAACTGGCTGAAAAATGGTTCTGCAAGATGTCAGCACCAACTCTAAGACTGTTGCAATGGTAAGTAAATAAAAAAAGGGAGACTTTAAAAGGTCTGCATGCTGTTTGCTGAAAATTATAACGATATTAAGAAATGTCTTTTTAAGGAATATTCCTTTAAATGTTGGATTTGAGCTGGAACGTTTAAAGTTACACCATGTGGAAAGCATATTTATTTCCTAATAATGGAAACAAAGGGCAAACATGCTGAAGAGTCTGCTCTATTAATAGAGTAGAATATGATATTTACTTTTAAACCATAATTTCTGTTGCAATCTCTCTGTCTTCTGGTTGCTTAAATTTATCATAACTTCATGCACTTGATGAATTAAATGTTCTGTAAGGGAAAAGGCCTACAATAATAATGCCACGGTTGTGGCTTCAATCCCTGGGCTGTTCACTGAGTTGGACTTTACGATCCTTGTGGGTCCCTTCCAACTCAGACTATTCTGTGATTCTGTGACTCATTGCTGTGGTGTTCAGGATCTACAGTGAGCATCAGCTTTGTGGAGTAGATGATGGATAATCACATGCTTTTGTCTTAAAAAATACATCTTCCAGTTCGTTGGTTTCTTTTGAGCAGTTGTGGTCATTTGGTAAACTGTGGAAAAGGTTTGAACTTGCTGTGTGCAAATGTTGAGTTCAGTGGGGGCTGAAGCTTAGGCTTGTGGGGTCCCTCTTAATCTAATAGGTGAAAAGCGTGAATTTAGCCATTGCCCCCTGTTAACAGTTTACAAATTCTCAGCCATGCTTGACAGGTGATCAAAAGCTAATTTTGGGTAAGCATTTAATTCTGCCCTTGCTGCTACTTCTGTTTGGGACACTAATTTGAGACTCATTAGCATAGTGTGTGACTCCTGTTGATCCAGGATACCCCTAAAACAGAGCTTAGCAACTTTTCACATTCTTATTCTTCTTCTTTTTCTTCTTCTTCTTCTTCCTACTACTACTACTACTACTACTAATAAAATTCCAGCACTTCCAGGCAATAAAACTTATGGCTCTATTTTGTATAATGTTTCTTTTCCTATGTAACAATTTTAAAGTGGATTTTATTCAATATGTTTATAGCATCTGAGTTTAAAAATTTAAAAAAAAGTCTTAGGTAAGATGGTGTTTTGTTTTAATGCAATAATAATGCTGTATCTATTTAAGGAAAGATATTTGGCTTTCACAAGACATAACATGGAGGTGCCTTGTATTTCTAGTTTACTTTAAGGCCAACAAGCCTATGCGTTCTTCCATTACCTTCCTAGTTCTAATGTTTAAATTCTTTGCTTAGGAATGTACACTTAAGAAATGCTGCTTTTCTCTGCATAGTTTAAAAAATCAGAACTTCACATCATCAGGTTTTTGTTCCTCATATGAATCTCCTATAGTCAATTAATAAGGAAGGGATCGTTTTTTTGTAATATCAAAAGTAGTAAAGGATCCTGTTTTCTTGCAATTCAGGGGTGTCCTGCTGGTATTTTTGATGCTTAAGGTTCTAGATCTGTATGTCTCCAGCACTTAGGGCTTGAGCTGCAGAAGACACTTGTGGAACTTGAAGTTTTAGACAGTATTTTGCAAAGATAAATGCTTAATATACCTATGCACACTGTGTTTCACACTTTGCTTTTTTTTTGTTTGTTTTTTTTTTAGGAGACTATCTTCGTTTTGACATGAAGTGCGAAGTTTGTTAGTCACCACTTTTGTTTTTTTTTTACAGTTATTGTGGAAGGTAATATGAGAAAAGTAAATCTTGTTCTTGTGTGTTCATTTCTGTCAGAGCATATTACTCTCAATGTACAGAAGCCAAACATAAAAGTGAGGAATTGTATTTCATTGCAAGTTTATGAGTACTGTTAATATGTGGGACCATGTGTCTGTCTAAAACTTCTTAAAATAGTAGTTTCAATCTGTCTTTGCATTTTGTGTGATGGTTTACAGGGCTTTCATTCTGTCCCAAAACATAATATTTAGGTTTCAGTAGGCTTTTGAATTTCTGCTGAACTTTACAGGTGTTTTAGTATTGCTGCTTTGTAACTTTTTTAGTCAACTATTAGCTTGAAGGTGATTGTGTTGCACTTTGTAGTTACCTTTTCTTGTTAAGCTTTTTGCCTTGTTAGGGAAGGATCAAGCAAAAGGCTATATTGGGCACACAGAAATGTTAAACAGATACTTGGTAGTCAGATGAGAAAGTAATAGCTGCTCTTACTGTAACATATAAAAAATTTCAACTTCCAAGGCATGATTATGGGCTCTTTATTTAGAATTTTAACATCTACTTACCAAAGGTACAGAAGAAATGGTATAAAATATACATAGACTGTGAATACCCTTATGTGTAACCTCTTATCTAAGAAGTGCTGGATGTTCCATCATCCTTTACTTCGCTCCTGTTGAGGGATTTTAAAGCAAGGGATTTTTTCAAGCTTAATGTAGACAAGCTGAGTACAAGATTAAGCAACTGCAGAATGTGAATGTTATCTGTTCACAATCTCTGTGCACAGAATGTGCTTTGAAGCAGCTTGTGGTGAGAACAGCAGAGCTGTAGGTGTGAGGGAGCATCTGATGTGGAGATGTCCAGCTGATCAGGCTGCTGCCATTCCCTCCTGTCTCCCCAGCTACCTCTCCCCTCCTGCCTGCAGCACAGAATGGTGGAAGGCTGCAGTGCTTTCCATTTCTAGGATACTTTCCCATTGTCCATGTGCTGTGCTATAGTCTGACAGGGATGAGATTTCTTCCTTCCAGCTTGTTTGGAACTCTTCTCTGCCCAGCTTCCATGTTAGCTGCATATTATGCAAACACACCAGCAATTTTTAGGCTATATATAATATAACTTCATGTAATGGCTAGTAGGCTATTAATCATAATAAAATGAAGGCATAGTTTGTACAGTATAATATGTAGTATCTGTTAAACCAATTCACTAAAACTGAAAAAACCTTTATAAGCTTTCAAGCATGAAAACCTTTATGTTAGTTTCCTCAAGTTTAAGATAATACATTTATTTGCTCTCTCTTTGAGAACAAATGTTTTCTCCTTTATTCTGTATCAAGTAGAAACTATAATTCCTTGCTGAGTCTTTCATAACTTTACCTCTCTCTACTTACAAATTTCTGCTTTCTTTTGTCAGTCCCACCATTTTATCAGAAAAGCAGAGTAATTATCCAGAACTGATGCCCACACATGAAATATATCTGCATAGATCTAGTGGTATAATTATGCTTCAGGAACTCGGTCTGTTCATTTCTCTTTTGAAAGAAGCCCTTTAAGAAATGGAGGAAAAAGATTTGAACATGGCAGAGACTGTATAGAGATATGTACCAGATCAGGAAACAGTGCTGTGATCTCCAATGCACTTGTGCATATCTGGGCATTTAAATCATTAATCTGAGGAACAGGCTACTCTGGAAAAAAGTAATGTACCTTCCTCACTCACCGAGGACATTGTTGTACTGTCTCTTTCATAAATAATTTGTAAATAATGAAAAGAAAGCATGTATTTGTATGTTGACACATGGAAAAAACAAAGTTCAATTTAAATTCACCAAACCATAATAGCAAAGCAGATCACCTCTATTTACTGTGAAAGTCAGAAGCTACTCTCTAAAGATGAGTTAGATTGCAGTTCCTTGAGCAGTTCTCTCAGATATGGTGTTTGAGTTTATGGTATGCTATGCCATCTGTAGTTAATGAACTCTTAATAAATTGGTTCTTAAAATATATACATATGTAAGTAAATGTTAATGATAGAAATACCACATACATGTCTTAATGACATTCATTAGAGACTTTGTAAAGGATTCCAGTATATGTAGAGCAGTGAATGAGTCATCAGTCTCTGTCACTTGTATTTGAAGCTTTTTAGTAATATAATTGAAAGTTTTCCTAAATGTAGGTCTTCCATAGATTTAGGCCATCCAATGGGCACCTGTAAAGCTGTGTCACAAATCTGAATTCCCTTGTAGTAGCTTTAGTAGATTTTTGATAGATTTTCACTAGAATTGGTTCATGCTTATATTTCATAAATTACCAAATAGCTATATAATTTTTTTTTAATTCAACTGCATGTGTGGTCTGCTTTTTTATGTTTACAATCAATTATTATTTTTTTTCCTTAAATCATCTCTTGTTATAAGGGTTTATAATTTACATAAATGTTTTCCTATGTCTTCAGAAGTGTTTGTTGAATGCTTCTAAGTTTAAACATGTTTCTGACATTTGTCACAGCACATCAATCTAATTTATACTGTCAGGTATCTGAACTTACCAAAACAGTGGTTTCAAATTTTGCAGAACTTTTAGCATAAATTCCAAAAAGGCATTGTGTTTTACCTGCTTTTGCTTGCATTGCTAAAGCAGTTGATAAATTGTTGCAAAGTCAAGATTTACTTTCTGATTGTCCCTAATACCCTGAAAATTTCCTGCCAGATCTGTCAAAGATCTGCTTTTTAACAACACAGCCATATGTGTCCTTGCATATTGGGTCGTCTTCATATATATGAAACCCAGTTGCCCCCAGTGTTTATTTTTTTGTGTCACTGTAACCTTTTGTGTGTCGTTTCTGTGCCTCTTTGCCCAGGTTCCAAATGGTGTGGGTTTTTATCATGAACCGGATGAGCTCCCAGAGCAGCTCATCCTCTCAGCGCAGGCGAATGGCTCTAGGAATTGTCATTCTCCTCCTGGTTGATGTGATCTGGGTGGCCTCTTCAGAACTCACTTCTGTAAGTATGGTTCCACACATCTTAAAGGGAAAATAAAAAAGAAAGATGCAGCAGAAACATGGTTGTTAAGCACTCGGTGTTTCACCAGTCTGAATCCATTAAAACTTACTAAGTAAGTTCAACTCAGTGCCTGTTTCTTTTGAGACAGAAGGTGTTACTGATGACTTTAAACAGCATAAGCTTATAACTGTGTACTGTAATCAGGGAGTTCATTTTGTTATTGCCATCTTGATTAAAATAATGCCCATATGGTTCCCAAAAAGTAGTAAATGAGCTGTAACATGGAAGGCTGAGTGATGTGGTAAATTGTAGTTCAGAACATCCAGAAGCCCAAGGTAAAAGGACTCAGGTAATGGAGTTGAAGCTCTGTAATTTCATCTAGTTCATATATTCACCATATTGAAACTGTTGTGTTATTTATTTCATGTTAAGTTTTAGGACTTAAAACAGAGCTTTAGCAGCGGAAATTGAGCTTTTAATAAATTCTTAAGTTCAGTTTTCTGAACTGTCAATAAGTTATGTTCTGTATTAGTTTTGAAACTAAGCATATACAAATATTTGTGCTTATCATGTGATATTAATAAAACATTTTTGAAATGAGCTGATGGAGTCACTCTTGATACTGATATGTTATTTAGCCAAAGTAATCTTCTCTATTTCATGGTTAATATGTTATTGCGTATAGAAGTGGTCTTTAATTTAGAAAATATTTGTATGTAAATGTATTTTCAGTGCTATTTGAGTTCAGTAGCATATAAATATGTTGCTGGGTGAGATACAAGTAATAAGTAGCTTTCCTCCTGTGGCATTGTACCTTACAAAAAGGCTCCTTTTTGTTGGCATTGGAGGTATTTTGGGAGAGGGTTCCCCCAGAACAGGTAGGGTCACTTTGTTCCTTTGGTGATCCATGCCAATACTCACAGCTCTGTTATTTTGGGAACCAGACTGTTCTGAGCTATATACTTACACCTGCTCATTCATTTTGTGACTTCTTACCTATTTGGTAATTTTGGATACTGCAATTATTTTCTTTCCACAGTATGTTTTTACAAGGTACAACAAACCCTTTTTCAGTACATTTGCAAAAACATCCATGTTTGTTCTGTACCTCTTGGGATTTATTGTTTGGAAACCATGGAGGCAACAGTGCACTCGTGGGTTTCGTGGAAGGCATGCAGCTTTTGTAAGTATTATAACTGTAGATGTTGTGATATTTAAGTTTGTACAGAAAAAAACCCCTTAAACTAGAGACTAGAGAAGAGAAAAGTTTAGATGTTAGAGGTATAAACTGAATCATGCCACAGGAAGAGACATGGCAGCCATAACAGTTGTCACGTGAAAGGATGAGAGGCAAGAAAAAGCAATATGAGATGTTTTAGGAATTGTAAGAAATGCTCTGCTGGGCCAGACCATTGGCCCCTGCAGCCTGGTTTTGTATCCTGAACAGTTGCAGAGGAGAATTCCTCTTAACAAGAGCTTATGAACCTCACTGTTGGGTCTTGGCTCCCTTTAACTCCCCCAACATCTGTAACCAATGGAATCAGAATTTGGACTTTGTAGTTGATTTTTAGCACTGCCTCCTTTTGTCTCTGGCACAACTATGAGCTGTTTGCTAACTGTTTTGAGGGGTTTAAAGTTACATTTAGTAATGGTGGTAGAATTATGTTTTTGTTGTTAATACTGATTTTTATAGCTTTTTTGTATGAGTGACCTTCTGATGCCCATTCCAGAGCTAGGCATAGTTTGTGCTAGAACCTAAAATTATTGTTATATGACAGAAATACCGGGTCTTTTTTCCAAAAGATGCTGGGGAGAGCAGTTGTTCTGTGCCAGTGTTTCAAAATGCTGAACAGCAGCACTCAGGAAGCAGTAAGGCATTTGGCCTGATACTAACCTCACATTAAAAAACAGAAAATGTGCTCCAAGAACATGCTGTTAATCAACATGTCTTTATAGAAAATAGCTTATGTGAAAGAAACTGACTTCAGATTTTCTAGGACGTGTTAGACTTCACTGATAGTGACAGTTGTAGACATAACTTATAAGTGTTACATGACTTTCATCTAAATTATTTTTATTAAAAAAAGACAAAACATAAAGAACAACTAAAATTTATTGGTTTTTTTTAAATTCTTGAGTTAAAAACATAGAGCATCTAAAGTTGGCTGATCTCTTGATATAATTTTTGCTAGATCAGCCTTTAATACCAAGTGTTTGTGTGTAATATGGCATGTGTTAGACTTTGTTTTCAGAATCTTCATAAGATAATTTGGAAATGAACAGAACTTAGTTTCTCTGCTGATAATAATGAAATATGAACTGGAATGCAGTGAGTAAGAGTGCCCAGTTTGTCACATGTTGTGTGTGGCACTCATGACACTGCTACTGGAATCCCATTATTTTTCCTTTTCAAAAGAATAGTGCAGACAGGACTGTAATGTGCTGTTAGAAAATTCCTTCCCCCTCGAGAGGTGTAGTTAAACATTCAACTCTGTAATTGTTGCAAATACCTGTAAAACGTCTTGTGTTTATTAGTCTGGAAAACACACCCATTTATATAGTTTTATTTCAATGACTGCTTGGATAAAAACAGGTCAGAGATTGTGGGTTTGGTGAGATGCAGAAAGGAAGAGGAAAAGGAACTTTGCCTCAATAAAACGAAGAAAGCAGCAGCTCGTTAATAGATGCACGATCATTTAGTGGAGAATGTGTCCCTAAGACTGAATATTGCAGGTTTTCTGTATCTAAGAGCCTCATCCTGCATTCATACCTGGGTAGTTGAATTCAGTGGGGTTCTTCAAGAGGAAGTACTGAAATTATTTACTGAACTTGTAAGCCCTCTTGGTATTGGAAAGAAGGGCTGAGGGGAGAGAGAGAGTTGTGACAGAATTATGGAAAAAGTCATAAAAAACCTTGCTCTTCAAAAATTTCAGTTACTAATAACTTT
>WEKY01040948.1:0-15659 GCA_013390045.1 Picathartes gymnocephalus
AATTAATTGAAGAAGCTAATTGTAGATGAGTAAAGACTTTTTAAATATATTTGATACCTAATATTTGTGCCAGATACTTACCAGGGAGTATGATTTTCGGTTTATATTAAATTTTCTCTTTGTCCAGAATTTGCCCAGTAGGGGTTAGATCTCTATCTCATTTATTGGATCAATGCTGAATAACAAAAAATGATAACATATATTCATCCAAATTTCTGCTATATTCAAATGAAGAATTATAAAACAGTTATTACCATGATTAAGATTATGATTACTCTCCCCAGACAAGATAGCATTCAGATGGAGAAGATATAATACAAATGCCACTTGAAAGCTAAAGAAAGGGGCAACAGTCACCTACACATACCACTCAAAACTACATAGCAAACAGACAGCATCTCAAAATGGCTATAAAGTATGCCTGTCTGGTCTTCACTGAGTAAGTAGAGCAAAGTATGATTACAGGCCAACCTTTTAGTTCTAAAGGAAGAGTTTACTCCGGGAATCTTCAAAGTGAATCTGAATCTACAAGGGCATAATCTGGGAAAATAGGTTAAGAACAAGCAGTATTACTATATTTAGGCACAAAGGAAATGTAAGAATATGCACACATGTGAATCACAACAGAGAGAGACCAATGACAATAAATAAAATAGAGATTGAACACACAGATAGAATAAATATTTTTGTCAGTGTGTGAAATGACTGAGAACTAGAATGATCAAAAAACCACTAAAAAATACTTCTGTAACAGAATAAACTACTCCCTAAGTTAGAAAGACAAATAATCTTTTTTTTTCCATCATTTCCATTAATGGTAGAAAGTGCTAAAAAAGGGAACATTTTACCTATCATACTGAAGTTTTGTGAACTGTGTTTATTGTTCACAAAATACTAAAAAATGAAAAACAGCTGCCTAGACATTTATAGCTATTAAAATGCTTATAACAGACTGAAACAACAAAACAGGCTCTCTGGTCAGATTACCAGACCTTCTAGTTTTGTGGTGAGCTTCATACATTTATCTGTAGAGTTTAGTTCTAGTCCTGTTTTGTTTTCATCCCTCTTTTCCTTGTATTTTCCTAGTAGTTCTTTAATTCAGCTGATTTGGTGTCCAGCTCTAACAGAGTAAGTTATCACAAAATTACATAATTTTTCTGTCTACCAGTCCTCTATCCAATTTGTAGGGAAAAAAAATCATCTTACCAATTCCATTGACGTTTACTTTAAGAAGATAAGGATTGTTCACCTAAACTAGTATCCTGTCTGACAGCAGCCAAAAATGTTTAGTGAAAAGCATAACAGGGTAGCTGTGTATTCAAACTACCCTAGAAAAATTTTATAGTTTTGGGCAATTTTCAGTCTGAAGAAACCTAAGCCAAAAGTGACATATCAACAGATAGATAGATAGATAGCATTTGATTCATGAAAAAAGGGAAAATCAACTCTTATATGATTGCTTTGCCTACTTTCGCAGATCTACCTGTCTGAAAATTTTCTTTTGATTTGTTGAACAATTTTCACCTAATTTAGCAGAGGAGTATGAAATGTCAATGTATTAAGTTTCATGGTGTTAAGTTTTTGCAAATGTAAGGAAAACAAGCATCAGGGGAGACACAAATTAAATATCCTCATAGGAAAAGACTACAGAATAACTAGAATCATTCTGTGTTCCACATGGATTTTTCTGGGGCCAGAGGAGCCATGTCATACTTCCCCACTTTGGGCTGGAATTCCCAGCATGGTGGTGGGTATTATACAGTGTGTTAGATGGAAACTAGAAGTATTATAGCTGTTACAAAGCAGTGGCAACCAGGGAAAGACATGGAGTTACTGCTGTGGGAGATGGCAGAGAAAAGAATTTCGAATACCACCAAAGAGAAGGATAATGTGGGAAAACAGGGAGGAAGCTGAGATGTCTAGTGGGGTACACCGTAACTTTGCAGGAAGCCTGGCTTCTAGCTCTGTGTGACACCTGAGTGCAAAAAAACCCCAAAGATCTTCCACTTAGTCCAAAGTGGAAAAAGTAGAAGACATCAGTGTTGAAAGGAAAAGGGAAGGACAGCAAAATACAATGTAGCAATTGCAAAATTCAAGAAGGCAAGAAGTCGATACAGTAAGACAGTTTGAGAGACACACGCCTCTACTATTTGAACAAAAAGTCCACAAATTTAATTGGATGTAAAAGTATTTAAAAGGCAAATTTTTCAAGTTCAAGTTTTAGCGCTACTTCCTGACAATTTTCAGAATAACCAAAGAAACCTCAAAAGCCTTAAATACCAGTTAAAATGTTAAAATAACATTTTTTCCCCCCATATTATGTTGTTCAACAGCTTCCTGTCTTCCCCAGCATAAAACACCACTGTAGTCCTAATTGGCTCTTCTGCTCACTCCAGGAAACTCTGTGTGGCCCCTACATACTGCCAGACTGTGCTGGAGCATACTTACTCCTAGCTTTCAGTCCTACAGAGATCCTGGGAAACCCAAGGTTGAAGCAGAAGCAAAAAACTCAAAAAAGTGTTCACTCCAAAAGTCAGAATTTGGATAGAAACTCCTTGAAGGGCATTGCCTGTCAAAGGCATGAGAGGCTTGCAGCTAAAAAGAGAGAGCACAGACCCTCTGCTTTGACAAACAGAAAGCTATGCATGTCACAATGTTTTTTCTAGAGCATTCATAAAAATGGGCTAAGAAAGGGACAATCAATTACTTGAAAAAGTGCCTTGGAGGAAAGGATACTCATCCTGTCTCTCAAGACATGAAGAATCAAACTTTGCTATCATTAGCATAGGTCTCATCCCATAGATGTGGACAGAATTCCTGACAACATACAATATTTACCAGCTCTACTAATGTCTAAATTACTCCTCCTATTATGTTGCACAACTGTGGGTACTATACATAGCCCTGTCACTATTGTTGTAGTTCCTTAGCAAACAATTGATTCCACACCTTGTAGCCCAAACAGTTCCATATGATTTTTACATTTTGAACATTGTTTTGAGCCTACTATTTCATTTTATGCCAATCTGTATTGACGTTTAAAGTTATCAAGAGGACAAATTAAGTATTAAGCCATAAGTCACTGCACTGTTCTTTTTAACACATTTTGTGAATCACTTTAAACTGTGATGGGTTTCTACCATTAGCAGCATATATGCAAAAGCCAAGAAGGCCAGAATTTTGAGAGTATAATCTAACTCATCTTAAAGATGCTTAATTTTCAGAAAATGCTGCTTTTATAATGAAGCATGTCCATAATTGTCGCAGCATGCTTCTGCCTTGATACCAGGCTGAGCCTGTCTGTCATACTCTCCACCAATGAATTCATGCTATGTCATTAATGTTGGCACTGCCCAGACTATAACCTGAGCCAATGAGATGGTAGCCCGGGAATCCTTGGAAATCTAAGGCTTAAAAGAACAAACCACAGGAAATAAAGTGGGAGTTCCTGTTCACCCTCTACACGAGGTCAGCTGCTTTCTCCTTGTCTCCTGGGGACCCCAGACCCTCCAGCTACACATAATCCTTCATATAATGAAAATATTATCTCAGATTTCTCACTTCCTAAATAACATCCTATATCTAAAGAGATACTTACATTGCTTTTAACTAAGCTATATTTTGACCTACTCACAATGTCATACCTAGTTTACTAAAGGACTTTAGCTGTAATCACAAAGCTGTGTGTTCCAGAAAGAAGTGAATACTCAAATTTGGAATATCAGCTAATGAAAATATTTGTGAGTTTTACATAACATTTAATATTATCACCGACTTAATGATGACACATCTAATGATCCATATTAGCAAAAGAATTCTGACAGAACACTTCAGTCACAAATTTTTTGTGGTTCAAAAGATACAGATGATAAATTTTAGATGTCTTTGCTTTCTCTTTAATGAACCATGAGTATTTGATTACTGAAATAATTTAAATATAAATTTTCTTTTATCAGAAAGTGGCTATTTTCCTAGCCAGTACTACTTTAAAAAAAACAGTATTTAATATTTTTCATGGGTTAAAAAAATTTTTAAACACACTTAGTAAATAATTTAAAGTTTTACTTTTAAACTTTCTATGACATGCATATCAAAGGTGCTTTTCTTACAACTGTCTGTTTTGAGCTCATTTACTGTGATTTTAACTGATACAGACAGGAGGAACTGAAATCTCATTATTACCTATGGAATATCTGCTGCATTTTGGAACTCTGTCTTTTATCTCATGGCTTCTACTGCTCATCTTGTACAGACTGGGCTGACAGAAAACCAACTGATTCTAAAGATTAATTTCATGACATCAAATTTTTACATGTTAAAAGACACAGAAGACAGTTTCTAAGATCTTCTGGTAACACAAAAGGAATCCTGTACTAATCAATGATAAGAGACTCAACAATTTACCAGATTTTTTATGAGATTTTTCATTACCTTTAGCCAAATAAAAATGCACCTTTACATAATTCAAACCATTGCTTTATTGGTTTTAAATGATGCCTCTCTTTTGTATGCTTGCTTGTTGACAGCATGTTGAATTAAAAGAAAAGCAATTTTATTCAAAAACAACATGTATACCATAGACAGTTATTTCCTAGATTTCACAATGAACAGCAAAAAATTTCAATATAGGCTAACTAATAGTTCAAACTTCCAGTTTCAGGGTAATTTCTGCACATTCATAACACAGTCTTCTTTGAGCTTGTCTTCCTATATTGCTATATACAGATAGTAAGAGTTTTAAAAGCAGGTGCTTGTAAGTTTCGCAGTCATAAATAACAAAGCCAAAGAATAGGGTCCAATTGAAGAAAAACTGGTGATGCAGTTCTATTCATTAGAAAAATGGACCCTTTCTGCTTTTCACATTATATGGTACACAAGAGGATCAAAAAGAATTTTGCAGTTTTCCTTTGGTCATTTTATATACAACAGAATATTTTATAATGTGTAGTTTTCAAAGACTTGAATGCCTGAAAGAGAAGACTTCTGACTACTCAAGCAGTTTAGTTGGGCTGACCCCAGCTGAATGCCAGGTGGTCACAAAAGCCACCCTATCGCTCCCCTCCTCAGCTGGACAGGGGAGAGAAAATACAATGAAAGGCTCAGGGGTTGAGATAAGGACAGGGAGAGATCACTCACCAAATACCACCACAGGCAAACCAGACTCAACAGGGGGAAATTAGTTTAATTTGTTATCAATCAAATCAAAGTAGAATAATGAGAAGTAAACCCAAATCTTAGAACACCTTTCTCCTACCCCTTCCATCTTTCTAGGCCTACTTTCACTCCCAAATTTCCTATCAACTCCCCTCCAGTGGCACAGGGGGACCACAAATGGAGGCTGCAGTCAGTTTATCACACATTGTCTCTGCCACTCCTTCCTCTTCAAGGAGATGACTCCTCACACTCTTCCCCTGCATCAGTGTGTGTCCCTTCCATGGAGGGCAGTCCTTCAGGAATGCACTGCTCCACTGGGAGTCCCCCACTGGGTCACAAGGCCTCTCAGAACACCTGATCCAGCATGGGCTCCTCTCCATGGATCTCTCCAGGAGCCTGCTCCAGCACAGGCTTCCCAGAGGGTCATAGACTCCTTCAGGCATTCACCTGCTTCACTGGGGGCTCCTCCATGGGCTGCAGGTGGATCTCTGCTCTACCATGGGTCTCCATGGGCTGCAGAAGGACAGCCTGACTCACCAGGGTCTGCACCATGAGCTGCAGGGGAACCTCTGCTCTGGCACCTTGAGTACCTCCTCCTCCTTCTTCACTTACCTGGGTGTCTTGAGAGATGTTTTGCTCACACAGTCTTGCTAGCTTCTCCAGCTGAAGTTGCCATTCAGCAGGATTTTGTCCCTTTTAAATCTGTTATCCCAGAGGCGTTATGACCATCATGGATGGGCTCAGCCTTGGCCAGTGGCAGGCCCGTCTTGGAGTCAGCTGGCATTGGCCCTGCTGGACATGCGGGAAGCTTCTTGCACCTTTTCTCAGAAGCTATTCCTGTAGCCCCCCTGCTACCAAAACCTGGTCATGCAAACTCAATTCAGTGGTAGGTGTGTGATCACTGATATCAAAAAGAACTTTTACTGGTGTCAGATGACACGTTTTTATTCTTAACTTCCTGTGATTTTCTCTTTCAAACCAAGAGAAACGTTTATCCTCTGGACCTCATTCTTCTTCCTTTCATATCTATATTGGGCAGATCGTACACAATGGCTGACTCTCTTCCATTATCTGTTCCATCTAAATCAGTGTCTGCCTACCCATCACTATCCTGTTTTCTTTCTTTCCCTGTCTGTCAACACATCTTCATTATAGCTCAGTCACAGTATGTGGGTACTCAAAGAGCTAAAAATAATCAATGGATTAGTTCAGCTAGTGGTATTAATGACTATATTAATTCCAAAAGACCTCACCTTAGACATAAACCCCTTGCAAGACATAAAATGTCACTAGTCTATCCTTTAAGTAATCCAGCTCCATCAGGAAAAAGGATAGTAGTTTTAATAAAATGGGACTCATAAGTTTTTATTACTTTTACAGTGAATGCTTTTCAGTTTTATTGGCTCTTGGAAGGAGTAATTTAGTTCCTCTATTTAAACATGACTTTTTATCCTTCACAACTTGCAGGTTTCAATGTTATGTTTCTAACATTATAAATATAAATGCAGACACGAAGGTTTTAATAAAGGTATGAGGTCCTTTTTTCAGATATATACAATCTAGGATTATGAAAACCACAGGAAATGAAAAAAAGACAATCACTTTTCTAGGTGGATACAGCTAACAGCATTTTTGAGAATGGATGAATGTAAGCATTATAAAATTGTTATCAGTGGTCACGTTGAGTTAAGTAACACATACTATTACACATTGATTTCAGTGCTTCTCTCACTCCTTGAATTTTCATGGAAAAAGAATTCAAATATGTTCTCTACATATTAATATCATGGCCCTAACTAACATCAGTGAGAGTGTTACCATCAGATCACAAAATGGAAAGATATCAACATTCTTCTATAAGGTAAACCAAGAGGCTGATACTGATTTCAAGGGGAAGTAAAAAAAAAAAATCAATCTTTTGTTCTATGCTTTCTTTTTTTTCTTTCACCATGGCTTAAATAGTTAAGCATCAGAAATTTAAAAATATTATTCCTGAAATGCTGTCTAATGCTTTTTTTCTACAGTTTTAGAGCAGACAGGAAACACATGCTCTGATATCACAAAACTGTATTTTGTTCTTCTCTGATTTCATCTGTGACTCGGGAAACAGGAAAAGAATAGTGTTTATAGAACCATGATAAATCTTTAATAAGTAATGAAATTCTGGCGTTGCCAACACACAATTGACCGAAGTAGATTGGCAAGCTGGAATTCTACTTATTAATTTAGATGAGGTAAAGATGACAAACTGTCTTGGTATAGAAACAACAAAAAATTTTTTTTTTCTCTCTCTCACTTTCCTGCTTATCAGAATGACAGGATATCAGGAAAATGTTTATAAGATGAAGATATGTTTACAAAGAACTTAAGCTTTAGCTGTAACAAAATAACCAAAAACTTCTTTTACTCATTTGGTTATAACTAAAGGGGTGATGTCACAAAGAAAATGCAACTTGCAACAACTGCATGCATCCCACTATTTCTGCAGCACTGAGGTGGCAATAGACTGCCTAGCTAAAGACATAAATCAGACCTGCCTTCACAACTACACAAGTTGTAACAGAGGTTGTCAATGGAAGCTGGTGCATCACAGCCTGTCATCTCTGAAATAACAGTGAGCAGCGGCTCGTGCAACTACCATACAACACATCAAAATACTCTGGCATTCACATATGGCACAAGAGCAGATAATCATTTGAAAAATTCTCAATATCTGGTTATGAGTTAAAAAGTAGATAAAGAGAAAATTATTAAGATCAAAATTTAGTAAAGCTTCCTTTTGGATGTGACGTAGAAATCTCATATTTCATACTTTTTTTTTAACTATAGCTGGCTGCAACAAATTTGAGGTTACTAACATGTTAGCATTACTAAAATAATTAAGCTTGAGAGCAATAGAGTTTTTTAAATTAGCTCTCTCAAAGAAAGTACCATTATAATCATCTAATTACCCTTTGATGTAGCTTTGTTCATAAATGCTTTAAACATTCATTGCCTTACTACTGGGGGCTATGCCTCAGTTTATATACTCCATGAGAAAATAAAGTTACTATTATGCACTGAAGAACATATGTGAACAGAAAATGTCAGAATGCTGAAAGCTGCAATTTTAAGTCCATGTTTTTCCTTCAAGACTATAAGGCTTAAAGAAATAAACCAGCTTGTCCATTTAAATTAAATATTTTAAAAATAGCTTTGTTTTTCAGTTTATGCAATTTACACTGTCTACACCTGATTCTTAAAGCCTAGCATAACACCACTTCTCAAATAAATGATTGAGCTATAAAACTGAGTAGATTTGTCTTTTAAGATTTGTCTTATATTTAATAAATTAGTCCTTCAGCAAAACCACTTCTTTAAAAGCCTTTTAGCAATTTTTAAGAATTGTTGGTGTATGTCCCCAGGAAAAAGAATGTTGGGCTGCACTATGAGACAGCACAGCCATCAAAAGGTATCAGCAGTGAAAATGCAGAACACATCAGCAGCAAGCCTGCTGCAGACACAGTACACAGCAAAGATGTTGGCCAAAACCAAAACATGAGCCAGCATGTTTTTATTAATATTGCTACTTTCAGCAGATCCAGGAAAGGCTGAAAGAAACCTATTCATCAGGGCAGCAATCAGACCTTCATAAGACCTCATGTCCTAAGAGGGCGAGTTTTACATGGTCTCATTTGGCTTGATGGAGACTTAACATTTTAGGTACGTAACATGGATTTCTGTGGATTAACATGCAGCTAGCATCTGTTTCAAACCAAGAACACAAATACATTCAAATAAGTAGATTAATACTCAGTTTCTCTTTTTAAGGAGTACATCAAATAATATCTTTATGATTCTTTAATTTTACAAAGCATGATCATTTTTCTATATGAAATCTTTTTCTGGGTTTGTATTTTTTTCATAAATTTTAAATACTGCTGGAACTGAGATACCAATAGAGGCTAGAATCATTTAAATATTATGATTTAAGTTTAACAATTAAATTCACTATAACTATTTTTTATTAAAATGTCATCCAAATGAGAATTAGCTTTGGTTTAAAAAGTACTTTCTTCCTAACTGGTAGATAAAACTAGGCAAATCTTCCTAACTAACAGATATTTTAGGACAGATTTTTTTCTTGTTTTCAGATCACCCTCATTATATCAGACCTGAACTTTGCTTACAAAATATTTGTCTTTTTTTATTTCTTTGGTTTTCATCAAAGTCCTACTAATGATGATTATTTCCCTATTCCTAGAATTTTGACAGAATTCATTCTTGCTCCTGAAATCCATATTATTTTGCAATAAAACTGCCTCATCTGCATTTTATATTTTATACCTGCACAACTCTTGTGCCTTGATGGTAACAGCATATTTTTAAAAGTATAGAGAGTGCCAGATAAACCTCACAACTCCAACATGCTGGTAAGCAAAACTAGGTAAGTACTTTTCTTACTGGCTGTTCCAGTAGAAGGCCCTCCCCAGGAAACGTCTGGTCCAAAAGACACATCCTAAAAATCTCAGTACTATCAGGTTTGGAAGACCATAAGCAAAAATTAATACCTAATAATGTCTTATCTACTATACTTCTGAAATTTAACTCTGAGGACAGAAGAATAATCCAAGTTTTACTAGCTGATGTGTAACAGCACTAGAAGCAAGAGATGGAATTGTGACTTGTTAACAGACAGCTTATGATGTAGCTGATTTTAAAATTCCACTAAAATATGTCTTTAGTATAAATGCCTTTTCTACCTAATCCAATTTTACTCATTACATATATTCTACATAAAGGAAGGTAAACATTTCACTGTAATCAAAAAATATCTCAAATGTTAAAAAGGCCTATCAGAAAAAAGGTTACTCAGAAGATAAGATAATTCAACTTCAAAATACTTAATTTAAACATCTGTTACCCAAATACATGAAAAGGAAATCTGAAAATACGTATGGAGTCCATGAAGTAATACGATTTTCTCGTTTTTTATTTTAATAGAAATATATGTATTTTTACCTTAATAGGGACCAATCGTCTGCCATTGTTATTTATATCAAGCCCCTGTAATATTGGTAAATTGCAACTGAGAGGCAAGTAAAGCAAGTCAAAATGAGAAAGGATACTTATGAAATATTATTCTTGCAACTATACAATTTTTATATTAAGTTAAAGCAGTAATATGAACAAACACACAGAGCATTTCAAAGTATTAGATCAATAAAAACATTTCCTCACCAATTTACCATAACATCTGAAAAACTAATCTGAACCTATTCCATGAACGTACAAGTCTTTTCTTGATTTGATAATATCATCAAAAAGAGGTTGTTTGGATGTAGCAGGAACAAGTTGGTGACACATTCTGTCTCTGGATTTTCAAACAAAATAACAGAATAAAATCAATAATAAACTACATGTTCTAAAGAGTCCTAGTTGTAGGCAATATTGCTAGCAAAAGAAAAAAATTATATTTAGTGATATTTGCTCCAGATATGGAAGCAAACCAAGTATTCTGGAAGTTTTGGTCTCCACAGTTTCATCTCTTAATGAAATCAAAAGCAATCAAAAGCAAACATTTGTCAATGTTCTGTCAATTCTCAATTTTAATAAAGAATTTTAAAGAATCCAATATTCTGTCTTATGTTTTAATTACCCAGCTGAGACAGAAAAGCTTATATGCACATCTATTTACATTCAATCCATCTACCTGTCAATGTACTTCGTGAAAATAAATGTATTCCTCACGAGAGAGAAACACAGATCTGTTGAGGCTGTGTCTGTAAGGTTTATATGCTCTACTGTATTTCCTAAATTCTGAGAAACAAGGAGAAGTGATTCTTCCATCAACATATCAATAGTTATCAGAACTTGAAAAGTAACTCCCTTTTGAAAACAAAATGGAAATTTTTTTTTCAAAATCTTATAACAATTTACAAACTACTATATCTCTATTCAGCTAGACTTCCAATGCACATTCCAACCCATGAATGAGGACAGAAACCTATAATTAAACAATTTCATTTGGAGTTAAAATCTTCTACCCATAAATGCCTGAAAACTGTCAAATTTCTCAGGCCAAGGTGCATGGAACAGAAAATAAAAGTCCTTTCTTATCTGTATGAGATGTGAATGCAAGATTAGATGTGTTTATTTTCATTTAATTCTCTAAATTGCCTTCATATAGAGAAAGACAGAAGATTGAAGATTAAGAAATATATTTTTTTAATTCATAATTTTAAATAAGTATTCAAAAGATGTATGAATACAAAAAAATTATTTCCTGAATTATTTTTCTAAAACTCATTGTATGATGTCTATGTAATGCATACTTAGGAGATTACTTTGTTTCTAAAGTTAAACTACAGGTAACTGAAACATCTGGAGAGAACACAAATGCCACAGTTAACCATGGGTTTGCCTGGACTGAAGAGAATCTTGTGAGTGAAAGCTAGCTCTTTTTACAGCTATATGTGATTTTCTTCTTGATTAATTGAACTGGGAAAGACTGTACATTGAAGAGGGTTTAAAACCACCTACATTAACTATCTATTCCAGGATGAGATAAATTGACCTTTGAGTGAGTCCTTCCACTTTTTAAAGCAAACCTGGATGATTTTCTTAGACTACTTTGGTCACTATGTATTCAACTGGAAAAGGAATAGGGATGACAATTATTTGGCTACTGATAAAAACACACTATTTTTAAAATGCCAAAACAAGCAACAAGGCTCTCCAAGCAGACTCACAAGTTCTGCTACCCCTGGATCCTTCATATGGGTCTGACCTTCCAGAACATGTCCACAGACATGGCCAGCTATGATGGAGTCTCTGTCACCATGGGTCCTGCAGCAGTGGGGGGGTCACCCTTGTACTGGCTGCAGCTCATTCATGGCTACCAGCTTGCCCCATGGGGCTCTCTTTAGATGGCTAAGGTGGCCTACTTTGACCATTAACCAGAAGAATATATTTTCTTTCAATGGGATGCATCACATATTTATATTTATGCATTAGTTTACAGTTATACTGGATATGCATCCCCTGATCAAGTACGAGCAATGTTTGAGGTTGGAGTATAACCTACTACTCATTAAACCACAAAACAAATGGTTGTTTAATATTTTTATCAGTTTTCCTCCCCCTATCAGTTCCAGTATGAAGACTTCCATAAAAACTTGCCATTGTAATTCAGTGATTTGTTCCAT
The DNA here is from genome assembly GCA_013390045.1 of Picathartes gymnocephalus. Classification (NCBI taxonomy): domain Eukaryota; kingdom Metazoa; phylum Chordata; class Aves; order Passeriformes; family Picathartidae; genus Picathartes; species Picathartes gymnocephalus. The sequence continues at coordinate 12,342 of WEKY01040948.1, forward strand.
TTTCATTAAATCCACACAAAACATCCAATTATCCCACCCATCCTATTAGTCAAAATAGTCACAACTAATTGACAGCTTTTTTTCCATGCTGTTTGTGCTTCTGTAAACTTTATGTCTCATGAATTGGAGACTGTCCTTATCTACCTTACTGAGGTTATCCACAATCTGTGGACTATTTGTGTCACCAGCACAAACCGACAACCACCACAAGCACTCCCCTGATGAATTGTCCTGATGGATCATCTGGGATTGTCCTGCTGGATCATTTGGGACCTCATTCAGAGAGCCAAGGGCAAGCTGCTGGATAAAAATCAGCAGCAATTGATTTCCAGCAGAATCTTGAAAATCAGAGACATACATCTCATTTGTGTCTTCCGATGCACAACTAGAGATTCTCCTACTGTGCACTACAAAAGAAGGAAGTTTCATTCAAAACGTAAAAGAACCATGAACTGCTATATTTTATCTTTAAAAACAATAGCATAGCATAATGTGTTACCAGTTGTTTCAACACATCGGTATGTATTTTAATTGACTGTGACAACATATTAAGGGTTTGACCTTTGGAAACTGAGTATTTCAAGTTGGGGATCATCACACTACCTACTTGATATGCTTCATTTGTATATGTATCCCAGGCTTCCTATGTAGCCACTGAAGCACAGTTCCTTCTGTTTTAAGCAATACAGTCACATTTATTATTAAGCCAAGTGCATTTGGCCTTTACATGGGTGTTGTGGGAGAACAAGAAGAACTCTAAAAGTGAACACAATGGCCAAATGGTATTGCCTTGGAGACACTAAAGTTACAGCAGAATGCGGCAAATTTGCAGCAGCATCTCCTCACACAGTGACAAGAAGCATGGCAAGTTAAAGAAATACTCAGCAAAAATTAATTTTTAGGAACTGAAATGCTAGAGAATGTTCGCAAATAAGATGTTGCCTGGTACTACAGTATTATCAGAGTCTGAGTTTGCATAATTTAGACATTAAAAATCATATTAATTCTATCTAAACCAGAAAGACTGCAGGCAAATAAATGCTAAGCTCTGCCTATGCACTTGTGATTTTTCTAAGTCATACAGACATTTTTACAGCTTATTTCATAGTACTGTAGGAGTCTAACAAGCCCTGTTCTGTGGCATTAAAACAACTCTAATAACTGTTGACACTGTTAAAAATACTAATAACACCCACACACCAGAGAAGATTCAACCTGCTTGTAAAGCCTAGAAAGTAGTTCACTCCTGTTCTTAAAAATTAGAAGTGATAATAACACAGAAAAGAACAAGTTTCTTGCATTTTTTCTATCTTGAATATATTCATGTTATGTTTCCTAATATGCAGAAAAGGAAACTAAATTATTAAAAACTAAAAAGGTGTATAAAAATTCGAGATAAAATTTGAAATTGAAACTGTTAAAGGTACTATTATGTAAAAGTGCCATTCTTCCAAAATAATGTAATATAGATGAAAAATGCTTCAAGATGTAGACATTTCAATATCTTTGTATCTGAGAATGTACTGTTTCTGCAAAGGCTGTTCCAGCATATGACATCATTCTTTTATTTTAGTTTAAATGCTAAAGTTTACAGAAATAAAATAATTAAAGTAAGTTCAGAAATCCAAGCAACTACAGGCACAAACAAAATTTATTCAGTTCTGTTGTTTTCTGTTTAACAATGGCTTTAATAATATCATCAAAAGAGATGACTTCAACTAACTGTGCATGTCTGACATTGGCATGATATAATACTTTCCATTAGAAACAGAAACCACATGTGGTCAACTGTAAGAGCTCTAGATGAAAAAACATAAAAGCCAAACCGGTCCCCCATGGAGGCCAGAAATCAGCACTAATTGAAGTTACACACATGAAGGAACCATATGTGGAGGCTGAGACAGAAAGCTGCATAGAGATGTTCCTAACATGTAGTACCGTATTATTGGTGCAATACAGGAGATTACTTATATTATCCAGGAAATATAAAGTATCATGGGAATCAACTGAGATAAGAAATAGTCAACATGCTATTAAGAGGTCTTATAGATCAATTTCCACTCTGACTATAGAAGTCTAATAATTATGACCCTGAATAAATTTTCACAGTAACTAAGGGAATTAAGGAAAAGGCTCTTTAAAACATTCAGCACATTTGCATAATGTAACAATGTTAGGTACCTAATTCGGATATAGGCCTGAAAAGCTTTAAATGGCCAAGTGAGAGCCTAAGACATACTCAAAGTTCAATATGCCACTGTGGCAGATCTGTGTTATACACTTCAGAAGCCTCCAAACAGCTAAAAAGCTGAAACACTTTCAGCGTGGATGTTGAGTTTAGCTGATGAGCACCAGTCAGTGCATTGAGAGGTTACTAGGGCAGTGAGAAACATTAATAACGGTGATTTATCAGTAGAAAATGTCCAGGACTGACTGGTTGTGTAACTGGGATGATGTAGTTCCCGTAATTATGGCCCCACTGTGCCTATCAAACAATTGCAAAAATCTGAGTTTAAATTTGTACTAAAGCAAATACAGATCCCTGTGTAAAGAACATAAACATGCCTAAAATATAATGGAATTATATGTAATATTACAGTACAGTTCAAGAATGCATTTATGACATTAAATAAATATAAGAATACTAGTAGTGTCTTCACTAACACAACTTCTGTGTGAGATAGTCAAAGAATTATTGCTACTATTTCTATATTTCTTGTTAGCTGTACTGAGAAGAAAAATCCTACCATTAAAATAACATTATTGCTTAAATAAACATGGGTCTCCACTGTTCATTTCTTACAAAATTATTAGAAGATTGAATCTACATTAAAAAAGATGTACACAATGTGAATTTTTAATCCGTCAAGTTATTATTTATATTAACACCCTATAGGAGCCTAGGGGAAAAAAAAGAAAAATTAAAATAATGGAAAAAGAACTAAGAATTTTGAAAATGTGTTTAAACTTATATATAATTGCTAGAGAACTAGAGAGGAGAACGTTAGGGTGGCCAGACAACATGTAAGTTATATTCCACAGTACAAGAAAAAATACACAATTCTAGAGAATTCACTGTTAAAAATTTCGTAACTAAATTTTGCAATCTTCTCACTAATTAAATAGGAGAAATTGACAAAAGTTGTTGGGGGTTGGGTTGTCTTTCCTTTTGTTTCCTTTTAACAGTATAGAATTTTTTTCCATTCAGTTGCTAAATAGCCTTAATCACTGAGTACTTAAGAAAACAAAGGCTATACCTAGGCCTAAAGAAAAGGCCCATCTATGTTTACTGTTCTGTCGGGGAGTTTTCTCTCGAAG